>WOFM01000526.1:1240202-1842150 GCA_011428145.1 Ericerus pela | reverse complement strand
ATTCAACAAGCAAGACTATCTGTTCACCAGAGACTTCTACGAGAGAGGTTCCAGGTACTTAGAAGTAGCTGTTGGAAGACTGCACTAAACTGAGCAGAACTGAACAACTATACAACTGAATCGAGAGGTTATATACTCGTTCAGGGTATGAAAACGTACGTGTCGGATAGGTAAAGTGAAGTAGGGTGTTGTTATTATAGGGCTGTGCTGACTCGTCGAGTACTCGAGGGACAGGTACAACCAGGTCATAAATATACAAGAGGTATATCTGTATATGTAAAATTCAATATAAATAATTTGGTGGTTGTTTATGAAGAGTAATAGGAAGGTAATTGTTGACAAATATCAATGTTTTTGGTATTTGGAAATGAGTGAACGAATATGTTCGTCATTTCTCAAAATAGACGAAAATACACGTTACACTAACATCTTTTTTTATAATTGTCTAAACAGACTTGTACTTTTTCAATATTAAACATGATTATATACATTATCATGTATTGAGTTTTCTTCCTTGGACAATGGGTTAAAGTTAATGATTTTTCTTGTATTTTCAACTTGAAATGTTCGATAAAGTAAGTTAATTCTGTGAAAGTCAAAAAACCTGTGGTTTATGAACATAAAAAACTTTGTTCAGACATGGTATAAATATGAGTCCAAGGACACCTGGTAGGTTATCTGATCGGACAGTGGTAATTCTGTGGCCCTGTCCTTTGTGAGTTGGTTCTCCAAAGTCCATGGTTTTGTTTAGGAACTTGGATCAAAGAATCTTGTAGGGACAGTAGGGAGATCGCCAAAATTTCCCCCCTTGCCTACCATAGCATGCCATAATATAAAATATTGTGACTTAAATACACTTATAGGTCATTTCAGTTGGTTGGTTTCCTCAAAATGTGTCGTTTATGTCGAAGAATGATTTCCAAAGACTGAGTACAAAAGTTACAATCTGTTGTATTAGGTTGATTAAAGAATTGAAAAGAAAAAAAAACCTAAGGATGCTCCTTCTATTTTTTAGAAGATAAGTAATAATTTAAAATAATGATAAATACCTTGGTATGTAAAGAGATGGAATTTTTTTTTAATGTCTTTTAATGCCACTATTTCTTTGCAATAATCTATGAGAAATCATGTAAAGAATATTTCTTGCAAGATTCTAATATTTTGGTACCACTGAATTTAAGATTTTCAGTTCTGAATTAGTAAGGTCTTGTTTGCAAGCTGTATTGTTTTCAAAATTTCAAAAACTTTATTTTATTTGAAAATATTGTAAAATATCAAATTTTCGTGTAGAACTGCAGACAATCGGTCATCATTTGAATTTCGAAATTGTTTCTTCTTAAAGATGATCGTCTGGAAAATAAGTTCTTACATTCTTTCAACTCATTAAAATAAAATCAAAAAAGTGGGAAGAAAATATTTATTAAACCTTGGTTATCTGAGTGCAAAATAATATTCAACATGATTATTTAATTAAAATAAGCATTAATTGCGTAATTATGAGTTTTTAAATTTTTGTTGTTCAAAATATGAAAATGTCCTCTTTTGTTTTTACCTACCAACAATTTAGTTCCTCTCTTTAATATCGAAAAGTATTGCATACCAACATACGAGCGTAAGAGGATTCAACATTTACAGCAGGTAAGCCTGTTTTTTTTTTTTTATATTAATCGAAAAAATTATGTTGAAACTTTTTCACATAATCTGACCGAATATTTTTTTTAGTAAACTTATTTTTCCATATTGTGTATTTGATTTTGACTATAATGGTACATTAGGCTACGCTAGAACCTTATTTTTAAACAATCTTCGTTTGCGTTCCCAGTAAGTCAGTATTCCTGCTCAGCTATTTGAAAAAAAAAAATAGTTGACAAGATAGGATATGCCTCGGACAGGAATGAGCACAGGCCCAATTCAAACGGAAAGATTCGATTCACGAAGCCTTTGTTCTGATTCAGAGAATGATTCGAATCACAAATCTATGACAAAATTTTGCAAAAGAAAGATTAGTATTCGAATTCCGAGTTTTTTCTTTATAAATTGGATTGGAATCTTAATTTTATGGATCAATTTTACTTTTCTGCGAATCATATTTTTTTCATCTACTCTCATCACAATTATTTGGGGGAAAAAATAAATAAATCATTTTAAATTGTTTCGTGTTTACACGTGCCGCAAAATGAGTAAGCAAGCCTAAAGTGTCTGCTGATCCATGCTGGTATAATGATAAGGTTTTATGAAATCCTCCTCAGTCTTGCATTAATCTGAAGTGAAAAGAAAAGGAAGAGAGAAAAAAAAGAATTGTTATTTTCACGTTTCATGTTTCTTGTAATTCGATACCTACCCAATGAAAAACTTTTATTTTCTCTTGTTGGCAAAAAAATGGTTAAAAATTTTGAAACTTTTCGCACCCAAAATTCGGTCTTAATCTAATACTGGTGAAGAAGTGGCTATATTTGCTTGTATGGTCGTCAGTGCCATAGTATCCGAAATACTACAAAATTTTCGGTTGCATATAAAAATACACAATTATTAGAAGTCGAGTCTTTTTTTTTAGCTGAGGGGCGTCCGGACCCCCAGAACCCCCTAATATACGCCCTTGATAGAGCATGTTAAATTACATAAGCAAAAAATGTTTTTAATTCAAAAAATTTAATTTATTTTTTATTTTACAATACGAAGTGCACTGCGTCTAAAAGTAGGTAGGTAATTAAATTAGTTAGAATACAGATGATATTTGCGATTTGAATTGCTGTAATATAATTATTATAAAAACAATTGATTGTTTTTCAATTGTGACACTTTCCTCATGAATTTGATAATTTAAGATATCTTTTACAGTATCCACAACTTTCTCAAGATCCAATGTTTTGTGTTTTTGGGTAGTTTTACTTTCATGAATTAATTGATAAAAATTGAAAGGTATATTTTAAATATTTTCCATGGTACACCAGAGAATTTACACCATGGTACACTATAGATTCATCTTCTTACTAGAAGTGAATATTGTATATTTTAATCTAGATATATTTGAGTGTTATTAACTCTTGAGTAATTAATTACCAACTATTAAACTACTTTGAAACACATTTGAAAATCTCATTTCTCAATTTCTGTGGGGGGGGGGGGTAACAGTTCCGGGCAAGTAGTCAAAACATGCCTTATATCATATAGCAGTTCCATGCATTTTAATATATCAGTTCCATGAATTTCAGTGTATCAGTTTCGCATGGTAAGCATTCTTCATAATTTAGACAAAAATTTATTTTTCATGGCAATTATTGAGGAAAAAGAGCAAAATCACACTAAATATCTGATAGTTTGTGAACCAATTGACCAATTGAAACCAAAATTGGTAAGTTTGATCCTTATGTTAAAGGTAATGTTTCAATTAAATTTTGTACCTATGGAACAAAAATTTTAACTTTTATTGAGTCTCACATAGAAAAATTAACCTGTCCAACAGCCCCAAGGCATAAACCATAAAGCCAATGATAACCAATTTGATAGCATGTTAGAATAGTCTTGAATCAATTTGTGTTTCAAGTTTTTTGACGAATTCTCGAAAATTATTCATTTTAGAGCCATTATGCTGTCAAAAATGCAACATAATCGCCCATACCTACGTTCCATAAAACCAATCAGTACTAAATTTGAATGGTTTTGTTCTTCACTTAGTATTAGCATTTGATCCAAGTTTCGTGACTATGGAAAAAAAAAAGACATCCTGTACCGTTTTAATAGGAATTGAACAAACATAAGTACATAATATGAATTTTCAAAAATGGCGCCAAAAATTTCCTTGGGTTATGAAAAATGCGCGGAACTGTATGATTTATAAAATATACTTGTCGCAGAACTGGCCCATTCCCTTGGAGGTTTTCCTGCAACTCTAGCGCTTCCCAATTTCTCTGCCATTGGTCACACTTTTTCCAAATGAGGTACTAAAATTTTGATAAATTTTGCAATGATTTTTGAACAACAAACTGGAAAACGATAGTAAACAAATGAAGTTTTACCATGTGTTTGATAGTACTGGACCAGTAAAGAACGACGATATCCGGTTAAACAAACCGGCGCTAAATAGGCAACAACCTCGCCACTTCGACGTAACTATTTTACACCACGTTTACGTATGCTATCCTTGTTAATTTAAGGGATGACTTTATCAAATATATTCTAAATTGGTGAACTCAAGCAAAATTTCAAAAATACGCAGTAGGTACTCCAGGGTCGCCTACTTTCACGCCGGCATGCCTTGACGTTAAAAAGTACGTTGAACTTATGGGGCTTTACTCGTCCATTACTATATAGTCAATGATAATACCGGACCAGTTTGTACAAAAGTGATAAGAAGTCAGTGTACACGTGTTTAATGGTACCCCGGTTTCCCTCACCTATGATTCCTATAAAAATAATTTCAGAAATATTTTTAATCCCCAAATCGCGAATCGTATGCAGTTATTTTCAAAAAAGATTCGAATCAGAATCTGAGTCATATATTTGTTTTAATTTGATTTCGGCCACTATTTTGGTTCTCGAGGATGGGAATAAAGGGTAGAAGAGAAGAATGATAGGTTTTTTGCGAGTCTTCAGCTGGAACTGACAATCCAGATCTGTGGTTCTTAACCAGAACGGTGTTAGATCAATCCAAAAGGTATTGAGCAGATTTTTGAAAAACGGTGAACATAATATGGGTTGCATAATATTAGGTACGATATCTGCATGCAGAACTATTATCGAAGGAAACTGCGATATCTTGCGGAGCCAGGAGGGTGTCGAAAGGATATCGAGAGGCTGGTGGAGGGTGCGAAAATGTTGAACGATGAATAAAGAAGATTAAGAGCCCATTCTCATCTATTTGTTTCGAAGGTATCGCATATTTTGCTTTTATTTCCAAAACGTGGTTCCATTTCCATGAAAAAGCGAGGCCACCTACGTCATTCCCCTAAATTATGTTTATCCTAACGCCGGTAATTAGAGTAAGTTATAAAAAAATAATAACATGAAATCAGTGATTAACTTCCAGCTACCTATCGTTCAGCCTGTTGTACCATCTTCTCGACTCGACGTCACACCGAATGCTCGATGAATACTGCACTCCGTTTCCGAACAAACACTCGACACTCGAGGTATTTTTAGCACTTTCAAATTTTGGTAATGAGCCGACAGCGAGTTAGTCCGCGAATTTTTCTGGTTAATCTGAATACAGATATTGCCGACGTCAATTTTCATTAATTTAGGATCGACCCTACGCGGTAGGTCGTCGGCCGTATTCGCCAAGTTGGTGTGGTTCTTCGTTCTTGGCGGTATTTCGATGGTAATGCCTCCAGACACGTCATGCGGACCAATCACGTGCTCGTAATGGTGTTCGTCGTAATATTCGGGCACCTTTTCCGCGTTACTTTCTTCATAAATCGATGGCAAGTAGAGAACGTTCATCCATGGAACGTAATTTTCGTCCGAAGGATCAGTGGTGGCAGCAACAGCAGCAGCAGCAGCAGCAGCAGCAGGTAGTTCGCTGAGGGTCGTGGTCGACGACGTGGTTGCATCTTCACGGGGTGTAGAATATCCTGCGCAGTTGTTTCGCTGCACAAAAAAATAAGCAAGCATTTTTAATTGGCGCTAATCCCGTCAAATTTATGGCCAACGTGGAAAACGTTCAATAGCTGCGTGGCTCACATTTTCGTCTGCTTTGTCTGCTGCTTGTTCCGATTTTCGCTTACGAAAATGTTTTATGACAGAAATAAGAAGAAACGCGTTCAGTATCCAGCCGAAGATACCCTTCGAGAAGATTAACGACATGAGAATTGACGGAACGTATATGTAGGCTGTTCGCATGCAGGGTGGTAGTGAAATGGTATTATTGGGGTTGAAGCCAACGAAACAAAATATTCGTCTTCGTTCTGAAAACAAAAGTGCTTACATCGAAATAAAATCTACCCAAATGGAACGAATAACGTTAGGTAATTTCGCAAAAATTTCCGCGAATAATTCAGTTGCGGTTCGTCTACAACCTTTTGCCGAAGATCGTCATATATTCTGCATAGATTTATGCGATTCATAATTTTTATCGAATACTACATGAAAATTTCGATGAAAAGTGACACAACGTAATTTAGTGGGAACAATTATTTGCACGATATGAAGAAAATTGCAATATGGTGAAACGAAAATTGAAAATTTATCAAATGAATTTTGTTGATAAGCAAAATAAAGTACGTTGTTAGGTTATTATTAAGAAAATTATTATAGAAATGTTGCTTTGTTTTGGGTAAATAAAGCAGCAACTAAGAAATAAGTATTGCGATTATTTAACGAAAATGGTAGAGAAAAAGCTAAAATTTTTCAGGTCGAGTATTCCTCCATGGTCCCCTCGCATAATCCCGTCTAAAGTTTTTTAGATAATGGAGATTTTGGGTGAAAAAATAACGTTCCGCTCAATAAGTTTGTTTACATTACTATCGGCATGTCGCAGAGAGCTGACCTTGAAACAACATTTAGAAAATCAGTTGTCAGAACAATAGTGGAGGGAATGGTGAAATTCTTGTGTTATTATTATATATTGACTTGTTAGACTTCGTCTCAAATTGTTTATGACTGATAAAATATTATCTTATCATTAATTGCAGTTTATTGTAATCTAGAGTGATACAAAATGAAGTGCAGTTGGCTTATGTATGAAATGGTTCACGTATCGGTAGAAATCCTTACACTTGTATATTTAATTTTGCTAATACCTATAATAATTAGGATGATTGGTAATAGACCAATATTTGTTTAAAAATCTGTAGGACATACTGCTTTTGTAATTTATACTGCAATATCTAATATAGGCCACGAGCTCATGCTAAATACGGTAAAGCAGTAGATGACCAAACGAATGAAATTATTCGGTTAGAAATTGAAAAAAATTGATATTTCAATATTTTTCACCTAAAATTTCATGTAGGCAAGGAGAAATTTTGAAAATTTGTGAAACATCAGCCATTCAATTAGAAGATAATTTGTAGTTTCACTAATCAATAGCATTTTACAGACTATAGGCTTGAATTCAGAAATAGTGTTAAACCAATATTAAAAATGTTAACCATTAAAATGGTGACGGGTACTGCTTGCCATCCTAATAATAATACACGTTACGTATTTAGCGCCCTCCGACGCATTTATAAATAAAAATAAACTTTTCAAAACACCATCCGGTATTATGATAATAATAAACTAAGATCTTTCCTGCATCCTCGGATGCTTAATAAACTTAAAACTATATTTCACAGTCACCGAGGTCACGTATAAATAATAATAAATTAATTAATTCCCCAACAATAATCTTTGCCGTGAGTGTTGTAGTTAGGCTAACAACTTAGCCTCAACCATCCACGACAAAAACATTTTTTTTCCTTCCGTTTAAATTTTTCTCACCATTTTCTAAGCCCTCCCTTTACCCTACCTCAAACTGACACTCCCTGGTACAGTAAATAATAATAAAATTCCTGTTCCTCAGTACCATATCTCTTTTCACTAAAACTTGTTTTTATTTTCCACATCCATTTTTTTTCACTGAGCAGCCAATTTAATATAACCTAGATGTAACTTTTTTTCTACTGCTCAGTTTAACCAGCGTTCGTTTTCCATACAGACAACATCTTTTTCTAATTGTCTTTATATTTTTGTTTTTTGTCAATTTTTCATGTCTGTATTCATTTATTTTCAATATATGATTCCTTTTATCATGGTTTAACTCACTCGTGGCAATGGGTTAAGCCCTCGGTTGTTTACTTGTGGTGTTTATTGGTCCCTAATTCCCCTTGTGGCAATTTCCAAACGATGATATTTTTATTAATCATGATGCATGGTTAAACTCGTGGTATTTTGGACTCTTGCAAGGCTGTGCAGGGGTAGGTAAGACTCTCGTTGCCATCAGACGTAGCTGATGGTAACACTCGAGGTGTAGGAATTTGTGGTGTTGAACTGATTTCGAGGTGTGTTGTTTTTCCCAAGGATATGTCCCCCTTGGGCCGCATATCACAATAGCTGTATCATGGCTTCATGTTAGTTTAGATTCTCATTGATTTTCCATTTAAAAAGATCTAAACCCAAAAGTGAGTCCACACATTCTCAGTGGTCACCTCTGACCCCGCATCCAATAGGCAAAAATACATAATTTTTAGAGGTTGAACCATTTTTTTAAATTTTCTAAGGGATGGAAGAGTCTAGACACCCAGAACCCCCCAATATACGCCCTTGTCTAAATTAACAAAATTTTCCAGTGTTATTGTTTCTTTATGTTATGATTATCATGTACGTATACCTACACCATAAGTACATCCGATTATAGCATTTTAAAATCATACAAAAAGAACAGAGCGCGATCGCTACGCACGATGCAAATAGTTATGCCGATCAACTGCCAAGTTGGGAGAGGAGAAAGTATCTTATTTTGCATATAACTGCATTTTTCTCTCTCAAAATTTATTTCTCAAGTCATAAAATTAGAAATATTGATAGACCAATGGACGAGTAATCTAATCCAAAAATTTGTGGATGTTACCTCAAAGCCAAAACCTTTCCTGCTATGATTAAAAATGAGAACCAAAATTAAAAATACTTATTCACCAGAATTTTTCATTTAGTGTTGCTGGAAAAACTGAAGACCAGTTCTTATACCCAGACAGTCGTTTTTGTCGTAAGAATAAGAAAATCAAATTCTATCGTCTATCGACAAATCATAAATACTCACACTCATATGTTCTAAATCGAGTAAATACTGTATGGAAGCAAAAGCATCGCTGAACACCATCAAAGTAGTCACAATAATCCACCAATATTGATAGAATCGACGAAACAGATTCAGCTTCTTGTTCTCTGGCGCCAAAACTGCAAAAACAAAATTACATACGTTCGTCTCCTTCACCAAAATAACTCATTTGTAAGTATAATTTTCTGTGAAAAAAATCAGAACCAAGCAAAAACAGTGAGGTCAACACCCAAACAGTGGAAACGATACTGTAGTATATAGTCCAAAAATGCGTTCGTGGAGCTGCTGGTGTTGTGCATAGCCATCCATTCTCTTGATCACCAAATGTGCAATTATCTGAAAAGATAGCTGAATTTAAAACCCATTTCTAGTTTGAAATTTTTATAGCCTATATGTTGAATGTTGTACATCCATTCGATTGTAAAAAGTCAATAATACATCGTCAAGTTGGGAGTTTAGGTATGGGTACTTCAAACGTGGAATTATTATTTTGGCAAACTCTTACACAATCATTCTTCCAACAGGGTAGGGTTACATATAATTTCCATTATTGCAATTTAGACTAGGAGTATTTAGCAAATGGGTTTTCAGTCATGAATGGTGACTCCACTAATACCATATGATTTCAATATTCGTAGAGCTTGTTAAGGAAAACGCCAACGTGTGCTATAGTGACTTGTAACACTCATTACGTTGATTTTCTGGCTTCGTCATTATAAGTTCGGGATATTTTGAGAGAAATAAACTTGGAAATGAGATTCAACGAGAACTCATTTTGCATTAATTCTCTTCAAAAACACGTTTGGCCATAGAAAAAAAAAAATTCAAAATGGCCACGACATCATTCCTCTTGAAAAATAAGTATCACTTCAAAAGCAGACTTACGATAACGAGTAATAATTTACACGTAGTTACTATTTGTAGGTAGGTAAGTCGATAATACGTTTACCTGACCAATTTATACCACTGATTCATTTTTTTCGAAAACTAAATTCACTTTTACACAACATTCTCTAAATATATTTTTACCTCGAAAATACGTCCTATACGTCATAAATGCGATCGTTTGTGTCCAAGTAAATTTATCGTTATACCAACGTATTGAACACGTATCTATTTGATTTTCATAAATTTGAAAACCAATTAAAGCTGCCGCCAGCTGAAACAAGCCTTGAATCTGCGAGCAAAAAAATAAGGATTTCACGGTCCAGTCACCAAGAAAACAATTTAATGAAGCAGAAAATTACAAAAAAAAGTATCACTTACCAGGCAACATGTTCCAGCTCGATGTAGAAAAACATTTTTCACAACACCTGGCGGAGAAGCCGCCATGTTTATTTCGGATTGAATTACAAACTAATATTTAAGAGAAGGAAACATGCCACTATAATCATAATTACTTGAAAATGTATTAATGCGTATACTATTATATTTATACGTGTTACTTGAAAAATTTGAAATAAAAAAAAAATATATATATGTATACAGGTATAGTAGGTACTTTAAAAACCAGCACTTATTGCTGGCAATCATTATGTAAATAAAGAAATCGAAAGTAGTGGTAAAACAGTACCTATGAAATAAAAAATAATATTATTTTGATTATTTTCTATCGATAAACGATTTTTTTTTCTCTCGTTTCCTACTCGTATATTAAAAATTGTAGGAAATTAACAATTAATGAATTGCTTTTTAGAATACTGAAATTATTTTCTAAATGAATTATGGTAAGTCTTTCTAAATAAATCTTTGTTCAGTTCAGTACCTACCTGTTGCTGACTGGTGGTTAGTCTGATACATGCCTGTAGGTACCTAATTGTTTTCAATCATAATTTAATAATTACAAAAAAACAAATTTCAATTTCCATAGTGGAAATTTTTGTTGTGTTCATAATGTTTATAAGTTTAAAAGCTTATACCCAAAATATGAAAAGAACTTTCTTCACAGTATGCAAGTTTTTGAAGCTTTTGAGGGGTTGGAAGTTGCATTTCAAGAGTAAAAAAATAATTCTGAACTAATTTCAGGATGTTAATCACTTTATAAGAAGATAAACTAAAACTCAGGTTTAAACCTTTTGATTGAGGTTTTCTATAAATAATTTATGATAAGCTTGTTGAACTTGAAAAAAGAAAGTTTACCGCTCGCAATTTTCAGGAGTTTAGAAATTTAGGTACTAACTATCTGTAATGGAAACATTTTAAAAGAAAATATTTCAGTAAATTTTTTTTTTGAAAAATTCCACTTTTATCAAGGCTGATGGATGGGAAAAAAGATGAGTTTATCCAAAAAATTTACTACAGCATACGAAATAAATATACTAAATTAGTGACATTCAGCACATTCATTGAAGTTTATTGTAGGTACCTACCTATTTGTACTATTCTATGAAACAGTTACCTACCTGTATATTTATGCATTTTAGGATACAGTTACCTACCTATGGATTGATGAACCAAGTGAGCATTAAGAAAATGCATAAAACATATCTTTTATAGAAGTCCCCTTTGATTTTCGTCTTCCTACACTAATTAGGTATTTTTTTTTTGACGTCAAAAATTTCAACGGTAGGAAAAATTGGTAGAAATAACCATAAAAACAACTAAAAATAAGGCTCAAAAATAGAATAAATGTAAAAATAAGTTTAGGTTAAAAACAAATTTTTAAAAGATAAGCTTTTATTTATTTATTTTTTGGCTTTAGCTTCATGCGAAATGAACATTATTTCGTTGTGGGAGTTTGGCTACCGTATTGGTATATTTTAAAATCTCAGTAGTGAGTATAATAAAATCTTATGATAAGCTGCAGGTATTACATACAATTTCATCTTCCTTCTCAATTTTCTTGGCATCTATGAACTCAAAATTTTTGTTCATAGTCTCATTTTATTCATAGGAGTATCTTTCTTAAAAGGACACAATATTCCGTCCTACTTAGTACCTATTAATTATATGCTCGTTGGTTAGTAATAAATATCCTCGTGTACATAAAGATTATTCGAATACAGATAACAACTTCCTACCAGCTAGAAAAGTCATGTGACTGATATTGCCCTATTGAATGCACCTCTTTCTATTACCTACTGAAAGTTGTTGTATTCGTTTGTCTTTAAAATAATTATTACTCATTGGTCTCAACGCGTTGTGCCATTGTATCGGTTATCAGTTCAACCTTGTTAAAAACATAACAGCCTAATGTGTACTTGATTTACGAATATCGATTGAATTAATTTGTACGTAGGTATATCATTAGTTACTACATCATCAGCACTTCAGTTTTTATATTACTAAATCTGGAGGAAAGAAATTATCGTAACAAACTGACGGAATACTGAAAGTCTGTTTGGCTTGTGTATAAATTGAATGTTCGATGAAGATGATGTTTATTTATATTCTACCTAATTTTTAATGATAAATATTGAAGCAACTTCAATACGATTAAGATAAATTAGCAGCATTGTTACTTTTACATTGACGATTTTGAAGGTCCAAATAAATTGTCAAGGCTACGATTGTGAGAGTATCTAACTTCTGCATTATTGACAAATTGAGGTAGTTATAAGTACATACCTACCTAATGAGCAGCAAAAAATTCTTTAAAAAAAATTTTTGACCTCGTACTCGTATATTTTTTAAATTTTTGCTTAAAAGAAATTTTAATTTTATTGTTGTTTGTCTACAGCAGAACATTGAAAATAATTTTTGAAAAAATTAGTGATTCCTAAAAATAGGTTAGTTTTTTATTCTACTCTCTACCTGCTGGATCAAGCAGATGCATAAATATATGCTTTATAATTATTGAAAGCAAATAAGAATCTTATTCCTAAGACCCAAATTACAGCTCATTGAAGTCTTCTAATAATAGCTGAATTTTGCCAATTCAATAAGAATAATTGTTGGTTGAACTGTTACTTATGGAAGCGTTAAATTATCTATGAACCTACGAACCAGATTGTGGGGACTCAATGGTATGAGGAAAAGCGGCTCGGACCCCTCGACGATAGTCGCCGTCCCAAAGGGCAGGCAAATTATTCGTCTACATGATGTTAAACAACACAAAACTCGTTCGATTGTAATTACCTGTATGTAGTTGCAGGTAATGTACGAGTACCGAATTGTGACACAATAAGATGATGTCACAATTCGTACACGAACCAGCCAGCCATCTCTTATCTCAATAGGGGATGATGCGACCTGGCTGTTCTCACCAACGTACGTATTATCCTACGTACGTGTGTTTGTGTGTGTGCAAATAAGCCGTATATAAACCACCCGAATCGGCTCTAAAATCACCAGTGTTCGGTCTGGTTCTGGCTTACCCATACTTGTGTACGAAGTGGCTAAACACGCTTAAATTCTGTAGAATTTCCTTCTGGTGAGAATATCTCTCACGACAAGGTATTCCACACAGATTTTTATCAGATTTATTAAAAGAAAGAACACATAAAAAAAACATCTACATTTCTCCATCAACTTCAGTACTTATCATAAATAACATTCTAGTAGTTTGTTAAGAGTGATTATTGACAAAAATTTGAACATCATTCGTAATAAATGAGAATTATTGGGTAGATAATATCACAATCGAAAATTATATCCACTGATTTGGCAATAAATAAGCAAATTTTGTGTATTATATCTAAGAAGAATGGGTTATGAAATTCAAAGCATCAAAATAGTTAATGCTTAATACTTACTTTGTAATATGAGTTAAATGTTGATATCGAACATTCGAAGATTCATAGCATAGGTTTTGCATCTGCGGTTGGAAATTTTTGACAGAAAATCATTATTTACTGTTTTTCAAGGCTATTATTAGGCTTAAGCATAGTGGCAGTCGTAATTAATGGTTAAATATTCAGTAATGTTTGCGCATAAATTGGGTATTTTATGGTTTGCCGTTTATAAAAAGTGACACGTGCATAAATATAAATTTTAATTTTAGATGAAAAATAAAAAATTAAACTATGAATTTCGTTGGTATTATTTTTATTACCATCAATATTTCTCAAACACAATTTATTCATCTTACTTTGAACCTATAATGTAAAGTGATCACGAAAAAAAAAAAAAAAAAAGATACAATTAAATGAAAAAATAAATGATTTTATGATTTCATTAATAATTTTGTTCACCTTGAATTCTCCTGTTTCTCTCCTTTAAAATAAATTGACAAATTTCATTCCTGTTTTATTATTGCATTTCCTCGAATCACCATTACTTTTATGCAACGAGTAAAAATGCTATTTCTATTGTGGCTCTAGTCGACTAAGTATTACTTCACTTTTTTTTTTTTTTTTTTTTTGGAAACTTTACAATGCAAATGGGTACAAATAAAGTTTTCTCTTCTCATTCAACCCAAAAATATATTTACCTACCATAAACGTATTTTTCTTTCCATTAGCTGAATATAACAAAAAAATAGTCGCTCTACCTTCTCTGATTTATATATCACACCGGAATATAAAATAATTAAAATTATAATTCTTTTACAATGAGTGCCACTCTATTTCGTTGTCCAATTTATGCATCCTTTTCCCCTTTCTACTTTCTCGTTGTCCCTATTATTCTTTTAAATTTTTTTTTTTTTGCTTCTTATTCCTGTTTTCCTTGGATTCTGCAACCCTCGAAACGACCGTATATAAGATATTCATAGGGGAGGAATTAATTTTCATTAACTTAATTTTCAGTAACTCCTCTCGTTTTACATAGTAACCGAATAACGTTGGCTGCTTTTGAATTTTACTTTATTTTTATTAGCCTCCTTTAAACGCGTATCATAATAACCGTTTAAATAATACTTATGAAGACATTTTATAAAGGTTTGCCATCCAGCATGTTTTTCGTACGTGCCTAGCTGTTAAATAATTACTTCTTCGGCGAATTATTTCGTTTTCAGTTTTACATATAATGCAGATGAGCACTCGAAGGTTTTTCATAAGGAAAAGGCGTGACTTTTTACTGAAAACTTCTGAAGAATTATAATAATTCTCAAGGCGTCCAAAAAGGATGAGGATGTAAAACTAAAAATTACCAACAGATTTAAAATTTTCAACCAAAATGTTTCGATTTTAGAAATTATATTTTCTGGTTAGAAATAGTTTTTTAAGTTCTCACTCATGTAATACCTGTAATATTTACAGTACTTACCTCCTGGATCCTGCAAACTACACACACATTGTGGAACCGCCTTCTATTGGCACTTGTTACCAATTACCTGTACTTTTTTTGCTGCTTGTGCATTGAAAGTACAGTTTTACGCCATGTTCAGTAGACACATTAAAGCCCAATCTAGTGCAGGATATTGAATAGTGTAACAATTATGTTCTCTAAATGGTGTAGAAAGTAGGGGATTTCCAACGGGTGTGAAGTTTGCACGAGCCGTAAGCGAATGCTGGAAATTTCATACGAATCGGAAATAACTTTTCCGCACTTGTTAGAAACTGTATTAATTTATTTGTAACCAGTACCGAAATTTGACCCGGGAGGCCAAAAAATTGAAAAAAAAAAAAAGTAAAAAGTGAGGTAAAAAAAAATGTGAGAATACTAAATAATGTAGGTAAGGTACCTACCTAATACGTACTCGAAACAAAGTTGCAAAAAAAATTTAAACAAAAATATGAAAATAAAATTCAGACCCTTTCATCTTCCTCTTTAATATCAAAATTTTACCAATTTTTTAATGTATTTCCAGTGAAATTAAGAAAAAAAGAGTGTCATGGGACACGCGCTGGAAGTGAAACTTCCTCGAAGATATTGCGGAAATACATCGCTCTAAAAAGAGTAATTTTCAAGCTATAGTCACAAAATTTGATACAAGTATTGATTTGAAGTATATCTAACATATTTTTTAATTTGGTTCATATTGGTATTATAATACATTGCCTGGGGCTGTTGTTGCTGCTAATTCTTCATGTTATCTCAATAAAAGTTGCAATTCTCTTTCAATAGTCACAAAATTTGGTACAAACAGTACTTCTCACAAAAAGGAAATTTTCCCTGACCCCCCCCCCTCTCAATTCTATACACTAGATTTAAACATGGATACTAAAATATTTGCTAATATTTTGGTCACCAGCACGTAGACAAGTGCACTGTACTTCGTTTTGCAATTAGAAAATTTTTTCACATAATATAATTGTTTATTTATTTATTTTTTTTTGGTTTTTATTATTTTATAATAATGGACAATTCTCGTCACTGCAGGAAAAAGCACCACCGAATTATTTCCTAGAATCGTGCTATTTAGAATTTGGAATATTTTTTCATTTCACAAAAAAATGATGATTTCTAACTCAAAAATTAAAAATTCTTTCATAAAATATATTGAAAACATGATACTGAATCGGTATATTTTATCGTGTGAATCGTATAATTTTTTGCAAAAAATATAATCATTATATATAGGTATCTATTATTTTATTAACGGACTTCAGTGATAGAGGTGATTTTTAAACGACGAAAATCCACTTTTTCTAGCGAAACTTTCGGCGCAAGTGTTTTTTTATTTTTTTCTACAATAAAGAAAACCAAGCAAGTTCTTTACAGTTCATTCCACTAATGTGAAATATTTTTATCTAGTATCGGACCTTATGTATTTACTCCTTCCGGGACGTCTGATTTTTTTAGCCGGTAACGCTTTTTAGTGTCGGATTCGTCGTGTAAAAGTCATACGAGTTTACTATCAATACTAAGGAAGTTTCACAAAAAAACATAACAATAAATGAACAGTTAAAGCAAACGCATGCCTATTTAGTAAAATCTCGATTCCTTATCAACTAACCTTCGTAGCATAGAAAGAGGATAATAATGATTCGAGCCTTTCACCTCGGCAACTGGGGTGCGAATCCTAGAGAAGGCCAAAGTTATTAGGTTTAAAAATTTTAATTAAATCAAAAATAATTCTCTCATTAACTGAAAGGCGTGGATCAGCGTGTGAAAACAAGTTTCAACATGAATGCGTGAGAAAAATCGAATTTCGTGTGAGGAAAAGTGCATAAGGCGGGTGGCAGTTTGAATGGAGGAAGTGAGAAAGTACGTGGAAGTAGAGTGAGTATTGAAATAGCCTATTTTCCACGCGCAAGACGTGCCTGGAAAGTGACGTATTTCATCCTACACGTGGCAAAATGTACAGTGAGTAACAAGTGGAGAAAGCAAGCAGTTTCCGCTCGTGTAAAATTTTCCGCATTCTCACACAATATACGCTGTTAATCAAAAACTTCCCATGAAATTGATAAAATTTCCAGAAAAGTTATCTCAGTAATTCGAGAGTGAAATTTTCTATGAGAATATACCATCTCTTCTTATCTCAGATTATCTTCCATCGTAGTGATTTTTTCGGTATTGCTAGTGAATTCGGTTCATCTATATGTACTTCAAATTTGGTAACGACTGCAAACTCAACCACCAAACAAAAAGTTGGTGTGAGCACGACTCTCCAACATTCTGGTCCTTTTTCATACCGATGAATCCTCACACAGAACACATCTGTCGGCTCTTATCTGACGAAAATTTTGATTATTTTTTTTTACGAATGATAATTGAAAGTTAAATAACGACGTTATAGTCACAGACGATAAAATATTTGACGACGGCACGTGTAAAAGTATTTACCATCAGTGCGAAAAGGCAGGAGGAGACCAAAAAGAGTGAGAGTGTAGGGAAAAATAAAAGTAAAAAAAAAAAAAAAGGTAGGAACCTACCGTTTATTTTCTCGTCGACTCGTTTGTCATTTATTACATGACCTATCAATTTTATAGAGTTCCAGGAGAAATAAATCAAATATGGAACGTTTTATATAACTATATAGGTATAAAAAGAGAGTAACGTTATTTCTAGGACCTAATTCGTTTTTCGCAAGGATCGGACGACATAGCACATAGCTCCCGGAACGTAATCAATCTTCAGCATGATTTCCATTTCAATTCATTCATTAATCTTTTTATACAACCTTTCCGCTTTTGCGGCTGGCACATCTACCTATAGAAAAATTCTACGTCCTCTCGCTTTCATTTATTTTAACCTTCCGTGTAGCCGATGAACGTCTGCTTTAGTGGTGAGCAAGTTAAACTTTTTGCAAATACTAGGTAGGTAGTACTCAGTTTTTTTTTATTTTTATTTTTTTATTTTGTTCAATTTCGGATGGTTTTCTTTTTTGCCAGAAGAAAGAAAAAAAAAGGTTAGCATTACAGCGTACCTATGCGTTCGTGGGTGTGCGTGAGAGACTGATGACTTACAATTCGTTTAACTTAGCACTGGCTATTCTTCAAACTACGTATGTAAATTCAATAGGTATCGGCCGTACCAAATAATTTTGATTGAATTTTTTTCCTCTATTTTGCACACGTTCGAACGATGGTGGGCTAGAAGGGTGGTTTGGCCGACGAAATGTGAAAGAAATTCGAATTTAATGTCGTTAGGGTTTTGATTTGGAGAAAAAAAAAAAAAACAGTTCGCCAAAGCGTTGCGGACACACGATAATATTATGGTATGCGATGACGGTTTGGTTACGTTTAGTATAACCGCAGGAGCAGAGTAATGAAAAATAATTACATTCCTTTTGAGACGCACGTATCAGATTAATGAATAAAGCGGTCGGTTTTAATGCCGCGGTCATTAATTCCTTCCATTGAGAATGTCAGTATTACTTTACCATTAAGGGGTCTGCGCGGTGTACAGTACGTGGCCGGATGGTCATACTGTCTTCAACGTTGCGATTGGGAGGTCGTAAGTCAGGCCATCGTCATATTTCCGACCCAAGATGGCGGTGTTTTCTGTTCGATTTTCACGCTGGTAGGCCGTTGGCCATCGATTCCGACCATTCCCCTCCCCGTCGCCAGCATCAATATACAACGTGAGTCTGTTTTCGACGCCACAAACGAAAGTAACCTAGTCGATGAGCTGAAAATAGATTCGCCAAGCTTTTTCCAAAATATTCAAACAGCGATTCATTATTCGATGCGCTAAATAATTTTAACTGGTGTAAAATTACCACCGTGCAAAAAAGTAACTCAGAAATTCATCTCCCAGGTAGGTAATTGCTGGGTGAGAAAGTAGGGTGATTTGACCAACTTATTAACCTGACCGCAGTTTATGAGACTTCTTTCTTATTATATATCTTCCATTTACCATCGAGCTGGTAGCTAAAACCCTTCGGTATCCTTGAAAGCTTGAGAATGACGGGTACGGCCGACAATTACCAATAAAAATAAAGAATTTTCAAACAATCCCCGAGGATGCATTTAAAAAATTTAAAATAAAATAAACTCGAAATTAATTCTCAAAATAATAAATTTACATTTTTTCTCCCTCCATTGAGCCTACTTTTCGATTCAGTCTTTCTTTTCCCTGACACCACTGGTTATTTATCTCCTCGGCGGTGGCTGTAATTCCCACATTCGTGTACCTAGGTACCATCTCTTATTATTGTTTATCTCCCTCTTTACTTTTATTCACGGAGCAGCCAATTTTATCTCATTCTATGTAATTTTTTTCTGCTACTCCGATCAACCGGCATTTGCTACTCATAGAAACAACATCATATTTTTTCTTCATTTTTGTTACCATTTTAATATTTTTTTCAAATTATAATATGAAACATTTTTCAATCATGTGTTAAATTTTTCTCTAGCGATGTGCCGCCTCGGAACAAGCTAAGGTAAAACAAAATGATTTCTTTTTATTGAGCGTCACCTCGGATGCATAGTCATTTTGGTTAATTTTTATTTGCTACATAGTATAAAGCAGTAAAACAAAAATCCTGGCCAACTTTGCAGGTTTTGGCTAGGATAAATTGCAGCCATCAGACGTAGTTGATGGTTTGCAGCTTTGGTCCCCAATTACATTGTGTTGTGGGTTGAATTATAGATATGTATTGAGTTGGTATTTACCTATTTGGGGTTGCATACCACAAGAATAGCAATTCAGCTTAACTGCGAAACAATAGGTAACTCATACTTGACTACACAATGTAACGATATTGTTTTATAGTCGATTAAGTTTACTATAGGGCTTCCAAAAATTACTCATTCTGTATGTTCTTCAGATGCTTGGAAAAACAGCTTGGTAGTTGTGGAATACCTTGTTGTGAGAGATATTCACACAAAAAGGTCTTCAACAGAGTTTGCGTGTTCTGCCACTTCGTACTGTAAAGTATGGGAGAGCCAAATCCTCGGCAAACACTGGCAATTTTGTAGCCAGTTTTGAGAGTTTATATAACAAATTTGGCACACACACACAGCCACACATACATACATATATGTACATAATTAAGTCATACGTTACATCGTTTCTTGCTTCTGTTGAGGTGATAAGAAATGACGTAGCGCGTTTGGTACTGGGCCGTGACATCACCAAGATTGTTATCAGGTAATTGATCTTGGCCCATGCAATGTATCTTACCTGTACATACGTACAGATACAAACATACAAACGCACAAGTGTGTTTATGTTTTACATCATGTAGACGATTATTGCCAGCCTTTGGGCAGAAACTGTCATCAAGGGGTGAGAGCCCCTATTACCTCATACGAGTGATGTCCCCACAGTAGTCAAAGATCATTAATACACACAAAAAAGGCTCAATAATTGGTAAATAAATATTTTACCAACCTACGTACATAGACGCATAATTATGTTAAACTTTATGCCATTATTTTATAAATGAAACTGGTTTCATCAAAATAAAGTCTCATAATTTTCTAGTGATGAGCCAAACTGGTCTTGGCGTTGTAATCTTTTACATTAGCAAGACCTAAAAGATCAAGGTTCACTAGATAGGAGCAAAACCAAGACCAAGACGGACTGTATGGACAAACAAATCAAATATCAAGACAAAAGTATCTACCTAACGTAAGTCTCAAAATTTAAGAACAAAGTGAAACATATTGGCAATCTTGGACCTTGAAAAATATATAATTTGCAATACCTATTCAGAATAAAAAGTTTTTATTTTATGTTTTGCATGAACCTGGATGATGACTGATAAGTTTAATTTAGTTGTCAGTAATGATAAAAATCTTGTAAAACTGAGAATTGAGAATAAGACTCAGCCGTGAAAATCCAAGACCATGACAAAGACTTGACAGTGTAAGTCCAAGGCTAAGAGTATTGATTGGGACCAGGTCCAAGACAAAGACTTTCAATGCAGGTGTTGCGGATATTGTGCTTGATTTTGGTATTACATTTAATCAACGCTATAATTTTCAATAGTAACTGTTGACATTAAGGCTAGCATATTATCATTGCAACATTAGCATAATTTCTAAAAATGAGGATTTTCAAACTTTCGGAGGTCAAGCAAAACAAAAAAAAAAAAGTCAAATTGAATTTGTAATAATATCATCAATCAAGATATGCCATCGACTATGAACCTATCATAGCCTATTTTTGAAAAAAATTTTGAAGTAAACAAAGAGGAGGTTACGATTTTGAAATAATGTAAATCAAGTTTGATAAAAAAAAAAAAATCAAAATATTGATTGCTAACGTTCTCATATCGCCCCATCAAAATAAGGCTGTCACAACCGAAAAATGTTCGATTTTCATTTTCATATTAATCAATTTCATTAATTTTGTGGTTATTTTTGTTCAACGCAGTATCCAAAAGAATGGCGTCAGTAAGCTCTGAAATGCATTTCCGTCATTTTCTCATCATTTAAAACACGTACATATAATTATATATTTCGAAATGAAATCTCATAATTTGAAGCACTACTGTGAATTTTTCT
Organism: Ericerus pela; assembly: GCA_011428145.1. Classification (NCBI taxonomy): domain Eukaryota; kingdom Metazoa; phylum Arthropoda; class Insecta; order Hemiptera; family Coccidae; genus Ericerus; species Ericerus pela. Next base: position 1,820,670 of record WOFM01000526.1, on the reverse strand, counting down.
TTCAAACTGTCATAAAGTATATGATTATAATTGCTTGTGGCACATTTTTGAGGAAGAGTATCATATTTTCAAGTAAGGCACTCATCGAACAAGAAAATCATCAGGAAATTAACTGGTGATTTAATAGTTGCTTAACTTGCTAATAAAATCACATCTCGAATAAGAGAGACGTTTTTTCCACCATCGTAAGTTTACTACTTTTTAAATGTCGATGAAGTCAGAAAGGGTCATTGTTCGACATTTCTTTATTTTTTTAAAAACAATATTGTAAGTGAAAATCTAAGTTGATTTTCATTGGAAGAAAAAACAAATTTACCTCATTATTAATTTCAGGCCTACTTGCAAATTAAAAAGAATTTGAAATTCATTATGATTTTCAATGAAGAAAACTTTCTAATTGCAACATGGCAAAACTTTGAATCAGTAGGTATTTTTTCACAAATTTTTTTTCTTTTAGTTCTGATTACCGTCTTCCTATAAGGCTATAGTCATTACACCTAAAGGGTAAATACTCATAATTAGGACATCCGGTAGTTATTTTTAAGACCTAATAAATTTGGGTACTTTGATCAACACTGACAGAAAAATTTTGCAAAAGAATCTTGCGAGCCCCCGTTTGAGGTTTCGTAGAAAAATTTGCATTCACTGGAAAATCAGAGGATGCTTCAACATTAAAACACAGTTTTTTCGGCTTCATAGATGACATTTTTAATTTGACGGAGGCTGTATCACACTCAGTGGCGTAGCGAATTTGTTTTTGAGTGGGTCACTGGTGGAAGGTATGAAAGTTGTTTGGGAAGGGGCCAGGATAGTGTGACAAAATGTTGTGTTTTGAATTAGGCTGGTAATTTTTTTAAAAAGGAGGTTGTAGACTCACAGGCCTACTCGAAGCCAAGTCCATGATCTCAGTGATAAGGAAATTAAATTGAAGAAATTCTAAAATATCATAATATACGTGCATAACAGTATAATCGTTACAAAAGGAAGCAGGACAATATTATGTTTTTAGTAAATGTAGGTATAATACTGAAATAACTACAAAGTGTTTTACAGTTTTAATAAAAATATAAGAGTGTATTGTATTCTACAAGAGAAGAATTAGGAATGAATTGTACAGAAAATTAGACTAATTGACGAGTACGGCCTGTCATGACAAAAATAAAATTTATAAAATAAACCCCCTTAAATTTTTTGCACCCTCGGATGCATTCTTCGTAATAATAAATGAAAATCAAATTAAATAAATTCCCTAATAATAAGTAAATTCGCCCTGAGCGCCTTGGTTAGGCTAACACCTACAGCCTAGGTTGTTCACATCGAACATTTTTCTCCCACCATCTTTAAACTTTTTCTCTCTCTTTTAAATTTCTAATACTTCCCCCTTACATCACCACCCTGTTTTCCCCCTCGGTGTTCTTAAATAATAAATACCAACAAGTACCTTGGTACAAATTATAACTGGTTTTTGTTTTCCTCTTTTTTTTTGGTTGATTGACTGGCGAAATTCTTACCTATACTGTAAACTTTTTTTCGCCAGATTGATCAACCAGTGTCTGTAGGTCTTTCATGCAGAACTTATTTTCGTCTTGTCTGTTTTTCACTTTAATACATGTCTCTGTATAACATGGATTAATTTTTCTTCTTGGGCATTTGGCCCGCACTTAGATAAATGGCAAGGTAATTTGGTTTTCTTTTTTTTTTTTCAATAACACCCACTCAGTTTTTAAATCACTAGGCTTTTTTAGTTTTCTTTTATGAAATTTCAGCATAGTATAAAGTGGGCCAAAAAACATTACCTGGCCAGCCATGCGGGTCTGAACAGAAACCACACTCGGTCATTTCAATTAAGTGCTATAAAAATATGTTGGCATTGCTATGGTAAGACTATACTACCCGGGGTTGCATACCACATAATAACTTAGGGTGATAGTTTGAGTGATTGAATTAGGTGTTGTGGGAGATATGAATTTGATTGGATGTTAAGAGAAAATGTAATTTGAATAAAACCAATGAGATGTAATAGATGTGACATAAAGTGGGAGTGTACAAGAAATTAGTAGAAATTAGAATAAGTGGAAAGTATTGGAATATATTCAGAGAAAAGAAAAGTTTATACAAAGGAAATAGTGATGTCATCAGACAAGTCAAGACTTGAAAGACAAGTTTGAACTAAACTGAAATGACGTGAATAAAAGGAAGCATAAATGTGCAAAAATATTGTAACTGATATAGAAAAATACAAATTTGGAGTAGATGCATTAATTATAAGTGTGGAATACTTTGTTGTGAGAGATATTCACCCAAGAAGGTCTTCTACAGAGTTTGCCTGCTCTACCACTTCATACTGTAAAGTATGGGAGAGCCAAATCCTTGGCAAACACTGGCGATTTTGTAGCCAGTTTTGAGAGTTTATATACCGAATTTGGCACATGCACATAGACACACATAAGTACATATACGTATGTGATTATGTCATCTGTTACGTCGTTTCTTGCCTCCATTGAGGTGATAAAAAACAACGCAGCGCGTTTGGTACCGGGCCATGACATCACCGAGATCGTTATCAGGTAATTGATCATGGCCCATGCAATGTATCTTACCTGTACATATGTACAGGTATGAACATACAAACGCACAAGTGTGTAAATGGTTTTACGTTATAGAGACGATTAATTGCCAGCCTTTGGGTGGTGACTGTCACCGAGAGGTGCGAGCCCCTAAAACCTCATACAAGTGATGTCCCCACGATAAGTAAATGATATAAAAATATTATTAAAACGTCTCTGGCTATTTATTTGTTAAATTAAAAGCCAAACTATTGATGAAAATCAACAGTTTGAATTACAATAAGCATCATAGGAATATTTCAATCCTCTAGCCTTGTTACAGTAAACACAACTGATAAGTAATTATTTCCAACCATCTAAAATCTTCAATTTAAAAACAACCATAGGCCACATTAGAAAAAAAAAACCAAAAAAAAGAAAAAAAAAACCCACATATAGCCTCTGAAAAGTTTTAGATTAGCAGTCTACGAGTATTCGTGTCTAAACCTAAATTTTAATAGTTGCTTTTCATTTACACTGTTACTTTTGCTACCGCATCTCAACTATATGTCTAGACTGCACACACAACAAAATTCGAATTTTCGTTCTCCTTTCTACAAACATCAGCGCTGCCCTCGCCATCATCTCCTCATTTTGCTTTCCATAGTGAAGTTTAAATAAATTTCGCACAAACAAATATCGTTCTAACGTTTGTGTTTGTGTACTTTTCGACAAGTTTACACAGCCAACTAAAATGTCGCCTGCATGCATACACGTCTAAACTGCGAGCTTTTGCAATGTTAGAGCCTACACAGCAGCAACACCGGAAAGTGCACCGTCGAAAGTTGAATGGATTGAAAATAAAAAATATTTTTATTTTATTCTTATATCATGTAGTCGCGAATGTGTGCGCCCACAAAATAATAAACTCTTTTATGACGAATAAATGTAAATATTCGGGCAGCAAAAAATGATGGTATTCACTCTGGAATTATGTTTGTCATTTACCACGTGTGGGTAAATAAAAATACGGTGTAGATACCAGGTAGGTACCTATATTGTATGAATATCGATGTATAAACAATCTGTTAGGTATAGAAATAGTAAAAGGTGAGACGAGCGGGAAGATGAAAATATAAATTCAAATAGGTATATCGTTGAACGAAAAATTTCGAATCAAATACGAAAAATACTCGGCCTATAGTATACGTGTTCCAACGCAAATAATGTTTGACGAAACCCATTTAAAAATGTTTCTGCAGGTTACAGTGATGGTCGTAAAATGGTGTACTTAAATTATTTCAAGCGAAAGTTATTACCACAATGTCAATAGAGAGAAAAAAAAATTCACATAGATACTCTGCTTTTACGAAGTTTTTTTTTTTTTTTTTTTGTCAAAGCTTTGAAGCTTTAATTACAGCTGCATTAAAAATAGAATAAATTCAACTTTGAAAACGACGATGTCACAAATGACGGTTGCACAGGAGGTGCGGGAATCCGTTATCATTCAGAATATTATTAATTTGTGATAAATTTTGAATAGGTAAATTCGTTTTACTTGTGAAAAATTCGTTCTTAAATACCTACGTAATGAAATTATGTTTTTTTTTTGGGAGGAGTGTGGGCGAAAAAAGTTAATTTTGAAAAGAAAAAATTCAGTTATAATCACTTATAGTTTCTGTACAAATACCACCATTGGGATTTATATTCGAGTACAGAATCGCTGAAGCATATGGAAATAAGAAGTTCAAAGAAATATAAGCTTATCTTCGTTCTTTTTAGAAGAATTTTTTTTCTATCTCAGCGTATCCTTTGTCTGATGATAGGTTCTTTCTTTTACGAATTTTTTCTCTGTTTCTTTTTTTTTTTTGTCCTGTAGTAATTAATCTTGGCCGTTTTTTGTCTAATTTTCCAAACATTCTTCACTTTTGATCACCAAAAAATGATTTTCTACTATTTCAAAAAAAAAAAAAAAAAAGGCAGTAAAATTTGTATCGGTTTGTAAACAACATTACTCCAATTTGGAATTTTCCAAAGCATTCAACTTTCCAGAAGAAGAAGAGTGAGGCAGTTAGAGACTTTTTTCAATTGTCTTCAATGTGCATCTATATTATCTAATTGAATTGATTATTCACTCCATACGTTTAAATAAGCTGCGAAGTGCTCCTTATTCTCCTCTTCAACAGATGATCGATTTTTATTTTAAGAATGATGACAAATTGACCAATTTATTGGATCGAGTTTTGAATCACACTGTCAATATTGAATATAAATTGAAATAATTTTGGTTCAAAATTGATGAAAAATCGACAAAAGCCCTTATTATTAATTTACAGTATTTAGTTTTGGTCGATTTGGTGCTAAGTTTACCATTTATTAATTATTATTTCAATTTTTTTGTGAATTTCGCATGAAATATGGAATTTTTTTTTTATGTAATACTTCTTTTTTTTTTTTTTTTTGGTAGGCTTATTAGTATTTGCTTTACGATGGGCTGTTTGGCCAAAAAAAGTACTTACAGGCACATTTGTTTGCGAGTTATACATTATGGTAATTAATGTTGGAGTTGATTAATTATAGCTTGTTCATCCGATGAGTGAGGTTTAGGTCGAAATATTGAAAGCTTAAATAGATCAACCCGAACACATCGCCATTTTGAATCAGAATTTGATCCTAGTCGAACTAGAATCATCAACCTTTTAATATCATGAAGTCAAATACTCAACCTCTCAATGCCATACAGACCTCTCATATCTGGTTTAACATTCATCGAATGTTAAAAAGAAGAACTAATTCGACCAACGAAAAGTAGTAGATTGGTACTAGTGTTGCGAAATATCGATATTTTTTCGTATCGATACATATTGATATTTTTTCCAGATCTGATTGCCCACTAATAATTGATAACTCGATTATACATGAAGTGGTGTCTTTTATTTTCGCTAAAAAAGTATGAACTCACTTCATGACATGTTCAGAATGCGGACAGGTAAGTGTGAAAAAAATGCAAAAAATTTCCCAATATTATCTTGCGATCAAAAGAACGTTTGCAGAAAAAATGTATGCAAAACAAAATAAAAACAATAATATTATCAGTTACCACACAACTAATTCCCAATTCATTGTATGCGAAACAGCCAGAGCTTTCTTTGCACATTTTTTACACCTTCTTTACATTCAGTGCAAAAAGTGTGTACCACCGTAGTCCCTTTGGAAAATTTATTATTTTCAAAACGTCGCTGACATTTTGGCAAGAGCCGGCAATCGAGAAAACGTAATTCAGTAAGTCTAAAAATGTTAGTCTTTTTCCAATAAGACCAAATCTTCTTTCCAAGAATTCCGACCTCAGTTCTCTATAGCTTAAATAGTGACTGAAGAATCACTGAGTGAATGAAAAGAGGTTTTTAAGATTCCAAATACCGGCCAACTTTATATTAATTAACGTTTTTTTTTTTTTTTGGGGGGGGGGGCTCATTGGAAAATTACTAAAATTTTTAGGCTCATTGAAACTTATTTTTGTTTTATCGATTGCCGGTTCTTGTCAATATGACGTAGATGGAGTGAAAAAAGACGAATTTTCCAAAGTGACAACGACATAATTTTACACCTTCTACATTTTTCTTTAAACTATTTTTCACTAAATTCAAAAGTCGAACGCTAATACTTTGCATTTACACTACCTTCCAAAAAAACACAATTTAGGAACTAGTACAAGAACTTTTAAACTTTTTTGGCCCAAAATAACAGATTGTTAAATGATAAAAATCTTCGAAGTCCATTGAAATAAGAATTACAAGCGCCCATACAGTTGTGTTGGAATATTCGAATATCGTTATAACCTTCAAATTTTAGCCACAAAACTTGTGAAAAGAAAGGTTAAAAAATATCGACATTTCGAAGAGAAATATCGATATTTTTCGCACCGCTAGCAGGTACTAGTCTTTTATAAGCGTGAATTCTCTCTTCTAATCTGAGTTTAGTAACACAATCACGAAAAGAATGAAGCTTTAAGCGAACCTTTATCGTCTGTTAATGATGTATAAATTCATCGCACTTCAGCAAATACAGCTGAGAGTTTTATTCACCTCGTCGTCGAATCATAACCAAAAAAAAAAAAAAAAAAAAAAAAAAAAAAAGGCGTAACTAAAGTCATTAAGCTTTTCAAAATGGAATCATCGATAACGTATTACTATAAACATATATAGAAGAAAAGCGTTACGAGTAAAATATTGTACCCCTTACTTCTTCAACGCCCTTCACACTACACCTCACTGTTCATCGTTTTATTTGAAGCTCTTAGTATGAACGGGAAAAGAGGGAGTGAGAGAGGAAAAAAGAAGAGTAGAAAAACGTGGATGATGTAAAATTTCACTACCATTTTATATTAAACTGATTCAGCTTCGAGAAACAAATTATCCGCGATGAAGTCTGAAAAAATTTTCCTCCAGCCTTTGGTATTTGTGATGTGCGGGTTGCGTCGTTCAATTCCTGACGCATTTTTCGCTGGTACCGTTTAATTTGGTACCCATGCTCTTAACAGCTTATGGGCAGCCGAACCCTTTCTTTTGCACCTTCACCAAATTATTTTATTCTTCGCCAAAATAATATACTATCGAAGAGTTTCTCAAGCCACTAAAGTAACTGTCAATGCCAAATTTCATAGGTACTTTCCTATCAGAACTTTGCAGCTAAATTCCTTCTCTTATGTCAGCAGAATTTGATGCAACTATGAATGGCAGAAGAGAAGTTAAAAAAACGTTTAACGAAAGGGTGAAACATAAACAAAATTTATATGATACAACCATTTCACCTAATTATTTTCTGATTAATATTATTTTTTTTTTGGTTTTATAATTTATTTAAAACTTCAGCCCAACACTCGTGAAATTCTTGACGACAGTTTGCTGGGCTCCTGCATGAGTAAGTCCGTGGGCCATGGTTAAAAAGAACCTTGTTCGGTAAAATTTGGTGGTAAAAAATGGCACTTGGAGAGGTGTTACTAATAGTTACACTGATGCTAAAAAAACATGATAGCCATCTGAAATTGGTAGCTTTCAAAGATGGTGGCCAATTCAAAATGCTGGTTTGTCTTTTGGAAAAATCTTGATATTTTTGTTTCTATTGGTTGGATTTCAAAAAATTTTTTTTTACATAAAATATCATAAAATTTTATAAAATTGTTATTCTTATCAGTTTTTGGCTATTGTTCAATTGTAACCCGTCAATGTTCAATTTTCATTTTTTTTAAATTTCTTATTGCGTATTTCTGAGGATAGCTTCTCTGGAATGTATTTAATAGATATTAAACTTATTATAAAAATTATTTCACGAAGTTTTAGCTTTAAAATGATTTTTTGTTCAATAAAATTGGTTGAGTGTATGCGAAGAAATGTCAGCCTGAAAAGCAAATTGAATGTAATAGACCCAAAGGTATACATATTAAAGACTACAAATAAGGTAGCTCAGCTGAATGTCAGTGTAGTGTTAAATGGTTCTATGACATTATATGTGGAATCTGCATTCTTTCACAATATGAAGTATTCCTTTAGTACCTACGCGAAGGATGAATAATTTTTTCCACTATTTTAATGGTAAAAGAAATATGTTAAAAATGAAGATAATTTCACAAAAATTTTTACTTCCTTCATAATATGTATAGAGGACTATACCTAGTTTATAATACAATAGGCACCGTTTAACAGGATCATGGATAATAGGATCAACCACTTTATTGAATTAAAATTCATAAGTACCAATCAGCTCTTATCTAAACATATTGAAAAAAATTTTCCTAACAGAATCAGTAGGTACTTCCTTTAATTGAATCAAATCAAAATTGTCAGACCTCTCCGAAGCAAGAGAAAACAGTATCATTTTATGTTTTCTTGTCCTACTACCTGATTTCGTCTAATGTAATCGTTCAACTCTCTTCAGTTTGTTAGATACAGTACTTCGGTAGTTAAGCGTGATTTTTAAACATGAGTGAATGTCGCGATATCAGTGGAAATGATAAATAAAAGAACATTTTCGGTGATACTGACCAATTTGAACCCCATTATGAATATAAACATTTCATTTTCTCCATTCTTGATAAATCAAAAACCCAAATTAAAATTAATTCATTCTTCAAATAGTATACCCCACTATGTGATAAATCTATAACGATGTGTCGTAATAAAATGCGTTAGTAATAAAATAAATAAAAAATGATTTTCTTATTTTTTTATACAATATTACAATTCGCCTAACTATTGTTCATTAGAATCATTTTACATTGGTCCTGAAATGATTCTCATAAGCGGCGTCTACAATATTATTACACTAATTTTTTCTTTTTGTTTCAAAAATTTTCAACTATTTTCATTTTTTCCTGTCCGTGTTCTTCAGGCTGACATTTCTCAGCATACACTTAACAAATTTTATTGAATAAAAAATCAATTTATAGCTAAAACTTCATGGAATAATTTTTTCAAGTATAGGTAATATCTATGAAATACATTCCAGAGAAGCTATCCTCAGAAATACTCAATAAGAAATTAAAAAAAAAAAATTAAAAATGAATATTGACAGTTACAATTGAACAATAGGCAAAAACTGATAAACATTTTATGATATTTCATCCAAAAAAATTTTTTGAAATCTGACTGTGGAATACCTTGTCGTGAGAGATATTCACACTAGAAGGTCTTCAACGTGTTCTGCCACTTCATACGGTTAAGTATGGGAGAGCCAAATCCTCGGCAAACACTGGCGATTTTTGAGCCGGTTCTGAGGGTTTATATACAGGATTTGGTACACGCACACAGACACACATGCATACGTATATGTACGTAATTATGTCATGCGTTAGGTCGTTTCTTGCCTCTGTCGAGGTGATAAGAAACGACACAGCGCATTTGGTACCGGGCCGTGACATCACCGAGATCGTTATCAGGTAAATTGATCTCAGCCCGTGCAATGTATCTTACCTGTACGTACGTACAGGTACGAACATACAAACGCACCAGTGTAAATTCGTTTAACGTCATAAAGACGATTATTGCCAGCCTTTGGGCGGCGACTGTTGTCAAGGGGTGCAAGCCCCTGTTACCTCATACGAGTATTGTCCCCACAGCTACTCCCTTCCAGTTTTTGTGCCGCAAAAATGATAAGTTGCGTGCCTGGGTGGACTTATCGAGTCTACTGCTGTCTCTGGTCCTTCTCCCATTTAGCGAGGGCTGAGCCTACTGCAGCCCCTACGCACTTGTAAGATTGCTTACGTGCATTGAACCAGGCTTGGTAGGCGTCCCTGCTAGTCTGTCCCCTTTGTCTAGGCAGTCTGTTTGGTGTAGCCGGACGGGTATATGGATGGGGACAATGGGAATGTGGAGGAGCAGACGGGGTTTTCAGTCGCGGTTGTTTAAACATCGGGGAGTTAGAAGTCTCCGATGCTTTGTAGATTGGACCAAAGGCCAGAAAAGGGCATATTTTGGGCACCTCTTACACAGGAAGTTGCCTCCTCACCTCCAATTTTGCCAGGGCTGAGGACTCCGGGGGTGGGCACTCCACTCTCTGTGTCTTTTCTGGCGATTTCAGCGGTGAGATAAGGGCAGGAAGGGGTGTGGACATCATTTTAATTATGTCTGCAGTTGATGTCGTGTCCATCAGCAATTCATTTTCGATCCTTTCGATTTCTTTTTTGTGTTCCATCTGTTCCTTAGTCTTTACAGGCTGAGGTACAGGTGGAGCTACAAATTGGAAATCCGGGGTTGAAAATGGCGTGTTGGTTGGTGACGACATGATGGAAGGAAGGAAAGACAAAATTTTACGGAAGAAAAAGAAAGAAAAAATAGTAGAAATTTCGGCGTGTTAAATTGGTAACAGCAGAAAGGTGAGTGAAAAACGTTGCGAGAGTATTTTTGATCGCAGCTTTATTCCAAGTCGTTATCTCATTTCAGACATGTTCGGAGAGGATAGTGCATTAAATATTCTTTAGCTGAAAAGTTTTCCGGTCAAAATCTGTTAAGTATAAGCAGAGTTAAGCGTGTTTGAATTTTCGTACTTTTGAATTTTGTATTTCACAAAGGAATGCACTCTTCATTTGTGACGTCACGATCTATTGACTGTTTTGTTATCGGAATATTTGTCAATAAAAACACTTAGCGATGTTTTCTTCCGTATCGCACTTGGGTTTGTTTATACGTGTCGTTTTTTATTTGTACGCATTTATTCTCTGCTTATCTGCGGAATTTCTTTTGTTGCAAATATTCCAAGATTCTTGTGCGTATTTTTATGCGGGTTTGTAATTTTCTCAGAGGATATTAACTTTCGTGAATATTTTTAGTTTCTCCTTGCCAATCTTTCAGATTTTCGAGTTGGAATTTGGTTTTTTCGCTTTCTGCTGCCAAGGGGACTGCCCCTTTTTCATGGACATAAGGGGGCCGAGGGATCATAGTGTATTTTGACGATCTTGTCACTAAACTCCACCGATTTCTTGATTTTTGTTTTTTCTGCTGGTGATTTTTGTGATTTATCACCTTTTTTGACCTGTTTGTCCTCTACTTTCTGTGGTTGTATGGTATCAGACTGTGCAGTCTGTTTTTCTTCTTCTATTTTCTTGTCTGTCATCTTCCTTGTTGCTCTTTGGAGCATTTTTCTGTTGTCATTTATAAGGTACGCAGGTTTCAATCTGTCAATTGAAATTGTTTTTTCTTCACCTGCGATTAGTATCACAAAATTCTTGTCATCTCGTGATACAACCTTATTAGGACACTGGCGTATGGTTTCTCCAACAAAGATCTTATTTTCTTGTCTCTGACAAACAGATGAGAAGTTGTGGCCAAGTGTTTGGAGACATAAATCTTTGGTTGGCCATGACGAGCTGCCTGTTTCAAAAAGCTGTTAGCATCAGTCCGTATGTTTTGGACGAGCGTTTTGGGGCTGATTTCTTTCGAGTGGGTGAAAAAGTCCCCTGGTAGGCGTAACTCTTCGCCGAGCATTAACTTCGCCACAAAGTGTCCTGTATCCATTTGAAGAGCAGATCGAAGGCCCAAGAGGATGGTTGGTAATATGTCAACCCATCTCTTGGTGTCGCAAGCCATGATGGAGGCCTTCAAAGCTCTGTGCTATCACTCAACTTTACCATTTGCTTGAGGATGGTAAGCTGTGGTGTGATTGTGTTGTGCACCAAGCTTCTTAGACAGCTCTTGGAAGAGCGAGCTTTCAAATTGACGACCCTGGTCCGTGATGATGACTTCAGGTACGCCATAGCGGGCAATCCATGTGTCGTATAACCTGGCAGCTACTGTGGGAGCTGTCATCTCATAGAGAGGAACTGCCTCTGGCCATCGAGTTGCTCTATCGATCATCGTCAACAGGTGTCCTTGGGATGGGGGTAATGGACCCACCAAGTCTATGTGTATGGTTTTTAACCACTCTGTTTGTTTAAGAGATTTGAGAGGTGAACGAGTGTGTCTTCCTACTTTGGACTCTTGGCAATTCAGGAAACTGCGAGCCCATTTGTTGCAGTCAGACTTCATCCGGGGCCAAACAAATCTTGATGCTACTAATCCAGCAGTGCATTTTGGTCCAGGGTGCGATAGATTGTGCACACTACTGAAAGCCAATTTGCAATACTTTGTCGGCAGGAATGGCCTATTCTTGCCTGTACTAATGTCGCATGTTAGTAAAACATTAGTACCAGGGATTTTCCTTTGTCTCAATTTGAGAGCTGTGTCATCGTTTGACAACAGTTCTTGCAATTCTGCATCCCTTAACTGTTCTTTAGCTATTTCAACATAAGGTAATTGAGACGGTGCCGAGATGGCTTTGATCCTACTAAGAGCATCAGCTGGAGTGTTGAGTTCTCCACTTATATACTGGATGTCTGTAGTCAACTGTCCTATGTAGTCCAATTTTCGAGCTCTTCTTGGGGAAGCTGATTCTGTCTTTTGTGTGAAGGAATGTGTTAGGGGTTTATGATCTGTATACACAGTAAAACACCTACCCTCTAATTGGTGCCTGAAATGCTTCAACACAGCAAATATTCCCAGTAACTCCCTGTCGTATATGCTGTAGTTCTTCTCGGTTTTTGATAGCTTTCTGGAGAAGAAAGCGAGCGGTAACTTCTTGTCATTGTCCTTTTGGTACAGTGTTGCACCAATAGCAAAGTCGGATGCATCAGTTGCAACACATAACGGCAGACTTTCATCTGGGTAAGCTAGTAGAGTTGCATTTGCCAGTGTTTCTTTAATATTTTCAAAGGCTTTTTCAGCTTCTTTTGTCCAATCGAGTGGAGTCTTATCTTTCTTTTTATTTGTTTTAATCAATGCAAACAGCTTACTTTGTTCAGCTGCAGCGTTTTTAATGCAATGTCTGTAGAAATTCACCATCCCCAAGAAGCGTCTGAGTTCTGCAATGTTTGAGGGTTTCGGGAATTTCAATATGGGCTCTACCTTGGTCTTCAGATGGGAAATGCCTTCGGTCGAGACTTGATAGCCGAGAAAGTCAATCTTGGTCTGTTTGTATAAACTTTTTCCAACATTGATGGTAAGTCCAGCAGCATGTATACGCTGTACGATGGTTCTTACATTCTTCTCATGCTGTTGCTCACTGCCTTCTGAGCAAATGCATATGTCATCCAAATATGCATAAGCAAACGGCAAATCCATAAACAGTCCATTGATAAATCTTTGGAAAGTTTGTGCAGAATTACAGAGTCCAAACGGCATTCGAAGGTATTCGAATAACCCAAAGGGGGTTATGACCGCTGTCTTTGGGATGTCCTGTTCGGCCATTGGAATTTGGTGGAATGCCCAGTTGATGTCAATTTTTGTGAACATCGTTTTACCCTTAATATTTGCATTGAAGTCCATTATGTTTGGGACTGGATAGCGATCAGGAACTGTTTTGGCATTTAAGGCCCTGTAGTCTCCAACGATTCGCCACTCTCCACTAGCTTTTTTGGTCATGTGGATTGGGGAACTCCATGAGCTTTTTTAGGGGCGGCATATGCCTTCTCCTAATATGCGATCATAGTATTCCCGTGCTGCTTTGAGTTTATCAGGCAGTAGCCTGCGGGCTCTAGCATGGCAAGGCTGTCCTTTAGTTTCTATATAATGAATGGTATCATGTTTATAGGTCGGATGCCTGCGAATCGATGGTTGAGTAACTCCAGGATAGTCTGACAGAATCCGTAGGAATTGTTCGTCGACTTTCGTGCAACTGGATATATTGGTGTCCAGTTGGTACGCTAGCGTTTTGCCTTCCACCCATAGACCAGTATTGTTGTCTATGATTTTTCCGTTTTGGAGGTCGATGACCAGGCCGTAGTGTGCGAGAAAATCTGCGCCCAGGATCGGAGTTGGAACGTCCGCAACTGTGAAGGACCACGTCATGTCTCTTCGCAAACCGATGCTTACTTTGCTGGATTCTATTCCGTAAGCTGGAAGGTTTTGACCATTCACAGTTCGGAGGTAGTATTTCGGAGGAAATGCCTTTTGGTTTTTATCTACTGGCAAAATACTCAAGTCAGCACCTGAGTCAATTAGGTAACGTCTCCTGTTTGTCCTGTCGTTGATGAACAGGCGGCGTGAATACTTTTTCGAGGGATCTTCGCGCCGCATAGACGACCCCTCTTTCTAGATTGACGGCTTATTGTATGTTTTTCCCCACCATTGGCATCTGTTGTTGCACTTGGTGGCCTCTGCGCCAAATCTATTATGGAAGAAGCAGGATTTATCATCCCAGTTTTGAGACTGGGGTTTGGGGGACGATGTTCTTCTATGGGGAGTTGGACTCTGACCCCTGGTAGAATTGCTCTTTCGGTCTCTGGACCTGGACTTTCTATCGTTATTTCTATTGTTGCTCCTGCTTTTCAAGCAGTTGTTACTTCTACCGTTTCTTGAATTATTGTTATTGCTCTTTTTCTTTATTTCGCTAGTCAGCTGAGCTATCTGGGCTCTAAGCTGAGCTAGTTCTCTGGTCTCTGTCAATACTGCAAAAATCGATGATGCTGATCTCGAATGTTCCAGTGCACTATCGGCACTCTTTGCTGGGAAGTCTAGGTACTTGGAATTGTTGATTACCGTGGTACCCACAGCTGCCAGACACTGCACAACATGTTGGGGCAGTTGCTTGCAGAACTGGTTCCCAATGACTGATGGGGATACGATGTTGTCAGCCTTCTGTCGTAATTTGGCCATGAAGGTGGAGGGTTTATCATCTCCAATCTTCATTCCACCCATAACATCATCAATTATTTGGTTTTGAGTTTTACCAAACACATTTTGAATTTTCTTGCAGAACCAACTGTATTTATCTACTTCCGCCGGAGGGCATTCCATGATATCCGGAATGCGGCGTATTATTTCTGCGGGCATGCCGCTGCAAATGTGTGAATATTTCTGGTCATTCTGTAGATTTTCTATTTTGAAACGACCTTCGAGGAGAGTCAACCAGACTTACACCTCCTTTGGCAAAAATTCAGGAATCTCAATCCTCCTCCTTTGGATCACAGGGTTCTTCAGAGTTTGCATCTGCAACAGCTGTAGTAGCTGTGCAAGCACTTCGGGGGCAGCTGTGGCTGACCACTTCCACCTGTTCCAGGCTGGTTTGATGTCGGTTTGTCGTATTTCTACTTCCGTTAGGCATTGTAATCTGCTGTACTTCTTTTTTGGCAAAGGTTTTACCAGACTCTGTCGGTTGTCAGTCTGGGGTCGAAGGGTCGGAGTCTTGGCTCAATAGACGACCACTTCTGAGGGTGCGAGCTGTTGTCTCGTTTGGGTTGACTACAGCTCCCAAATGCAAGTCTTTTGGTCTCCGGATTCGTTTCTGCTTTTCCGGAGTCTCAAAGACTTCAGAGTCTCTGGTGGAAGCTGGAGGAGTTAGCGGATGAGGGCAACTTTGTTCCTCCAGGTCTACTTCTCTTGGTTCCCTTCCGGCAAATATATTTGGAAGGGGGGGTTTAATTTCCCACTTTCAAAGTCAGACCTCTGCTTCGACAGCCAAAGGTGTCTAGGTCTGTGAAAAATATTTGTATCACAAGCGAGTAACTCGCCAGCGCACCGCGCCTAGTTTTATAATTAGCGCAACGAGCCTAGACACCCACGACATAGCCAAAAAATCACATCGGCGTCACCACTGTGGAATACCTTGTAGTGAGAGATATTCACACTAGAAGGTCTTCAACAGTATTTGCGTGTTCTGCCACTTCATACGGTCAAGTATGGAGAGCCAAATCCTCGGCGAACACTGGCGATTTTTGAGCTGGTTCTGAGAGTTTATATATAGGATTTGGTACATGCACACAGACACACATGCATATGTATATGTACATGTACGTAATTATGTCATGCGTTATGTCATTTCTTGCCTCTATCGAGGTAATAAGAAATGACGCAGCGCGTTTGGTACCGGGCCGTGACATCACCGAGATTGTTATCAGGTAATTGATCTCAGCCCGTGCAATGTATCTTACCTGTTCGTACGTACAGGTACGAACATACAATCGCAAAGACCGTAAAAAAGTGGAGGGAGAAAATTTTTGTGAAAAATAAAGTGGAGGTGGTAATATTGTTTCTTTGTTTACGAGAAAATAGAAAACTAACAGAAAACGAAAAAATGAACATGTTTTTTCAATTTTCGTTCCTTTTCAATATGCACTCCTCTCCTTATTACAAAGTGTTAAAATCGTATTAATTTTTGAATTTTTCATTTTTATTTTCATTTTTTGATTTCAGGTAATGTTACAAAGAACGTTTTTTGCTTCAGATGAGTACAGTTCCTTACAAAAATCTTCATTTTTCACAATATTGTTTTGAACATTAATTATTGTAGTTCGAGTTACGTTATCAGGTAATATGTACAATAGATTATTATCTGTGCAAGTAATTTGGTACCCTCACTCCATCTACCTTATCCCAAAATCTAATTTCTGTATTATTATTAATTTGTATTTTTTTTTAATTTATAACATTTAATGGATAAACGAAAATATATTTGGGACAAAACGAAAACTATATATTCCCTCAAAGTCAAAAAAATCATTGTAAAATACTTTTACCGGTAAATAATACGAATATCTCAGGTTTTTTTTGGTGGTTATTATGGTTTTTATTTTGGTTTGGTCTCGCAATTAAATGGCCAATGTAAAGACTAGCCATTCCAGAGCAAATCAAAACCAAGACTGAGCAAGACCAGAAAATATGAAAAAAATTGTTATCATGTCTGGGTAATTAAATAATTTAAAAAATTTAATTGGTATGTTTGACATTTTTTTATTTTATATTGATTCAAGACCATCAGACATCTGTGTAGAAGAAGAAAATCATTACTAAGTATAATAAAGAAATTGTTTTTCCAATTAGTATGTAACTCTACCGACTTGACGTCCATTTCTGCCTGACAAACCTCAATATTATTTTTGACTGTAACCAATATTTGACTGCATTTTTACATTATATTCACCATCGTAGGTACGTGATAAATATTATTATATGGATACATTCAGGCCATATGTTCAATGTCTTCGTTTCTTAATCCAATATTAAGAGAATATTGTACTATCTTTCCAATTGAAATACTACCTGTAGGTATTTGTGATTATTTTAAAACCTTAGATTGGATGGGGCAAACTTATGTATTGAAACTGAGTCTGCGAGAGATTATGTTAAACGTTAATCCTAAAATCAGGACTAGCAATAAGCCTATTAAAAACTTAAGCATGGTAGCGTACCCAGTACAGTTAAGATAAAACATACATATTTTTATGAATGAAATAAAGCTACTGTTCTACGAGGGGGTAGATAATTTAACTTCTTATGAGCGAAACTGAGTTGAAAAACCACAAAAATTGTTTTCCACCTATGTGTCACATTTCCAACTTCAAAATCATTCAGAACTGTTAAATCAGTGTGCTTATCTGCCGAATTATAACCTACAATGTAGAAACATAAATTAACAATCTATGTACCTCGGAGAAACTTTTTCTGAACTTTTTTTAACGCCAATTTTTTAAATACTATTTTGACTCTGCACAACGAAGGGCAGGAACCCACTTCCATTGGATTGAATACGAATTAGAAATATGAGAGTAAAATTATGGGAATTCATTCCAGCATAATCACCGAGTCTTGATCATGAATGGAACAGTAAACCAAATCCAACGAGGGTAGAAAAAATTTCCCACTGAAATTTCACAAATCATAAATATGTGCACCTATCTATGATGAAACAGTCTGGCCTATTTTCTTTTTTTATCGGAGTGAACGAAATAAAGAACGAATACAATTAAAATATTTTCATCTAAATAAAATTATGAACCAAATCATGCCAAATTTGCAGATTAGACCATGGAACAGGAAATTGTGACATTATTTCATTTTAACTAAATGCCTAGAGGTGAAATGAAATATAATTTTTAAGCCAACTGTAAAACACGAAAAACGAAACCAGGCCGTAGCCAGGATTTCTTCAAAGGGGACAAAAAATTATTTGATTTTTTTTTTATTTTGATCGTCACTTTTGAAAATTTAGAAAATTTGAGAAATTTAGCATCTACGGAACCGTCTGTCCCATATTTATTATTTGAATTTTTTTCAAATTTCAAAGTGACAAGTAAAAAACATGAAAAAAATAAGATCATGGTGGCAATCGCCCCCTTTTCCCCTCGTCGCTACGCCCTTGAACGAAACTCGGATTCGATATTTATCTATATAATAATTTTTTAGAAGTGAAACACGCGATCAACACGACATTGTAGAAGTAATTTTCCAGTTAATACGTTTTTCAAGAGACCACAGCGAAAAAACTTATTATGTAGGAAAACGTAATATAGGGAATTGAAAAACAAAGAATTTAATTTATAAAACAGAATACCTACCATTTTTTTAAATGTCTTATCAGGAAAAATTTGAATGGGAAAAAATTATAGTATAATTATAATAATCAGATTCCTACAATCCATATATGACACTAGGTGCGGAACATACAACACTTTTTTACAAACTGCATTTCGAATTTGGGAAGTGCGGCACTAATTTTTTGAAGAGGCCACTTAATTTCTTTGGGAAAAATTAAAAAAAAAAAAACATTTTTTCTTAAAAATTCAAAATTTTCGGTAGGTAATAAACCTAACCAGACTTCCCTTAAAAAACGTAATATGCAAGAATACGTCTTAACCAATAACGTCTTACCTGGGGTCTATGGCAAATTAAGGGACCTTAATAAAACAGCATATTATGTGGGAAAATGTATTATGTTTATGTGAGAATGTTATAATGGGGGTTTTACTGGGTATTAATTCTAGTTTACATTACGGACTCGGAAGATTGAGTGTCTTAACATTTGCTGGTAACTAAGAAATTCAGCAGTCAGCTAGTGTCGAAATCCTATTTAACTCTCAGTGCTATCTGACAGTTAAACTAATTGAGCTCTTAACTGAGGATAGACAAACTGGTACTAACAAATTAACGTTATTAATTCTATAGCGAATGAATATGAGAACTGATTTTAGTGTGGTGTGATCATGACACAATAGGATGATGTCATTTTGGGCAAGTGGTGTGATCTAAAAACCAAGGGATGACAACATAATTCGTACAAAGTAGTTCATTCAGAACATGATTGAATTATGAATTATGCATATTAGGATGATACGATATTGATGTATTTCAGATATGCATCTTGAAGGTTATCAATGTGTATGGTGTGTAGCAGAAGTGTTGGGGTAACAGAGATAGAGACATTGTATGAGAGAAATGAAGTGTGGGAAGATTCGTCCACACAATCGTATTAATTATACAAAGTGGATGATGGTTTTTGGGTGCGACGAAATAATTATGAATATGAGTGTGAATGAGCAGAAGTATATCGCTGCATAAATGAACTTCTCATATCTTGAAAATATATGGTAATCTATTAGGCTATTCTAAATGAGAGAGGCAGGAATATATTTGACTTAGCAAGAATACTTTAGAATTCAGCACAAAAGGTAAAAAGAAAAATTTCTCGAAATTGTATAGTCAAGGAAAAATTATAATGATGAATATGTCTTCCCAGTACACGCAATTGAATGAAACATGAATTTTCTATTTGCTCAGGTTCATTACAACTAACAACCTAAAATTTCCAATAATTTGGAGTCATTCTACTGTTTTATTCATAAATCGTCATACAATATTTTGAAATTGTTTTGTCTCGTAACAGAATATTTTCCCCGACTCAGTTTTTTCAGTGAAGTACAAATTTGTCTTAGAAAAAACAAACAAAAGCAGGTAATACGTACTTATGACCTCAGTTTTATAAACTTGTCACTTTACAGTACACACGTAAACTCATTCGAATGTTACCCTTAGAGAGTCTCATTAAAGGTTTCATTCGCTTTTGCTTTTACCCTTTTAAATTCTATCCTTCCAATACACGTTGCTTTTCGACTTCCATATTTTATTGATTTTTTTTTTTCAGTCTAATGAACTGTCAAAAGAGTGTAGGAAAAAACTCACCAAATACCTTTCTGCTTGCCCTTATGAAAATGTACGAACCCAGACTGTTAAACCGTTTATTTATTTATGAGCGTATATAGGGTAGGTAGACCTACCTATGTGATAAAACACAAAGTTTACTACCATAAGTACTTGTTTTGTTTCGTCTTCAAATGAACGCCAAAAGATCAATTAAACTGATTAAAATAAAAAAAGAAACAAAACCTTGAATATATGGATATTCTTTCAACAAATGAAGTATTAAACTAGCGTCGTAACAAAACCTACCTACTTTTCAAGGTTAAACAACACAAGTATTATATGAATAGGTACCTATGGAATGATATTTTGAACGCGTTGATCTAACAATTAAGTTGTAACCTATAAAACAGTAATTCTTCTGATCACTGAAAGTAATGGAAACAATACAAGTACAGATAATTCAGACTTTTTATTCAATAAAATTGCTGCGCCAAAGTTTTCTATTTAGAAATGAATGAAGTTGATTCCGAAAAATAACATTGATGCGAAAAGTTTCATCAACAATAGTAAAATTTAACGTGGATGATGTGAAAAATACATTGGTTTCCAGAAGACAGTTTTTCATATTATAATCTACATCTCATTGAATAGGTAAAAACTAATCGTTCGTCAGGTTATGAAAAAATGATAACTAAATTACAATTGGAGAAATCGAAAATTTACGCTTATCAGCACATTGGCACCAGTCAGTAAAATTTCCAGGAAATCTTATCAGTAAAAACGTATTTAGTTAGAAAAAAGAAAAAAACAATTCTTGTCGGTCTCTCATCCAACTGATGGCGGAAAAAATTCTGCTTCGAAAAATGTTTTTGACCCATATCTGCTGCCCTTTCACTTTTTAGAATTTTGAGAAAAAAAACGTATATGGATGTGATACCAATGCACCCTCATGCCAGTTTTAAGCCTTCTAGCTCAATGGTAAGTATGAAAAATAAATGCGGATGGAAATCCGGACGGTTTTGAATTTTATATAGTATATGATTCACCTCCATGCCAATTTTCAGCCTTCTAGTTCAATGCGAAGTACTAAAAATAAATGCGGACTGCAATCCGAACTTTTCCAACATTATACAATAGATAATTCAGTAAAAATATGTCTAACATTAAATTATTCAGGTAGAAAATCAGTAAATTTTTGTTATTGAATGAAGATAACTACAGGTAATATAAAATTACAAGCAAAAAAATAATATGTAGATTTTCTTCGAAAACTTACACAAAAAGTAAAATACTATGTAAGGGAGAAGAGTAAGAAATTGCCAACCAGTGTTGAAAATGTTACAGTACGAGCCAAAGAGGAGTGATACTTTTCTATTTTGGATACTTAGTAAGAAATTTTATTTACTATACAAACAAAATTATATGAAAAATATGGGGTGTGGTGACTCACTTGTATGAGGTTTAGGGGCTCGGACCCTTGATGACAGTCCAATATTCGTCTTTATGACGTTAAACAAATTACACTATTTACGTTTGATCGTAATTACTTGCACGTACATGCAAGTAATGTACAAGTACCAAACCGTGACTAATCTCAACAATACAATGATGTCATGATTCCGTACAAGAACCAGCCCATCATTTCTTATCACTATAAGAAATGACGCAACTGGGCCAATCACACAAACATACGTAATTACTATGTATGTGTGTTGGTGTGTGTGTAATTAAGCCAGTATATAAACCGTCTGAACCAGCTCTCCTATGTATTCTTATGAACTTTTTTATTTTATTTATTTTCATTTTTTATATCACTTACCTATCAGCACTTACTTAACAAGTATTTAAAAAAGAAAAAGAAATGGGCATGCTTCGCATGCACCAGCTTCACTTTACAGTTGAAAAGTGATAGAAAAAAATGAAAATAAATAAAATAAAAAAATTCAAAAGAATACTTAAGATTTGAACCCATAACCTGCAGCATGCTAGCATGCATTCTTACCCACTTTACCACAAACCAATTTGAAATTGACAGTTATAATTTCATGTGTTCAACCAAACAATAGACAAACTTCAAACATGACATCATAACATATAAACCTGGTAGAAAAACTTCCTTCTGCAAAACGTAGAGATAAGTGCTACCTTTTGTTTGTATACCATTGTTGATGGAGAACATCAAATGACCAGGGTGTTGGTACAGTAACAGTTTTAGAGAGTTGTGTTTGTGGTAGTATGTTTTTATGGAGATATATTTGGTTGGAGACATGTACAGCATACCAAAGGCATAAACTCCCTTGTTTGGCCTTGTTATTATAATGGCTGTTGAAAAATAAGGTATTAGTGGTGACACCACACATTTCTTACCTGTCTCCATTAGCAGTAGGCATACATATCCTGTACTGTGTTTTGGTATAGCTAAGTTAGTTAAGTTGTAAAGACACAACCGGGGTTTGATTAACTCAGCTGGCAGACTACAAATTGGTAACAGGAATGAGATTCGACCAGAGTAAGGCTTAATCAGAATTACACAACACTAAATTTGGTAATATCTAGCCGTAAAAGTTAGAGGTGCTCCGAACCTGGGATGCAGGTGTTCACAGTCACAGTTTACTGCCAGGTTTTGAAAAAATGGATGTTTTTGAAAATGATGAATTCCCTATGAATATTCTAAAACAAAAAATAATTTGGAAAAATTTTCACTTACTCCACCAACTTGCCAGACTGTTTTATCACTACTTGAAAAAAACGCCCTTCAGTGCCTGTAAGCAAGCAAACTGAATCATTTAATGCGGTACGCTTCCCTGTTTTTGCTGGCTGGTAACAATGTATAATTTGCTGTTTCGTGGAATCAACAAAACTTGTTTTTTTGTTAATATCCACGTGTTGAATGCACATACATACACACACTAACAAATTTTTCTTACTTTTCTCTTTCATTCTATTCTTGTGCAAAAATTTGCACCGATACTTGCACCAAAACTGGTACCAAGATTCGTGCCGGCTGATTTTACTTTTAAGTTTTCACCCCAAAAATGAAAGTAAAAATGTGTACCACATTAAAAAACGTAGAGTAGGTACCGATTTTAATTTTTTTTTTTTTTTAGAACACTACTGCTATTAGTTCCGTTACATTCCTCCTCACAATATGAGAGCACAAAGGTAAGCACTGGGATGAACATGGACCTACCCTGCATGAGCTCGACTTCTCCATCTACTGATTCTATCATATTTGTGGAGGGGGAGCAATATATAATGACCAAATAAAGGTGAATCTCTGGCATGCACCCATAGCTTAGTTTATGTGGTCCTGTGTTTTGGTGCCGCATGTAGGCAAGTGTTGTAGAGACTCTGGTTCGATTTTCTGATGAAGTTTTTAGTAGGCAGCCCAATACGTGCCTACTTCCAACAGTCGCACACAATAATAAGAAATATCCACTTCTTCGACATTGCTGAATAATGTTAGAATGCAAGAGAAAGATAAAAATGGTAGATTTTTTAATCGACAACTGTTTTTCCGTGTCGAATTCGTCGCACTTGAAAATTACGTAATAGGTAGCCTAATTTTGTGGATTAAAAATTAAATGTTATACTCAGAAGATGCGATTTGTACTTCAAGTACCTACAGTTAATAAACTGACAACACTGACGACACCACTCATCGGTGCCCTTCATTCTAGCAACCGATTCAATCTCAAATACAATGTGAAGTCCTAAAAACTTACCCAAACATTTAATCCTACCCCAAGTCTCTAAGACGGACGCCTTCCTTATTATCCTATTTGCGACGCATTTACGCCTCCTGTAAGGACGTCTCTTTTTTTCAAACAAAACGAAAATTTTTACACAACTTTCACGTAGGTAACACAGCAAACCTCGCCGCATTAAATGTGAACGTCGTAAGGCCACAAACTTTCGAAGAGAGACAGGCTGCGCAAAATTAGTTTTATATTTTAATGCTTTTCGCGTTGAAACACCGAATAATCTGTCGACCTCGATACTTCGTTTACAAAACGAAGTATTTAGTGTTTATAGATGGTTGGGGGTCGGTGGTGTTCTTCCCCCTAAAACTCATTAGAGTTTGTCATGTCACGAACTAAATGACTTTTAATTATGTTAACGTACTTTCTTCGTCTCTGATCCTTCTTCGTCTCTGATCCTTCTCCGTCTCGTTCCGCTCCTGCGTCACCACCTCTTCGGAGCGCCAACAAAATTTATGAACGCTACCATTCGAAATTTTCGTTCGCAAAAGTAAATGCGAAAAGAATGACTCGTATTAATTTCGTTTTATTGGCAACACTGGTCAGAGGGTAGGGAATTTTTTATTATTTTTTTTTTTCTGTATAACTTTGTGATAATGATTAGATGACGAACTGTAATAATGCATTATTAAAAGATACCTACTCGTAAACTGTACATAATGGATTTGGCAGTAAGTTCAGCTGGGTGGACTAATTTGCATAATTATTATGGTGTTTATTTTAAGGTAACGTTCGGTAAAAATTATCAAACCTTTGAAATCGAAGAAAATTATACCATTTAGGCTCTGCTTAGCTATTTTGTGTGAAGGGGAAATTTGCTCTTTTGAGTGTTGACTTCAAAAGACATCGAGACTTTCCTATTTCTCAAACATAGGCCAATTAGGTGTATAAATCACACACAAAAAAAAGAAGTAATTTGGAACTATTATGTTTAGCAGGTAATATAAATTTTGCTTTGAATAACTCTCTTCGGACCGTCACAGAACTTACTGAGTGTGTAAAACGTAGGATAAAAATTACAGAAAATGCGTTTCTGTAATACAGAAAAACTGTCTGGGTAAAAACCTGTACGTACAGAGTATGTTTTGTAAATTGCCACAGCTTAGAGCAGGTCTAGAGGTACGGCTAGCTAACAGAAAACTGATAACGCATTTGTGGTAGAAAATTTCATCTGTTATTTGTGTCATCACAGGAAAAACAATAAGGTGCAGAAAACCAATTGTAAAATTGTGTGAGCAACTCATCAATAAAGTTTCCTTTATAAAGATATCATAGATTGCCTGTGTAAGTTCTTTAACTGCCTCAAGAAGCAACAGCCTACGTCCTGACTAAAGGTTCTTTACTACCAGGTGTACGCATGAAGGTGATAAAAGATGGGCGGCCATTTTATATTATTTTCGTCTACATTAGATTAACATTGTTTATTATAACACATTTACTATACCTCATATACAGGATTATTCATGTTATCACACATTGTAGGAAATTAACATTGCGGTGCATGATAAAATGAATAAGTAATGTAAATGAATAAGTAATGTAAATGTAATACGATTTGTCAATTAAATTGCACAAAAATTAAAACACACGAATAAAGTAACAAAACAGGCATACAATTAAGGAATCAGGATAACGAAATTTTTATTAAAAAGCAAAATGAGCATTTTCAAAATTTCAAATAAATTGTTCAAAAAGACCACCAGTAGCCATAACACAAATACCTTAAGTCATTAGTAAACTCAGCTTGAACATGCTTTAATTGAGCAACAAGCAGAGGTAATTTTGGCTCGGTAATCATTTATCGCATTGAGTCCCTTTGCAGTAGAATATGGTAAATATTTGTAAATCACAGATGATATGTGATCCCACAAGAAATAATCCAATGGACTGAGATCTGCAGACTATAGTGGCCTTGAAAAAGGCACTTTGGGTATTATGTCATGATTACTGGCGGTCATTTTAAACAATTTATTTTAAAATGTTTATTTTACTAATTAATTACATTATCTTGATTCCTTAATTGGGTATTTTGTTATTTTATTAATTTATTATACTTTTGAATTTTGGTGCAAAGTATAATATGACAAGTAGTATTACATTTACCTTACATATTCATTTTTTCACGCACCACAATCTTAATTTCCTACAGTGCGTGAAAACATGAATAACCTTGTATATTATGTATAGTAAATGTAAAGTAATTATAAACAGTGTAAATCTAAATTAAACAAATTAAGTAACATATAATGGCCGCTCATCTTTTATTATCTTCATGCCTATAGTTACCTGGTAGTAAAGAGCCTTTAGCTCGTGGTAAATAGCCTTATCTAAGTTAGACTTATGATTTTTTTAATTTGTCTCCAGGACTACCAATGATGATGATTAACTTATGTAGTCTTTAGAATCGAATTCGTCAATTTTTTTTTTTTTTTTTTTTTTTACATTAAAAACGCTCAAATTTGAAAATTGCAAATAATCTGACTTCCAAAGTTTTTAATGAAAAGCGATGACGATACGATGGTTCTTCTACCTACTAGAGCTTGTAACCACAACCATAACCAGAACAATAACCTAAAAAAATCTAAATAAATTAACAACAAACAATAATATTTCACATAGGTAACCAATAACCAATAACATATTTTCCAAAATTTTGTGACAATTAATGGAAACAATAACCAGAAAGAATTTTGGTTTTTATTGGTTCTTCTAAAATATTGATAAGTATATATGTAATTGATTATTTTTTCAAAAATTACCAATACCGATTATTGGTAATTTTACCTTAGAAAAATATTTTTTAACAGTGTTTCCATGAATTTTGTCTCAACCAGTAACCAGTAACTACAGCCAGTAACAAGAAAAACTGTTTTGGTTAACCAGAACAATTACCAGAGAGCAGATATATTTTTATTCCATCATCAGGAACCGTAACCAA
Organism: Ericerus pela; assembly: GCA_011428145.1. NCBI lineage: Eukaryota > Metazoa > Arthropoda > Insecta > Hemiptera > Coccidae > Ericerus > Ericerus pela. The sequence goes on along the minus strand of WOFM01000526.1, from coordinate 1,793,984 downwards.
TACATACAGCTATTTATTAGTTCCCAGTAACCAATAAATCCAAAAAGTTCTGGTTACAAGCCCTACTGACCTAATTACAATTAAGCAGATATTTGTCCACCCCGACAATATTAAGTGACTAAGCTGCGGTAAGTATGGGTAGCTGTATTATTGATTTATTAATGATTCTCAGTTACTCTTCACGTGTGAAATAAAATCTGTGTACGTGCTGCTGTTGCATAGTTACGTCACTGGTTGTTAGGCGGCAGCCTTTACTAATTAATTATGTTGGAAAATCTTCGGGTTTCTGTTGTGCAGTATGAAAAATGTGTGAGATATCTTATAATGAATGTTTCGAGCATTGATTGGATTACCAGTTCCTTGAGAAAAGCGTAACATGTAAATCTAGAGCTCAGAGTATGAAGTTCTTTGGGTTTATTTTTTACTCTTTTTTTTCCTTTTTTTTTTTTTTTTTTCTTTCGCATATAGTCCCTAAGTACTTGACTGAAAATTCTATAGAAAGAATTTCCAAAACGTTGCGTTTGACAATTAACCTATAGGTAGCTACACACTTTCGATGTTTCAAAAGAATAACGAATAAAATGCGTGGATTAAACTTTCCACATTTTTGGCGCACTATCCTTGAACAGTTGCTCAAAGCAGAGCTTTTCAAAATCAAAATCCTTTCTTCGAAATGTAGGTAGGTACCACCTATACGTATATTCGCCATAAATCTAGTTAATTATAATTCGAAAACGTTGCTTGGTAATTTATGTCGAGCGACGATAAAAGTATATACGTATATATGAAGTGAATCGGTTCGGCTTTTCATTTCACAGAATTCAACATCGTCAAAAAATGTTTTGAGTGAAAGTTCGTGTAGGTACTAGGGCGTAGATAATCTTGGTGCAGGTATACGTCAGTGTATTAACTATAGGTACGTATATTATAGGTGTACGTTCGTTGGGGGGTCTTTCGTGTTCGTATTTTTCATTAACTTCATCTTACGTACACCTTGCATTTATCTTGTTTCCACGCATTTGCCGAAATCATAATATTTAAGCCACAATAAATACGCTCTCCTCGTCTGCAGGCTGTATTCATCTCCGAAAATGTCGAGTTTTCATTTTATTTCTCTATCTCTCTCTATCTCTTTCTTTCTTTCTCTCTCTCTCTCTCTCTCTCTCTCTTTCTCTCTCCCTCACTCTCTTTGTCACTCTCTCTCTTTCACCCTCTCTCCGTTGTTAGAACTGAGTAACTTCATTAGGGGTTGAGGAGTAGCGGGTTGATAGCCTTTCGCATTTGCTTTTTCATTCTTATTTTTTACTTTCAACCATCTCGTTCTGGGAAATGAAACACCATACGCAAGGAAGGTACACATATATAGGGGTTGTGTCATCACAACTGTTTGAAAGCACATCCAGTAAGGGATACTCCTCTGACGTGTAGATTTACGTGAATTCGTTAATCTTTATTCGAAACAATGCGGAAACTTTTGGCGATTCAGTTTCAGTCTTTCACGTTTAATTATCGACCTCCATGTCTAATTAGCTTCGTATACTACGTAGCCTGCGTTTCATTGCGGTAAAACCCTTTTAATGAAAAATCGTACGATTACCCTGCTCCAAACGAGAATTTTACAGAAAAATAGGCTGGAGGATACGAATTTTGAGTATTCTAAAACGGACCTAAATAAAGAATAATGTTTTAGTAACATTTTTCGGGATTCACTTTTAAATGGGAAATGTTCAAAAGATATAGGTACTCATTTCAGAACACGTCATACAGGTAGTTACTTTGTCGCTGCGGTGGACAAAGACTAACAAAGTGTCAGAGGTCGGAGGCTAGTTCTCATTTTGAGGCCCCACCTTCGGTTTTCGTAACTAAAACAGGACACCCTACGGGTTGAAGCAGTGGCGGGTCCTGAGCGTTATTTTAGGAAGTGAGAATGACAAAAAATTTTGTAGAGTCGAGCTTTTTGTTTTTTTTATCTTCAAAAAATTTTTGACGTTTTTTGTGGTCGTATTTTCATTTTTACCCTCAAATTTTAGTCTTATTTTTGGGCGTTTGAGGGTAAATTTCCCAATATCCTCCTGGAACAAATACTGGATTGATGGGGTTTGTTTTAGGTTTACCAGCAAGTATCTTGTTCACTCTAGGAATGTATGTGCTGTTGCACTCTTCCTGCTCACTTTCTGCGAATGAACGAGGTACTAAATTTACTCTTAAAACTAAAAAAAAAAACTGAAAATGTTGGAATAACTTTAAAATCTTCTCCATAATCATGCAATGCAATACTATAGTCCTTACTGAATTATATTTTACTGTTTAGTGTTTACTGGTATGGACTTCGAAAAAAAATTCAACAAATCAAAAAATTGCGGGCAATTTTACAAAATTTAATCGTACGTACTTACCTACTCATAAATAAACAGTATATTTTTATTTCCAAATTAATGGGATGAACGTCTCCACCTGAAGGTCAGTTTTTCTTTCATCTTCACTAGAAACGCGGATTTTCAAAAAAAGGTGTCATGAAAAGGTTTCAAAATTCTATCGCAGCAAACGTGTAATGAAGCAGTTTTAAATTTTTCGGATCTCAAAATTCTAAGGCAACAAGTTTTGTTGGACAATCAGGTTTTCGAAATTTAGGTTATACATGAAAGTCTCTAAAGTCTGCCACAGTAAGTTCTACAAGATACTAGAAAAACATGTTCTTATTTTTCAAGTGAAAGAAATTTCAAAATTATAGAGCAGAAAATTTTGTTGGAAAGGAGTTTGATTTTTATGAAAACCAGCTTAAAAATTTGGTACAAAATGAAAAGGCTAATCTGGAACTAAGTCAGACTTCCGCCATCATAAAGTTACCCTATTTCAATATTATTTTCTTCTACATTTTTTTTAAATGTTGATAAAAAAATAGCATGTTTTTACTGGATTTAAAAGAAAACCAAACTTCTTTCTAACAGATCTAACTGCCTGCAAATTTGGACTTTCCATTAGGTACTTCAGAACTTGTTCTTCTGGTGATAATTGCTGCATGAGAATTTTTAGATTTTTGTAAGTTTTGAAAATATGCCAGACCAGCAAAACACGTTTTAAAAAAAAAAGAAAAAAGAATGAAAACAAATTTTAACCAGCATATCTGGTGTGAGACATAAACATAATATATACCAACACACACCTACTCCATTCTATCAGCAGCTGTGTAGCCACGCAGTTAGCATCGTTGCTTTTCAACCTATATGTTGCCCATTCAATCCACCAAGCCAATAACCTACAGAACTGGTTAGCATCTTCTGGGGTTACACTGATTGTTTGAGCACTTGTTGGCTACATTAATGTATAATGTCGACGTTACTAAATTCTTTGATGTATTATTATTATTCATTCCTTCTTCTGGTGTTTGTGGAGTTAACATATGTTTGTTATTCTCTATAATAAAAGTACTTATTTGGTGCGGTACTAGAGTGTTCATTATTGCTTTTGTTATATTTTACTTCATCACTTTGACATCTTAAATGGACATATAGCCCCCAATGTCCAATAGCATCAACGTAGAAATAGAAACACAACTATGCTGTTGTTCACACACACCTCTTCACAGAGTGGCGTTGAGGCATGATGGCATAACCCTGTGTTGCGAGTTTAACTGTGTTCACTGCAAAGCAGTAGTCTAACTTTACTCTCTGAGGGGCTATCACACTGTGGTAATGTGAACGTATACTGACGCACACCTACTCCATATTATCAGCATCAGCGTAGCTATGTGGTCAGGGTTGTTGATTTTATAATTTTAGGTTGTCGGTTCAATCCCCAGACCCAACATCTTGCGAAGTTTGGTGCAGTAAGATTTTAAGACTTTCATACAACTTGTTTTTTGTATACTTGATTTTCTAGTAGAGTACGCTGTGGTAGAATTTTTTTGGGGGGGAGGTGCAAAAATTTTATTTTACCCTGCTGCCTGTGCTGTAAATCTGAGCCTGTTTCCAAAATCGTCCAACTTAATTATGCTGAATTTCAAGTTTCATTCATTTAATTCACTTAATTCGGGCCTTAATGATGCAACTTATTATTTAATGAAAATTTTCCAAACCCAAAAATTGTAAATTCTCAGGGAAGAATATAAGAAGTTACCCCTTTCCTCTTCTTAACACATTTATGATTCAAATAAATTATTTTGTTTAAAAAATGGTTCAGAGATTTTTTAATTAAGTAAAACGATAAATGATCAAAAAGAAAGTATGTGATGTGAAAAAATGCATTTTAACCCTTCTTTTTCGTTTAAAAAACAACAATAACAACAACTGCAATAAAAGAAAACGAAGAAGCCTTACAATTTTGTAGAGAATCGAAATTAGAATCGGAATAATAAATGTCGAACAGTTAGGAAACTGTAATAAGCGAAAGGCTGGAGTTTTTTTTCCCCCCATACATTTTTTTTTGTCCTAAGTAAAAAAAGATTTTCTTTTCTACTATGTTTATAACGCCCGCATTAAATGTTATTTCATACGATACTTCGAATCCATGATAGGAGCTGTCAATGTTCATTATATACATTTTATGGGATTTTTTTTTTTTTTCTGGTATCGTCAATTCGTACCTTCTGTTTTCTCGTATAACCACACTACATTTTTCTTTTCTGTACTTTTAAAGCTAGGCTTTCTGAAAATGAATCAGATTTTCCAAATTCGATGTTATAATATAATATTATAGTACCTATAGTATAGTACCTATGGATTTTAAATTGAAATCACATTTATATCAAGAAGGGTGTGAAACGATAGCAAACAAAAGATAAAAAAAAAAAAAAGGATGAAGAGATTCTATTATCAATCTTTTTATTTACAAATTTGTGTTCACTTTTTTTTTCTTTCTTTCTCAAAATAGAATTTTACATGCATATTTTATACATTTTGCCTTCGCATTTTTTTTTTTTTTTTTGTATCCTTCATTCGATATAGAAGATGATTCAATTTCTTTCACATATATCGTATATTCGTCGTATTGCATTAGGTACACGCTGGCGTACTGGCGAAAAAAAAAAAAAAAAAAAAAAGAAAAAGAAAAAATACTTATTAGAAAATGTTTGCACGGGTATATACATACATGTTTATGAATTTATTTTCACGGTTTTCTTTCGCACATGTACATAATATTCTTTAGCTGGCGACTGAAATTTGTATTTCACTTTTTATTTTCTCTTTTTTTTCCCCCTCACGACAGCATGTGATAGGTGAATATGGAGTTGTATTAAAGGATATTAGTTGAGGGATGACAATTTTATGAATTATCGACCTTGTGTCGAAGAATTACGAGAATTTCGTTAAAGTATGCGGCCTATGTCGTGTTTATTCTCTTCGGTTAGTGATGGATATTTTTGCATGAATATAAAAGCCTATAGGCAGGCAGAAAATGATACCCTGCTGCCGCTACTGTTGCCACCTTTAAATTTCGTGTTGAGAGCAGAAATTATTCTCTCTCTTTCCTTCACTTTCTCGCTTTCTGGCTCTATTTTTTTATATCCCTTCTACTTATATGTGCGGTAAGTATTTTAGTCTGAAGGAAAATGTTCTCTCTCAACCACGCTGTATATCGGAAGATGAAATTTATTAAGCGTTTGTGTTCGCTGGCACACAAAACTGCGGTAAGCCGTAAACGATACTCTCTCGTATTGGATTAATTAATTTTAGAAAATCCTCGTCGCCTATATTTTCTCATAATATGAGCGAACTAATGCGTCGGAAATGCGAATTAAAAGCAGCTATTAATTATAATAAGAAGGATATTTTTTCATTATATGTACGCAGATACCTTATGACAAATTTTTACCAATTTTCTGCATGCAAACGTAGGTAATCCACGCACGATCAGAAACGGTGATCACAATCGAATGGTATCCTTTTGCATTATCTGAAATCTGTACGTGCAAATTTTGTTGAGAGTGCAGTTTTCATAATGAAATTAGATTATATGTTAGTCTGGCAAGGATTGTTACAAGGGTCTATTTTATTGGTCCTACACTTATACTATCGGTTCGTATTGAATTATAAAAATTTCCATCGGTACGTTGGACCGTACTGTTTCGTTTTGGAGTATGAGGATGTCAGAGGGGTTGATGTTAGCACTTCGAGGCTTTTTATCCATCTATATAGTCAGGATGATAGCAGGTATATTGAAAGAACGAATGAATGGGATAATACTCGGACTGAGAAGTCGACAAATACCGATTGATTTGTAAAAACCTGTAAAGAACTTAAAAATGATAAAATGATCTAGAAATTACCATAGTTACTGAGTTTTCTTTCTGAACTTTTGTTAGGATATAAAGAACTTGATTGTGGGGTTGTGGACTCGCAATAATTTAAAATATGGTTGTAGTTAGTAAAAAGGGGATTACACGGATGAGGCAAAAACATTTTTGTTTATATGAGACGCGCCATAAATAATTTAATGGATTGGGAGTCGAATGTGATTATTCAACAATTTGCACATTTTGCAGCTGATTGTAAGATAATAGCATTTCAGAGAAGCTTATTAAACCGGGGTTGCTGGTAATGTGTGCTTAACATATATGTTAAAATATAAAAATTGTAGGTTTTAAAATATGGTTTCATAGCAAAGATACAATATAAAGAATTTATCGCAAGTTCGAAACTGTGAAGAAGTGCAACTTTATCATATAGTTAAAACTGCGAAAAAGTGCGACTTCATGACAGTCGAAATTATATGAAATATCACAAATTAAAAATTCTTAGAAAGTGCAACGTTATCACCAAGTCATGACGTATGATAATAATTCCATCGTTACCTATGGCAATAAAGCAGGGTTTAAACTCACATCTTTATTCTCCAATCTCCGAATCTGTGTTCTGTAATGTTGAGAAATTTTAACTTTTAAAGAATAAATCAAGAGAAACAGTACCTATAAACCATAGCTCGGTGTTTTCCTTTAGTAAAATTTTTAGGTATTAGATCATAGAGAATAAATCAATGAATATAAACCATCTTGAAGTATGTATGGGATACCCGGAACAGATTTTCTTATAAGCTGTATTGTAAGTGATTTAATTTAGTACAATAATTGTTTTGTGTCCAGGAATCCCATTATCGAGAGAAATAAAACGTCTCCTCCTTTGGTTACACTGTTTCTTTCCAGCCTGCATGTGGAACAATAATTTTTCTTTCATTGTTCGTCTTCTTTACCAACCAAATTTTGCGAGTAAGACTGTTGTTTTTATTGTTATACACAAGTAGGCCTACTATCATATTGTAAATTGTTTTTGTGGTAGGTGTAAACTTCGAGTTTCAATTCCCAATTACTTTTTTTATTCTTCAGAAAATAAACCTAAAGGCTTACAATAAGCCTATTGAATCCTATTTAGATATATCTTTTGATATTGAGGGCAATGCTTCTAGATAAAAAAAAAATTACTATACAGTGTCCCAGTTTCTCTTCCTACATGGCGAGGGTATGATAGAACTCGTTCAGACAAAAAAAACATACTGCATTCTCTTTTCAAAACTGGCCGAATTATAGGGCGAATGGGCAAATTGAAAAAAATTGAAAAAAAAAAAAAGGTTAAAAGTCTTGCTCATTTATCTTGATATTGTCAAAATTTCCCTCAATCGTCTGAAATAGAAACAGCTTTTGCGTAGCAAGCCTCGCCAGAAAAAGTAAGTTTTCGAGAGAAAGAATTATGAATTTTGATGGTCACATTCATTGTCTGTAAGTTTATTTGCGTTATTATATGTTATGATTGTATGAAATATGTTAACTGCTGACAAAATATTCGACAATGTGAAATATGAAAGCATTTTTTCTTGAAAAAATGAAAAATAAATTAAGATGATAAAGCGAGGTACATCATCGTATAATTTAAAGTAAAACCAATGAAATATAGACAGTTATGAAATAAAAAAAAGAAAACATGAGCATATGATTAATTTTTGTAAAAAGAAAAATTCAAGCAAATTAGAAAAAAAAATGGAAAAAAGCTTTATCGGAAGTACCGTCCAGTCGATCCGCACCAAAATTTGTAGTATACTATAATAAATTTTAATGAATATTTGCTTCAAATTTTGTATATATGGTTCCAAAATTCCGCATTTTATTCCAATATAAAAACAAAAATAGCGGTACCGGGAGTACCGTCCGGTCAATCCGCACTAAAATCAATAGATTTGTTCCTTGACTAAGTAAAAATGTTCGTATCATATTTCGTGATTATCGGACGAAAATTGCCTCCTGTACCGTGGGAACAAGAAATTGACTCATATATATAAGTATATATATGAATTTGAGTTATTGGAGCCAAAATTTTCCTGAGGTCATGAAACAAAAAATGTATCCACCCCCAACCTTGGGGGCTAATACCGCACTAAGCGTAATAAGTAGAATTTCTGAAGAAAACTTACTTAAAAATATTTGTTCTGAATTTCGAAATTACACAGTTTGAAACCATTAAAAACAAAAATTGACTAAAAGAAAATACCATCCTGTCGATCTATACATATAAACTGGTAGAATAATGCAATCAATTATAATAAATATTCTTTCAAAATTAAGTGTTTTATAGCCAGACTAAAAACGAAAAGAAATATCTTTACCGGAAATACCGTCCGGTCAATCCCCACTAAAACTGATAATATGCGGCAATAAATTATAATAAATATTTGTTTCAAATTTTGTGCATATCGTTCAAAAATTTGGAATTTTTTGACCAAAAAAAAAAACAAATAACAGTACCAGAAGTACCGCCCGGTCAATTCACGCCAAAATTGGTAGCGTAGTATACAATAAATTATTGTAAAATATAATTTTTTCAAATTTCGTGGCTATTGATGCAAAATTGAGCGTTTTATAGCCAAAATAAAAACAAAAATGGTGGTACCGGAAGAACCGTCCAGCCAATCTGCACTAAAATCAATGGTTCTCGGCTTAGTATAAATGTACGTACCAAATTTCGTGATTATCTGATAAAAATTGCGTATAAATGAACTTATATCTATCTACCTACCTATATATATGAATTTGAATTATTGGTGCTAAAATTCTTCTGAGATCATGAAACGAAAAACGTACCCACCTCCAACCCTGGGGGTTAATACCGCACCGAGCGTAATAAGTATAGATTTTCTAGGGAAACCCTACTTAAAAAACGGCTGTGTGTGAAACAAGTTGCATAGCGCACGTTGAAAGGCAGTTTAATAAGCCAAGGTTATTAATTTTTTAAATATTTTTTCCTTCAGATTCTGGGTTTCACAATTTTGGTAGGCTTTCAACTCATTTTGGAGATGTGAATCAAGTCAAATTTTCGCAAAGGGCTACTAATTTATTTTTCAAACTAAACCGGGGGCTCCTTTTTTTTGATTTCGTCATAATATTAACAACAAATTTATAATGGAGATATTCGTCTAAAATGTGGTAAAACAGGTATAAGTACCAATTTTCTGATTTGATTTATATTTTAAAACAAACCTCCAAACATTTTGTTTCAAAATTAGAAAAAATTAGAAAAAAAATTATCCTATCAGTAAACATAAAAAATTTTGTCCTCTTAGTGCACGATGTGCCAGAATATATAAAATAAACTGTTTTTCAACCATAGAAACACTCCTACTTAATTTTTTTTTCTCGTCACTAGAGGTCACCACTACCAACTTTATAATTATTTTTTTCATTCAGTCTAATTTATTTAGAACCTGACGATCAGTATTTATAAAATTGTAAAAACAGTAAATAACAAGAAATTTGACTTCAATCCACGATTCGCTTATATTGTTTGAATGAGAAGGGGATGAAGATGAAAATCGCTAAAAATATGCTGAGAAGGTGTTCCAAAAAATAAGATATCATGCAACTTACATCAAAACATCGGTATTGAGATGAATATTATGGAACTTCTACTTTCGAATTTATTGACGTTTTGCATCGATTTTCTATTTATTTGATGCCAAGTATATTTCATTTCATGGTGTGACAGTATTTTGCCCTTAGACAGCAATAAAAGTGAAAAACACGTTCGTCATATTTAGTCATAATTTCACGATTTTCGTCCAAAATAAATTAAAATGTTACCGAATTCAAATTTAAACATTGATAATGGATTAAAATGTTTTGGTACCAGACATTAAGTAAACCTCTTTAATTTCACGATTAAATCTCTCCTTTGAATTTAAAGTTATTTGCTCTTAACATCAGTTGTTTAAAAACTAATTGTTCAGGGCCACATTTTTTTCAGTATCAAACAAATTTTATACTTGGCCAAGCTTTTCAGTAGAAAAGCTCAGATCTCTACCATCTTCGTGCAAATGTTAAATGTTACCTAATAAACAATTTTCGAAATTGACAACCATACTGAATTTTATTTCGTACCTAAAGTGACTTTATGTATTCACAGACAACGTGAAAATATTCTCTATATAAAGAATGGTGTTAAACAGAGATAATCTACCAACGTTGTCAGTCAGAGAAGAGAATTATTAAAAAAATTTTCCTGTTTAACTCAAGGAAGAAAAAAAAAAAAAAAAAAAAAAAAAACCGGAAGATTTACAAGCACACTCCAGCGAACTCATCGTTGACGTTTTGTTTGTCTCGCAAACTTGAAAAGAAAACTGGAAACATCAATCAGGAAAAAGATTGATTCGCCAGGAAGTAGCCTACTTTTAACGTTAACAAAGAATGAGTTCCTTCGATTCTGTTGTTTAGTCTTTTCGAAAAAGGATCGCGTTTGTCGTTCGATGTCGCATTTAAGAAGGGGGATGTTAACCCCTGAAGGCACCATTTCGGTTTCTCAGTTTAAGAATATTTTCCCAGTCGAGGTTGAATGAAGTTTTTTTATTTCTTTTTCCCTGTCCGCTATTGGAAAATAAAATCTAATATCACCGGTGGACGAGAGAGAGGAGAGAAAGAGAGAGCGAGGGAGAGAGGGTGAAAGGTTTTTTTTTTTTGACGGAATCAAAAAGTAGCCAAAGGAAAGTGATACATTCACCGAAAGTAAGACTTGTGTTCACTTGGCCTACATATTATTGCCAAACACACCCTTGCAGAACCTTTTTTTTTTTTTTTTTTTTTAACATAGAAGGGGAGTATAATGTTAACAATGTAGTTTGAAGTACACTTTCGATCAACGAATACAAACACAAAAGGAAAATCTTCGGAATAAAATCCAACGATAAAAAACTAAAAGATGCGTTTAAGTTCGGGTAAAGGATTTTTATGTTTTTGCATAGGTATTTTTCTTTTTCATTTCTGTACAGAATATTGACAATATCTTAACGTTTCATAAAATTCTGAGTAACTTGAAATCAACTTGTTACCGTATAATTCTGCATACTTGGGCTATAAAAGCATTTAGGCATAATACATTGTTGATTTTAATTTTTTTAGAGCATATTTTGGGAATATTTATTCAATTTTTTTGGTTTTGAATACTAATCTTCTATTATCTTTAAAACCTTTTTTTTTTTGCATAGTTGAATTTTAGCGGATATGTTTTCGACCGAATAAATAAATACTGCAGTAAACGTTCAGTTTTCATCTCATATTGAAACTGATATGGTATTAAGATCCAGGTACGTGGGGGTCGGTTCCTTTTTGGTTTCACGACCTTAGGAAATTTTGGAAATTATTATTTAAAATTAATATATATTTACATTATATAATGTACGCATTTTTGTGTAACACGGTGCAAGTCCCAATTTTTATCCGATGGTTATGAAATTTAGTACGCTTATTCGGATCTAGACAAGGATGAACTTTATTGTTTTTGGTCCAAATAAGCAAGATTCCGCATCCGTTACATCTTATTATTTTACAGTTTTTGAGCTCAAATGCTTCTAAAATCCGTTATGGTACATGCATTGAATATAATTATTATACAGTGAAAACTACTTATTGAGTATAATAGTACCCCTAGACGTAGCTTTTTTATTTTTCTATAAGAAAAATACTGGTACACTCGGTAACTGGTTTTGACTATGCCCTTTTAGCTGGATTTCTTAGATTACTTGGGCAATTTAGGCTAATTATAATTATTTTTCATTTTGTAAAGATGTTTTCCAACTGACTTTTCAAAAATGTTTTCTTTATTTTGTATGATATATTATAGGTAACATAGTAGGCGCCGCTTAATCAGTCGCCAGTTAAATTGTTTTTCAAATAAAACAGCACAGAACAAAAGGAGCCTTTTCTACATATTTCTCACCGGATAATCCGGAAACATTTTTTGTTTAATCCCATAAAAAATAAAAAGATAAAGATAAAGCCAATTGTGTTGATTTTTACATTTCTAAAGGTAATTCGGTAATCTACTCAAGAAAAAAAAAAAAAAAAAACAGTTGATATAATTTATTATACTTGGATAAATAATAGATTAAAAAATAAAACAATTAGGAAATCTAATCTTTTCCACAGTATTACCTCGGAAACAAATTTGAATCACTGATTTTATTCAAAAAAAGATTAGATTTCCAATTTGTTGCATTTATTTTTAATCTATGGTTTAACAAAATACATATAATAAATTATATTGACAATTTGTTTTTTATTTATTTTTTTAATGGTTATTATACTTTTTGGTTATTTCCTCTATTAAGGCTGTGCCCAATTGAAACAGATTAATCGGTGGGTACTAAACTAATTTTGTCCGAGGTATGTTTTTTTAATTCTAGTGTTGTTTACAAAAAAAATTATATATGAAACTAACTAGTCAAAACTGGTTTTGTCTAAAACATATTTAGTCAATTGTAGTATTGTCTAGTGGAAATATTAAATGTTGATTAGTCAAAACAGATTTTTGACGAAAAAAACGGATTCTGACAGTAACATATAAGGTAACTGGCCAATTACTGCCACAACTAACATAAAATTTGTGTTTAAATCTCCATATCACAAAGTTTTATTAGTTAAATTTTATGAAAATTGGATCATAGTTACTTTGAAGTATTGTGAGTATGTACGTGGTAAGAATTTCGTCTCTTTTTATTTCAAACAAATTTTTTTATAATAATTTAAAGAAAAAATGCCAGTTTGTTGATTACCAGGACTTAGAATGAACTTGCTGCCAATAGCCAACCCCCAATTACCATCACTTTAAATTACTGAGTAAATCTAGGAAAAATATTTACTAAAAATATTAAAAAAAGGAACATTGACAAAGAAAGATAAATATAATTATGAAAAATTAATGACTTAAAGTGGGAAAAGTTATATTTTATCAATTACGTTAATACTTGATTATCAATTTGTGACGTCCCAAAATGATCGTCACATGATTGTTTGAAAATTAATTAAAAAATAGAAATAATCAAAAAGTTGAAATTTGAAAGAACAGCCCAAGATCACAGATCATAAGAAATACTAATGTCCTAGATCATAAGGGAAAACGACGTGAAACGAGCTAGCCTACATACTACATAAAACCATGAGGTCTTGCCTCATGGTATTTCACACAACTCCCCATAATTTGTTTGTTAAAAGGCCCTAACTCGAGTGAAACAATCTTCTTTTACATTTTGAGTATTATTTAAACTTAATCATCATATTTACCGATGTTACGACCAAGTATTCTGAAGTTTTATTCTCGATTTACAAGTCTGTTAGCAAGCTGATCTTGATCTCCATAATGAATTGATGTTAATTAAAGAAAATATGTTTCACCATTTTGATATCTTAGTTTGATGTTGCAATTGTAATAAGCAATGACAGTAAACGCAAGAAAAAGAAAAACAAATTCCCGGATTAAAGCACTTTTAATTATTTGTATTTTATTTTACAACATTAGTGATGATGTGAACGAAAAATGTACCTATCACTTGGTCGGTAGAAAATGGAGTACTTATTGTGTGGTGTGTGAATTCCCATCACACCACCAGTTTATTATCTTTTAGATCTTAGTTCATTCCACGTCATTATTTGAAGAATATTCACCATTGAGTTCCATCTATATTATACTTTACAATCTGTAATTTTACTTGACAAGTATGATCGACTGTAGGAAAACACGGAGGTATTTTAAGGAGTTGAATTTTAACTGATGATGATGGAATTCAACGTATTATAATTACTATGTGACGAATTTTTTATTTTGTTTACTACATAGTTGATAATCGAAAATAGATCTCACAAATTTTGAATAAATGAGCTGGAAATTAGCAAATTATATCATTTGTTTTCCAATAGCCGCCACACTTAGCATTTTCCAAATTGAAAACAAATATGGTTTGCCATTATAATGAAACATTACTAGATGTTCATATTATAATACATTCCACAACCTTATTGTATTATGTTTTCAGCCTAAGTCCAAAATTAAAATCTGACGCCTGTGTCAAATTGTATCATTTGTTTTCCAGTAGCTGTCACATTTGGAATTATCTGAATTTAAAAGCAATATGGTTGCTACTGTAGTTCATATTACATATTCCACAACCTCATTGTATTTTATTTTAAGCTCAAGTCCGAAATAAAGGAGTTACATGAATCATGTACCTTAATTTTTTTGTGAATTTTTCATCGATTTTTCCAAGATTTTTGAAAAAAAAATAAATAAATTAGTATCACCATAAACACATGTGCAACAGAAAACAACAACATGAAATGAATAAACAAAGGAAGCACGGTAGTTGGTATACTGCGCTGGTCAGTGTTGCTGGATGAAACGTTAACGCATTAAAATTCATATGTTCGTCTTAGGGTGGTGGAAGTAGGCAGAGAGGCGGCTATTGGCAAATTCCCTTACACACAACAGAATTTCAGCTTATAGTGCCAATAGTTTCCTGGGGTCATGAGACGAAAAACAAACCCGCCGCCGACCATGGGTCTTAATACCAGATAAATAATTTTAATATGTGCATTTTCTGCGAAAACCTACCAAAACGGGGAATACGTCTGCGCCGGCAATTGAAATTCTTGCAACGTTTGAATATTCTTAATTTTGCGCCTTTTAGACGTATTTTAGGCAGAACTTAGCCACGCATTTGATACGTTCGCCGCGATATCTGTTTGTTATTCGACGGCTGAACTCGGCGAAACATTCAAAGGCGTAATAACTTGAGGCGTCAGCAATTCTCGCATAATATTATATTATACACTGTGGTAATGGAAAACGTTTCGTTTTACGAGGCGAATAATAATATCTTAATATTATTTAAGTCTTCTTCGCAGTCGCACGTTGCCGCACCGCAAATCGTCGATTCTCTGGAGAAATCTCCATTTTCCAGTATGGTGGTTCGCGGCTTATCTGGGCGTACGAATCAAATTTCGTTTTCGCAGATGAGGCGATTGACAATAGTCCAACTAGGAATTCGCTGATAAGGTAATGCGGTGCGCCTCCGTCCTCTCCGCTTTAATTAATGGTAATTTACGCTCCAGTCGATGGTATTGTACGCGAGTACACTTTCGTACCGATTTCCAACCCCATGTCTGGGCCCCCTTTGCTAAAAAAAAAAAAAAAACGTTTCTGGTCTGTAGCATACATAAGAACGTAGTTAGCCTAGCTCTAGATATTGTAATATATAGGTATTAAGTATGTATTGTGTGGATAGCTTCGTCCGTAAGAAATATATTCCGATCCACTGTTGGAGGGATATTGTCGAAACGATGATTGGATTTCGGATGTACCTCTGTTGGAGTGGATGAAAAAACTGAAACTAAAAATACAATATTGAATTCTGTATTAATAGTGAAATATCGAATAGTGATATTGCGATAGGTTTAAGGCAGTATAACGAGAAGAATGATTGTTGTTAGAGAAACCGTAAGTCGTGAAATGGGAGTAGAGTTAATTTTATTGACGGATGCAGTCTTCTGAACGTGGAAACCTAATACTAGGCCTAATGAAAAACTATTTATATAAGAATGAGGTAAATGGCCCCATATTCAGTGGTCAATTTCTCAGAAATTTGGAAGATGACCTTATAGGTACCTAACAATTTTTGCATATCTTAACTCATTTTTTGCTTAGTCACGAGTAAATATATTTTTATTTTCGAAATTCCTAAAATTATTCTTTCCTATACAGATTGGCTGCACTGATCAGTTTCATTTTTGAATAGGTAAGTAATGGTATACTTAGTTATATTTTTCATGTACCTTAACATGAATTAACATTATTTTTTTATTTCAGTTTTTATAGGATACTACCTACCTTGTTAATGTCAAGAGAGTTATAAAAATTTTAACATAATTATCTGTCTGAGAGAGCCCTTCAATATAGCACTTTTTTCCATTGATATATTTTGAAAGGGATTCTACACTTCTTCATGCAAAATTTAAATTATAGATTCAAATTTGTTATGATAGTAATGTAAATTTTTATAAGCCAAATTCACTAGCAATGTTTAAAAAATTTTTACCAGAAGGTATTATTATTAAAAAACTGCATAGTAAGCAAAAGTTTCAGGCAAAAATTTCAATTGAACATAAAAAAATTTATATCAAATTTAATATTATTTAAAAGAAAAAAAAAATCAGAAAAACTTTTTTCCATTTTGTATGGCAAGGTGTTCAATATTAAAATTTAGTGAAATGTTTGAAAAACTTTTCAGAAGTTTTTGTCTTTATTTTGTGTACCTAATCTGTGTTTAATGTTTGAAAAATTTTATGTTTATTGACTTTTTTTAAAAGTACCCAAAGTGGGCAAAGGAGGTAATTGCCCCCTGATGTTTCTATTTTTTTTTATTTTTTGCTTGTCGCTTTTTAAACTTTGAAAAATTTTTAGAAACAAGTATGCGTGTTCCGTCCCATTTTTGCAGACGATTCAGTTCGTCTACAAAAACGTGTCAAACAAATTATAGACAACAGTAGTAAGTGGGCACCTTGAGGACAATTTCTTTACTGTTGACTGGAGCCACCTGTCAATGGTAAAAGTCCGTCTATTTTCCCCTCTCTGCGAGTGTGTTAGTCCGAAGAAATGTTATCCTTTTACCGTTGACCCAAAGGGCCATAGAGGCGGCAAATTTCCCTCCAATCATCGGAGAATTTTCTCGTCATCGGGCGTTAGTTGGTTGAATTTTTTTCGCGGGTGAAATATTTTTTTCGGGCGTGAAAATATTTTTGTGATGCGCGAGTTTGTAGTGAGCGAGAAAAAATTTGTTTTCCAGAGTGAAAAAATATTTTTTGGACTTAGAAAATTTTTTGTGAAAAAAAGTTGACAAAAGTTATTTTAATTATTTTGGACGTGCGATGTATTTGTGTAGTTTGGGCGATATTCTTTTTCACCATACACGATCAGGGTGATACGAATGCCGTGAAATAACAAACGAAAAAAAAAGAAAAACTTTTTATTTTTTGCTACCCACAACATCGCCTATCTTTGCCATTGTTGTTGTTTTTGTTGTTGTTGCAGTTGTCTTTTTGTTCGTCTATAAAAGAATATGTTCGGGATTACGATAAGGCGACGACGACGACAATGGCGACTATCAGGATTTTCGGGTAATTCCCTGAGATAGGTTTTTGGCATTTTATTCCCAAATTAAATCATTCGCTAACATAGTTCAGCTCCGTCAACGTGTTTGTCATTTTTTCGTGTAATTTTTTCCAATTTTGTTTTAATTTTTGTGTGTGATATGAACCCAACCCGAGACTGTGTGTGTGACGGGTGTGCTGACCAATGTGCTAATGGCGGTTATGTTCGTGGCGCCCTTTGTTTTGGACAACCACGTTGTAATTTGCCAGGGCACCGAGTTCACGCCACTGTGGGTCCGTGTCACCCCCTTGGACAACCATGAACACGCCCGTCATCGCCGTTGTCATCAGCGTTGTCGTTGTTGCCGTCGTTGTCAATGATGACGCGGTCACTGCGGCCACGGACGTTGTCATCATTGGCAGCACCACCACCACCATCACCATCACCTTCATTGTCATTGTCGTCGTTGTCATTGTCGTCTTTGACAGTGGTGGGTGTGCAACCCTGGTCAACGTGATCATTGCGGTTGCTGTCACCGTTACTGCCACCGTTGTTGCCACAACTGCAACAACAACAACAACAGCCGCAGCCACAGTTGTTGTCGCCACCGAGGTTGTTGCCACAGCAGCAGCAGCAGCAGTAGCGCAGCTGTCATCGCCATTGCCATCGCCGCTCTCTGATGTTGTTCCCGCCACCACCATCGCCATCACCGCCACTGCCACCACTACTGCCGTCGCCATCGCCCCTGCTGCCCATGCTGTCATTTTCACCGTTACTGATGTTGATGATGATGATGATGCGTCAACCATTGTCAATTCCAGCGATGGTGAATGTGGCGGTTATCAAATTGTGGTCACTGCCGAAGTACACCAACCGCCGCCACCGCCACCACATTCACCATCTCCATCATCATCATCATCCGACTGCGAGGTGGTCCACGTAGGACCCATTTCCGTGGACGACGTGGAAACTGAAGTGGCTACGCAGACGTTGTCATCATCGAGGTCGTTGTCGCCACAACAACAACAACGAGGGGCGAGACGGCATCGGCTACTCACGAAGCGACGGTGTTTGCAGCAGTGACAGAAAAAAAGGCAGCAACAACAACAACAACAGCAGCCAAAACCAACAGTTGTAGCAACCGACAACAATGTTATTGATGATGATGATAACATTGTCAATTTTTGTCAGCTGCTACACGACCAGTTGTTGGTTGAAGAGTTTGATGATGATGATGCCACCGATGCCACAGATGACAACAACAACAACAACAACAACAACAACAAAGACGATGACGATGTCATAAATTTGTGTACGAGTTCTTTGGGGGAGTAGGAAGGGTATTTTTTTATTTAGTGGGACTTTTTTATTTAGTGGGACTTTTTTTATTTATTTTTGGACTTTTCCCTCATGACTCTAAAGCGACTTTTTTATTTTTACTTTTACCCAGACTTTGATACCGACTTCTTATTTTAACCCCACCCCGACTTATTAATTTGTTTTATTTTCAGGTTTTTTTTTTTTTTTCTTTTAAAAAGGTCCTTATAAGGACCACCCTAATAAAGTCCCTTTGAGCACTCACTCACTCACTTTTTTATCGTATTTGTGAATGACGCGTAACATCATTCACAAAAAAGAGTACGCGTCATTCATAAACGTTTAGTACGTGCCGCCGTTCACGAATGGTGCCGAGGGTAATTTATGAATGAAGAGTATTCACCATTCATAAAATACGTTGCGCGCTGCTCGCTAACGTTGAGTGTGCGCCATTTGTGAACGGTGCTATGTGTAATTTGTGAATGGATACACGCCATTCACGAATGGCGGTAGGTGCAATTTGTGAATGGTGAGTACGTGTAATTCTTGAATGAGTACTACTCACCATTCACGAAAGACGCTACAATATGGCTTTTTTGTTTGTCTGTGAAATATTTTCCTCTCTCTTTCTTTCACTCACACTCATATACATTTAATAAAAATAAAATTTGTGTTTTTTCACATTTTTCCTCACTATCTCTCACTCTCTCTCACTCTCTCTCACTCTCTCTCACTCACACATATAAATTTTATAAATAAATAAACGAGTATTTTCCGTGTGGACTAACCGAATAAGTTATATTAATAATAATAATAATAAAAACAAAAAACAAAAAAACAAAAAACAAAAAACAAAAAACAAAATACAAAAAATATTTATTTATATTAAATATTATTATTATTTACAATTATAACGATGATCGGATATCATTACCGCACCCCGTCCTACTCATCTTCCACCTCCGACAATGTACCGTATCCTTCGTCATCTTCATCAAAATCAACAAACACCTTCATCATCATCGGAAGAGTATAAAGAATACTTTTCCTCCGTAGAGACGTCATTTAACTCGTTTATTAATGAAGATGATGATGACGATGATGACAACCAATGCAGTTGGTTGAGGTATGGGGGCGCAATAACGATGTCATCTTCCACAAGCGTCCCATACCCTTCTTCATCACTCGCCATGGTGACATTGTGAATATTGTGACCATCGTCATCATCGGAAGAGCCCACGTTGGACCCTTCCTCAGTTGTCACATTATCCACATTCACCATTGCCACCCAGGGTGATGACGATAGGTATCAGGGCTGACCTTGGAATGGCCGCACGATTTTGTCGTCGTCACTACTGTCTTCAACACCACCACCACCACTGGACATGTGCAATGGGCACCAAATTTCGGTGCACCGATGACGACGAGCGCTCGAGCTGGAAGGTCCAACGATGTCAGCTAGTGGAGACCTTCCAGCATGTGATGATAACTGCCGTGGACATGCCCCGATGTTTTCTTTCTCTATGTGGGAAAAAATTAAAAGAAAATTAGTTTTTGCGAGTAAGTTAATGAATGAATTAATGAATGAATGTGTATTTTTTTTTACCGTCCAGGGGCGCCAACTCCACGCTGAACTGCTCAGCATCGTCGTCATTGTCGCTTCCATTGGCGTTGTTGTTGTTGTTGTTGTCGGCAGCGACAATCTCCGGTGCCCGATGGTGGTTGTGGGGGCGGCTAAATGTCAGAACTATCGGGGAAAAAATAATATTAATAATAGTATTCGTAGTAATAGTAGTAGTAGTAGTAGTAGTGAATGATTTTTTTACCTATTAATGACGCGCCCTCCTCCTCCTCCTCAATGTCGCTCGCCTCCTCATACACGATCTCCGTACATGAGAAATCAATGAATCATTGCCGTGTGCCCACACTCGATACATTGGAGTGCAAAAAATAAAAAGGAAAAATAAAAAAAAAATGTACGCACATTCACCAAATTCCGGATGCGGATGCCGATGTTGATGATGTTGTTGTTGTTGTTGCTGTTGATTTTCTTACTTTGCTGGAAAATGCGGCATTCCTCAGTGTACCGTGATGTAGGGGTTGGTGGTGGTGGTGTCCTTGTCATTGTCGTTGTTGTTGTTGTTGTTGTTGGCAACGAAGTCCGACAAAACACCCCGCTGCGTGTACCGACAACCATTGGGGATAACGAAGCCGTCATCCTGGAGGGCAAAAACAAGGTGCTGGAGTCGGCACTCCGCAGCGCGCTGACCCATGGCAGGGTGACGTTTGCGGGAGGTGCTACGCAAAAAAAAGCACCAACATAATAATAATAATAATAATTTTCACTTTGTTTATTGTGTGTGCACGTACGAGAGTGTGTGGGTGTAATTAGGCCTATTAAAAGAATGATAGAAAAAGATAAAAGTTATCTTAATTTTCACCCGCCAAGTGTTGCACGAAAAAAATGCATTCTTTAATTATTATTATTTTTTAAAATAACCAAATATAACCGATATCGCCACAGAAGCGGGTGTAACACGTGTAATTTAGCCGGTGACCCCCGCCGAAAAATAGGTAAAACTTATTTTCACTTTTGCTGGAGCAAAAAAAAAAAGACAATTACATGTGGTCCCACACATGGCACCTGTCACAATATTTTTTCACCCCCCCTGGTCACATTTCGCTCCCGCACACACGATGAAAAAATGATCAAAAGTTTATAAAAAATTATCGGACATGCGTACGCGTGTATTAGTGTTTCTAAGTACTTACAATTTGCATTTTCCAAACTGGCCTCCGCCGCCTTGGCCAATGACTCATCCTCGCTGTCGCAATATATGACAAACGGTATATTGTTGGACGTCTTGTTCGGCATTTTCAGTGGTAAAGGTGACACAAAAATAAAAAAACACGGAAAAACGGATAAAAAACACAGAAAAAACGGCTAAAAATACACAAAAATTCAAAAAAATGGCAAAAATATAAAAAATAAACGAAAAACGGGTTAAATTAACAGACGCTAAGACGACCAAATCACAAGTGATTCGTGATTTTTTTTAAGGGTAGTCACCTTTGGTTATTGCGTAAGTGTTGGTGCTAGTGTCATTTCTAGTGATAGTATTGACGATGCTAGTGTGGGTGCATTTCAGGGTAACATTGATGAGTCATTTGTGTAAGTGAAAAGAATATCGATGTATTGAAATGAAGAAAGGTGTGCAGGGTGAGATGACGATGATTACCTGTTCATCGACGACAACCGATTAAGAGAGAGAGAGAGATGAAAATCCTTTGTTTTGTTAATGTTTTTGTTGGCAAATCCTTTTTTACCTCTCACATACACCTATTAATTTCTTACAAAATTTAGGGTTTTCTGTAATTCCCGAGTATAAAAATGTCCATAAATTATTTCGTCGTTGGCGTCTTTTATTGTATATGTTATCGGGTCAGTGTATCGTATTGTGGCGATATAAAAAATTTCTTTGGTCCAATTTCGGCGATACTTATTGCCAAACGTATTCATCCAGCGCGGAATACGTACCAGCTCGCCTATTTTGAAAGTCGGCTTATCTAAAGTGAATTCGGCAATAGGGTATAATTTTTCTCGAATTTGGTCCTCATTTTCGGCATTTACCGACGTTGGTGTTGTACCTATTGATCGATGTATATTTTTTTCATTATATTCACGCACAATGAGCAGTAGTGCGTCTATCCAACGGAAATTATGGGCAATTTCAAAGCGGACTTTTGATTTTTCATTTAGCATACGATTGGCACGTTCGGCAATGGCACTTTTTTCATCATTGAACGTGTGGTACATGATGATGTTATATTTTGACAATACTTTTTTAAAATCTTTGTTCACAAACTCTTTACCCCTGTCCACGTGTAACTTGGAGGGGCATCGTTTATGTTTTTTAATAACACTGGTGAATGCGGTTGCAACCTCTTTGCCACTTTTTGTTTTCAACGCTACCAAAAACATGTACTTGCTGAATGTGTCGATAATGTTGAAAATATACTTGTAGCCGCCATTTTGTCTACCGTATTGCATCATTATTAGTAAATCAGCAGCCCATATGTCGTCCATACCTTTCGTTATTATTCTGCGTTTTTTAAATTTTTTAATCACTCTGCTATGCAGTTCTTTTGCTTCTTGCTCATGCATATTGTAGTGCAGTGTAGTGTATTGGGGGTTGATTGAGATGTTGAAAAAGTCCTACAAACGGTCATTATTAATACATTTCACTCAAACAACAACAACAACACCACCACCGCCATCATTGCCCACCGTTGTTTTTGCCATTGCAAACCACCAGCACAGCCACCATCACCATCATCATCATCATCATCATCATCGTTGCGATTACCATTTGCAAAACTGACAAACCAACAGCGTAGCAAGGAAAGTAAATA
This sequence comes from Ericerus pela, assembly GCA_011428145.1. Taxonomy (NCBI): domain Eukaryota; kingdom Metazoa; phylum Arthropoda; class Insecta; order Hemiptera; family Coccidae; genus Ericerus; species Ericerus pela. The sequence continues at coordinate 1,770,864 of WOFM01000526.1, read as the reverse complement.
ACATATTTTTCCTCCCTTGCATTCGCACATGCAGCAAACTTTGCATTTTATTTTGTTTTTTGTTACTGTTGTTTTTTTCTTTGGGCGAGCCATTCTATGCATAAATGTCCGCATATAATTTGATCAACTTTTTGTACTTGGCTACCGTTGTAATATACTTTTACACGTTTACCCCAATATTTTAACAATTTGCTAGGTGGTTGTACACCGAACGAGTCGAAATAATTGACTGTATCGTCGTTGAGTTTCCAATAACAGACCCAATGTGTACTGTGGCCGTGATAACTATCCAGATTGACAACGCCGCATTCGTTTTTATGCATTTTTTTTGGCAATAAGTCGCGCATAAAGACACCTCTAAATTGGGGAATATTTATACATTTCACTATTGTCTCAATATCGATGTTGGTTTGAGGAGCTTTTTTTTTTCAACAGCAACTCTTTGTACAACCCATTACCCGTGACAGATGCTGCAGCAGTGGTGGTGGTGGTGGTTGGGGTTGATTTTTTCTTCTTTTTGCCGATGCAAACGCCTTTACCATTAGCCTCTATGGCTTTGTTATGGCGGATACGTTCTTCTACCAACTTGTCGTTAGCTTTTTTGTTGTTCCAAGCGTTGACACCCCTGCTAATGACGGATGCAATGGCCGGAGCTGCTGCTAAAAGAGCTGCTACTGCTGCCGGCAAAAACCCACCTTCCTTACCCACTGTTATATGTTTAACTGTGGGGGTGACAAACGAACCACTGCGTCTTTGTCTTTCGCGTGACTACAGCGAACAGCTTGCGTCTGTCGCGATGTCAACGGTATCTTCAAATCACTGGCGATCCATTCTTTCGTCCTTGCTACGCAAAACTTTACACAAATACCTTTCCCATTAGGCTTTTGCAAAAAATTCACAAGTCGCTCGGTATCGTCGCGGTCCAAATTCGCCGGGTATTCTGTGTATTTTGGTTTGTTTTTCACACCAACACCTGCACCGCTAGCGCATTTTGCACGCATCGCTGCTGTTATCAACCAAGTGTTGGCTTTTTCACCAACACTCGAGTTGTCCGCCTTAAATCAGTTCCACACTTCTTCCTGCAGTACATAGTCGGCCAAATGACGATCGTTCAAATCATTAGATTTTCAATAAGCGATATCGTGACGCATAGCAGCCTCGTCCAACTTATTCGCCGGTTTTACAACTTTTTCCAGGTAAAGATCGAGTGGAGTGCCGGGTCCAGCGTAATTGTACCCGGGTAAATGTAAGGGTACGGGTAAATTATCTATTAGATCATTCAACACACCTTTTGTGGTGGCAGTGGTGGTGGCCGCTGTGGTGGCTGCGGTGTGGCTGTTTGACGTTGCTGTGGCTGCTGCAGTTGCCGCTATAGGCTGCTGTAAAAAATCTCTTAATATTTTCCTGCAATGTTTCTCACCATAACCCTCGGGATAATTAGTCATCATCATCATCGTCGTTGTTGTTGTTTTCATATTTCTTTGAATTCTTGTATAATGTTTGTAATCTTGTTACATACGGTAGGGTTAGTATTTCCAGCTTTTATTTCACCGTATAAAATGTACTATCTTTCTAATAATTTGTCAATATTATTCCAATATACGTATTTGACACTGTTGTTGTTGTTGTTGCTGTTGGTGCTTGGCACAATTACTTTAGGTAATTAACCTTCACCGATTATGTCTTCATCAGCCTCATGTTTGGCACCTTTTAGATTATATTTATAGACTATCGGTCTGATTATTTCGGTGTATTTGGTATTTTTTCTAATTTTTAACTTTCTACTGAACGGATCGTTTTTATGTTTATAGAGGAAAGTATCCTTTACTATTTGGACATATTTTTCAAAATCTTTGACAGTGTAGTTGGTAGGATGTGTATTGGTTAATAACTCCCACAAACCAGGTGTACCGATGTAAGTTTTACCACCACCACCGATACTTTCAAACACTAAATCATTACCTACAATGTCCACTTTAGCATTACCGATGTAGAAACCATCTTTTTCCGCACGTATGCCGTAAGTGGTGTCTATGTGTCATTATCCTTGTTGTCCGCCAAGCATTATGTCTAACTTGCGTTTGTTAGCAACTAAATCATCAGGGTCGACAATCGAAGTAGAAGCAGCAGCAGCAGTAAGTTGTGATATTGATTTGTTGTTGTTGTTGTTTTTAATTTTGGAATTAATCTCACGGATTGGGTTCAGAATTGGTGCTAAACCTTCATTCACACATGTGTCGAGCACATAACGCCCATACTTTAACTCTTCAAATTTCCTTTTCAGTTCCCTCTCTGCTTTGAGATACTGATTGATACTGTTGTTGTTGTTGTTGTTGTTGTTGTTGTTGTTCATGTTAGCGGTTTGAATTCTAAAACAATATTAATTCTTTCGCTGCGGAAATCGATCAAACGGTTATCTTGGTCGACTATTTTCAACTGTAAATCGTGTAATGTGTCGGTATTCACACGGTAAAAAGCAATTGTATTCGGTCTTTTGATAATTTTTTCACCTGGTTCAACGTTCAAAGGAAATTCGTAGATAGTGTCACTGTTGAGACGCATATCTTTGACGTTAATTTTTACTAAATTGCACCGTATACGTATCATATTTATAGAAAATATGTTGGGCAGGTGTGGGGAACTGTGGTGACCACCTTACTTGTACAAACGCCGTTCAAATCCTAAAGTCGGGCCTATGGATGCCAAGGGAGTGAAATCAACGTGAACATTGCCACCCATTTCAACTTTTCTCGTATTCTTATTCATGTACATCCAGAATTTTTTGGTAGCGGGTACGTTTGCACTCAAGTACGTGGCAATATTGTCGTCCGTGTAAGTACCCGGCAGTATCTCAACAACACTCCTGATCACATTCCGTCGGTCATCGTCAACGTTGACATTTTCACACTCATCAGCCAAAATATCCAACCAAACACTGTTGACATTTCTCTTGCCCCGTTTCAACGATGCTGGTGGTGGTGGTGGTGGTGGTGGTGGTTGTGATGGTTGTGATGGTGCACCGCCTACAACAACATCGTACTCGTACATTTTTTTCAAAGATGATGACACTATTTCTTTAGCACCATCCTCAGCAACACCGACACCGACCGTAGGCATTTTAATGTTTTCATGATGTACGAATGTCAACCTGTTATTATGTTCGGTAATGTTGTTATGCGTAACAAAACTGGACAAACCTACCTGGTACACTTTATCAAAGCGTATACCATCATGATACTCTCGCCGTATTACAGACTGCACATCGTTGACTGAAATATGAAATGCCATTATCACACACGCACACAAAATCTGAAAAAGTATTTGAAATTCTCCTTAATATAGTTTTTACGCCCTTCGCGATGGGGTTAGTCTTGAAAAAGACTGTTTTCAGTAGTAGCGGCAGCAGCAGCAGCAGCAACATCGTCAACCCCAATAATCGTAGTCACCAGCACCCACTTTGTAGTAATAATTTTCCCTAAGATAATCCCGATACCTGATAGCCTGTTCCAAAGCACATTTCATTTTGTTGTGACGCGGATGGCCATATTCGCAGCAGAAGAACGGTGTCTTCTGCAATGTCTTACTAATGCCCGGAAATTCATCGAGATCTACAATTTTCTCGGTAGCACATACGGACAAGTCTAAAAGAAAGTTTACCCAGTCCAACCCTTTGATGTAGACGAGTGTGGCGTTGTTGATCGCCTTGCACAGGGCGGAATCAACATCTGGCAGCGGGAAGTAGCCACTTGACCATGGAATGCCGTGAACAAATCTAAAAGTGTACTCGATGGTACGACGCGCACCCGATGAATACATGTTGAGTGGAGCGGGTGGTGAAGCCAGAAAATGTTGTTCGAGGTTCGATGTAATGTTGACAATTGCCACTTCTTTCACGATGCCCGGCAACAATACCTGATAATCGTTCACTAAAATAGCCATAACGCAAGAGCAAAATAGTAACAACAGCAACAACAATGAATACTGTCCTGCTGTTTTGTCCTCGCCCTACTTATATATATATACTTTTTCTCATCGGCGAGTGTGAAACACAACCATCGATGAGGAGGGGCCGCCTAACAGTGGAAAATGTTGTTTGTCAGCGGACTGTAGATGGCTTTGTCGTCGACAATGGTGACACAGTGGATGATGGTGTTAACGGGTAACGGTCGTCGCCACACGAAAAATATTTTCAAATTGATCAAAGATACTTTCAGGATGTTGGTGTTTCGGTTAATGAAATCCTCGTAGCTGAGTAAGGGCAGCGTGCGATTGTTGTCTCGGCTGTAGTATGATGCTTTGAAGCGTTTGTATAAGAAATACAGCGTGCCGCACTTGTACTTGGCGATGTTCAGACTCAAACGTTCATGCGGATAGTAGCGATTATTGTTGAGCAGAACCTGACAATTTTCCAAATTGCAAAAATCAAATACCGATGAGTTGGCGGCGATATCATTTGATCGGGCTGTCTGGAAGGCGATCAAAAGGTACTTTGTCTTCGAATAACAGACAGGTATTTCCCAAGTGAAATCGGTGCTGGAAGATGGTGAAATGCTGGTGTAAAACCACCGTCGGTACTTCAGTTTGTACTTGCAATTTTTAGCAATTTCATTGCGTATTTTGGTGGCGTGTTCCAGAGTGAATTTTACACGCAGCATTTTGAAAACAACGTCGCGAAGATCCACCCTGACGGTGTGCTTGTTGTAATCACCTAGCGTTCGTGAATACGTTGCTAATGCCGTTGGCCGACTTGTACAACACCAGTTTTTGGCTCATATTGTAGATGAAACTGCGGTGGTCTTCGAAAAATCCCATCACAATAGACATTGGGACCATGACGTGGAAATGGCCATCTCTGTTGAGGGTATTACGTTCGTCGATACCGACGTCGCAGTCCCAACCGGCGTTGCAAAATTGTTTATCCGTTTCAAAGGAGACCAACCTTTTCATCAACCCCACAATTCCGGGTTTGCGCACAGTGTTGATTTTGTTGTTACCCACGTAAAAATCGATCTGTTCAAACATGTTCAGCCAACCACCACCGCTGCAGACAAACAATTTTTCTAAATATATGTTAGCCAACGACGTGCCATCATCTTTCGTAACAGTTACCTTGCCGCGCAACTCCAGCACACTCTTGTTGGGGTGGGTAATCAAATCTTCGTTGTGCACCGTGATGGAGAAATCACCGTTGTCGTCGTTCAAATTAGCCGAATTTGGTGCTTGGTAATCAAAGTACTCGAAACTTTCGATAATGTAGCCATTGCAAAAACAAAAAAGTGTTGAATTTTGTCCTATAATACTTTTATTTATAGATATGCGTACGCACCACTGCCGCCATCACAACCATCTAACCAGCCATCACAACCATCCAACCAGCCATCACAACCATCCAACCACCCATCACAACCATCCAACCAACCAACCAACCCACCAACTGTCTACTGAATGTAACCATATGGCACTGTATCGTAGTTATCGCCAATCAAACGTTTATCAAAGCCAAATGAAAATGTTTTAGTCAGATTTTTATTGGTGAGTTGTTTGGTTATCGGTTCTCGGGTGATTTGGCGATCAGTGACGGTAATATTCGGGATAGCCCCCTCTATTAGACTCTGCATGGACTTGCCGTTGATACGGAGGGAGTTCTTAGGGTGGAGGGTGAAACCTTTAACTTTAGTGGTCACTTTGCCTGAATCAGTTTCGTAATAGTACGATTTTGGACCGGTGGCTAGCCATTTTTTGATGTACCTGCCTCCCAACTCGTCGGTCCACTGAGCCAACATGTCGCCGTATTCGATATTATTGACACCGTCATCCAGGTAAACTATGCTGTCCGTATCGCAGTACAACACATTTTTGTTGATAATAGCCAACTTCTCGTATAGCCGAAGTCGAGCATTGGCGGTCGTGTAGATGGCAACAAAAATATTAGTGCTGTAGTTATTTTTCACATACGTCTCCTTGTACTTTTAGTTGACCTGGACCACTTCGTCGGTGATGTAGATGACGGAGATGTCTTGCAACCAATTATCGAGTAAAATCTTGTAGAAACGGAACGCATCGGTGACAAACTCGGCGGTAGACATGTTTTGCCATTGACCAAACTTACCCCACAGCGAATTTAAACATAATTTCGAAACTGCACGTTTACCCGGATTCTCTTCAATTTTGTCCAAATCCAAAATAATACCCGTTTTCTCCTTAATATCCCGGGTGTAGGCTTCGTTGGAGGAATTTAGAAAAATCACTGATCTACCCCTTCCACAATTTATTACTTTTCTCGAAATCCCACACTTCGTAAATTTCAACGATTTTGTATCCCTGGGCTATGGCTTCATTCACCTCGATCATACTCCATGTGCCGATAAACTGCCTTTTGGAGCTGGCGTGATCGCAAACACTTTGCTGTTTTTTGGCACACTTCAAACAGAGGGGAAATAATAGCTTATCTGCCTTGGCCATTTTCACTTTGACAGGCAGCAGGGGGATGTAGAAATTGCGAGGTGCTTCGACTTTGCACTTGATCAAACTGTACCAGGTGGGGTCGTGTTTGAACAGTCTGAACATTTTGAACGGGTGGCCTACCGGGTAATTATCGTAGAACATAATGCTAGGGTACAGGCTGACAACGTCGGCGTACTTGATTTTTGCACTATCCTCGTGCTCGACTTCTTTCTTCAACTTGAACACTTCTACTCGGCCACCAAAAAGAGCGTCACGAGGATTCAACGGTTCGACTATCTCCCCCTCCTTTACAAACTTCCTATACTCCTTGGTCTTAACCCACTGACATTCCCACTTTTCAACCACTGTATACCCATCCTGCTCAAACTGACTTGTCTGGTTGACCGTCTTTTGCAACAAATCTTACATCGTTTCTTTTTTCATATTATTGATGAAATAGGGGTGAAAGCAGCGAGAGCATCCATGCCAGAAGCAACCGTGATACTGGTACATGGTTTTTGTACTCTCGTCGTAGCCGTCCATCCAAGCACCACAAATTTCTACTTCCCCGCCATTGAGAGCGTGTCGAATGAGGGGATTTTGGAATGAATGCAACCACGAAATAGACTGTTTCAAATAGCGGTCCTCGAACCTTTCCTCTACGACTCCGATGGTGTGTGGCTGCAGGTACTTCGATCTGTAGATAGCCATACAGACGCTGGAAATGGTGACATACTGGAACGGGTCGATGTTTCCAATCTCCAGAAACTGCTCGTGCAGATTGAGGTATACCCTCCATAGAATATCTATGTCCGAGTCGCAGTACTCGGCATTTTCGCGAGCTATGTCAAACACATAACCCTCCTGCACTTTCTTGTTGTGCCACTCGATAAATTTAGACCACTCCCCATCCTTCATCGTGTCGTAGCAGTAGTGTTTTTTCTCTGGAATCGGGCCAACGTAATTTCCATTTTCTTTGGTGTTGAACAGGTGGGGGAAATAACCTTTTTTCAACTCGGTCAGACCAAAAGTTTTGGGGAAGGCACTAAGAGAACTGGTCACAAAATTATGACTGTCGATGATTTTCAAACTGATGTGTGGGATTTCTAACATCATTAATTTTGAACCGTTGCAAATGACATTTGGGTTAATGGTGTTGGCGACCAGGTACTGCATGATGAACTGCGAATCGTACCCTTTGGTGTAGGGGGCGATGGCTGTATAGCCGTTATGCTCGGGACTGATTAACCACTGGCAAAAGGCGTCGTTACTGTTAAACGTAAATTTCTCACCTGAAAAGTCATGTGTGATGATCAAATTCGGCGTATGGATCCCAGTTTCCTGCTGGGCTTCGTAGTCGAAGAAGATGTACTGCTCCGTGTAACTGCACTTTTAGTTGACGACTGTGCTGCCTGGTGAATACTTATTACACCCCGCACTGCACCGGCCACCTTTCGGCGGTTTCAACACCATATAACACTGATGATTTTTTTTCAACACCACTTCCTTACAATTAAGACACTTCACGTAACTGCACTTATGTGACGAAAATGAACTACGACAAATTATAAGACAACACTTGGGACACTTGAACACTGCGGCACAAACACTATTACTATGATCGTTTAAACACTCGCGATTAAAACAATAACAATTACAATTCGTACAAAAAATCTTATCTTTAGTGTAGGAAGGATGCTCGGCCTTCATACATAAGTTACACACTGCTCCGGGTTTCAGTCGACAGTGGTGAGCATTTTTGTTTTGGTACAGTTTGTCGCACTTTTCACAATAGTACGACGCACCCAGGAAAGAAGTCATTTTGGTGATCACGTCAAAATGGTTTCCATCCTTGTACATGTAGAGTACTATTGGTTGTTCGATGGCACCGGGGGGGGGGAAAGAATTTATAGAAATTCCATCTAGACACCACACATTCCATACATTCACATTCTTCTATCAACGAACAATTTTTTCTTTAAATAATGAAACATGTTCTTGCTCTGCATCCGTCTGATAACAGCAGGATAAAATTCAGCTTGGTGATTGAATAAAAAAACAAAAAAAAAAAGTCTCATTTTATTTTTCGTGAAAATTATTTTCCTTAAGTATAATTTTCGTACAACCTTGCTGAGCTGAATTCGTGTTTTTGAACTACTGTTATAATATTGTATATGTATATCTACTACCTACGTATAGAATGTATAATATTAAAGGTACATACTATTTTTTGTTTCTCGTTTTCTGTACATTTTTCGTTGATGTTATTTACGTTTGAAAATATATTATGTACTCGTTGGCGTTGGCTCAAAATTGAAAACCATTTTATGGGATTTTTGGTGTCGCGTCGTATTCTATAGATTTTGTTGCATTTCCTTTCTTCTATCTGTTTCAGTTGAAGCTTGAAAACTTCCGTTTCGTGGTTTGTGACAGTATGTATACGTACCCGCAATGTACTGGTATTTGTGATTATGTTTGGCGTGTTAAAACTAAAATTTTTGACATCATTTTTCGTATATTCGATCGAGAGATAGTGGTTGAAAGAAAAAAAAAAAGTTAGAAGTTGAACTGACAACGAGTTCGAGTGAATACAGAGAATGGAACAGAACGAGGACATAATTTCCTCCTGTCTCCGAACGCCGTTGAAATTTTTTAACAATATTGCACTGTCGTAAAAACTAAATATTTGCTTAACTGTGTTACAATTCAACTTTGACATAATAATTGTAAGAAGATAATATTTTTGCAAGATATTTTGTCAATCATTTTCCTATAGAATATCCTCATACACCTCAGAATATCGATTCTCTCCCTCCCCAACTCTTCAAACTACAACTTTCGCGGATTCATCTAATTATGATGTCATTTGTAAACGTCTTGAATACATAGTAGGAAAAAACATGAATAGTGAGTAGTTTAATGTGTTTTCATCATTATTTTGTTTCACTGTTGGTAGACCCTAAGTTCGAAAACCATAAGTAGATTTATATGGTAACCGCCGCTACTTGATCAGCCTCTTATAGCATCCTAAAGAGTCAATGCATGAGCTATGTTAAGGCCAACAAGAATAGTACCTAAATACTAATTATAACTTGAGAATTATTTAAAAGTATTCTTCACGTTACTTACATAAGAGGGTGTAACCTTCATTTTTAGCTTATCACATCTCGAATCTATGATAACAAAGGAAGAATGTAGATTTTATAAAAAAAATTTTGGCTCGCAGTGTAAGTAATGATGTATTTAACCATCCTCGGTGTTGTTCTGAAAAAGAATAAAAAAATTGTTCATTTTATTTGAGAAAATTTCTTCTGTATATCACTTTCCCCTAAGATGAATATCTTCACTACCTGCTTTTTTCGATTCTTTGATTGCCAATCATTCTTTCAATTCACTGAGTGTGTGTTTCTTGATGGGACTTTCGCACACTACAGGTTGTCCAGTTACTCCAAGTCGCGGAAAAACGACCGGAAATGTGAAAAACATGCCCAAGTTGCTTCTGAACTGCTAAAAAGAGCAACTTTGTAAAATTACAAACTGAATTTATACTCTGCGGAAGAAACCAAAAAATTTTGAAACCATGGTGAAGGGTTTATCCTTCAATTTTATCATACCTATAATTTCTACGTAATATGTATTATAAAATACTAAGGACAACGGTTGGAAACACTATCACTCAAGAATCGCTGAACAGATTTGACTGAGATTTTCTGAAAAAAGTTGTGTTATTCCAAAGAAGGTTTGTAGCCATTGTGGAAGTCTGTATCCTCCCTGGAGCCAAACTTATGAATTTTTATCGTATGTGAAAACAGAAAATGAACTAAAAATTTCTTTAAACGAAGGAAAACAAGTAAAAAATAATTGAAAAATTCCTAATCCTTTTTTTTTCGCCAAGATTAGGTATTCTCTTTCTTTCACACTATTTCGGTTTTTTTTTTTGGTTTTTTTCCATTAGGTTTCAATTAGATCTACAAAAAAGCAGTTAATTTTTTCTTATATTATGGAGTGATGCATCGTACGATATATTTTTTGGGGTGCTGAATTCAAATTACTGTCCTAAATTGTGGATTAAATTAATTCTTAGACACTTTTAGAGCATAAGAATGGGGTGAAAGTAATTTTTCGGATATTATTGAGTGATATATCACACGGTATTGGTCACTCTAGACTGAAAACGACTGATAAAACACTTTTACGTAGGTTCCAATCAACTTTAATGATTGAAGTAACATTTCTACGTTACAAATTTCCGAGAGTAATTTAACATTGCAGACTTAGAAGACTGAATCCATTAACAATTAATGTTTACAATAGAAATGATTCGCCACTAAAAATGGATTAATTAGATTGACATTAAATTTGCAAGCAGATGAATAATACATACGGTGACATGATGATAGTGTAAGATGAGTAAAGTTGGATGCTGTTAGAACTGACCAAAGAGGTGATTGAAAATCCTACTCTTAATTATGCATCTTGTACAAAGTAATTCTTCTAAACAGTTCTAGGCAATTCTGGAATATGTATTTAAATGGTAAATAGTGTGCCAGAAAATTTGATGCGCTTTCGAAGGTCATAGGCGATTATGGTGCATATAAGAAATGTGTGTGTGAGTGAGAGAGCAATAGAGCATGATGCAATTGCATTCTTGCGTGGCGCCTGTGACCTGTTTACTAGATTCATTATAATATAATATGCTACAAGATGGATGACAGTTTATTGGTTGGTCGATTTATGAATACGAGTGTTAACAAGTAGAAATATATCGTTACAGGTATATTTGTCGATTTGGTCTAATTTTTGATTGAAACAATTATTGATGAAATATTTAGGGCCATAAAACCGTTGCTACAATAAGGGAAGAAGGTAAACACAGATGAGCAGACACGAGGCGAGTGAAGCTTCAGATAACAGCTCGTTATAATGTAAAAATGTATGAAAAAAAATAATTTTTTTTTTTTATACTCCACCTTAGGCCAAAAATAGGCCTATAGCTATGTCCGCTCATTTCTTCGACGCTGTTGCCCTCAGAAATTGCAAAAATATTTTAACACTACCGTTGCACCGGATGAAAACGAAAACACTATTTCCACATGGTGAAAACGATCACCATCCCCACTCCGCAGTCGTCTACGAACCAAAAGTTCACAAAAATTACTCCCTGCGTGCTCAGTTTCTCTCACCTCGAAGCCCATACGCTGCAGCCTGTGCAAACGAAATTAAACCTACACAACAGCTAACTTTGCCCCCCTTTTTTTTTTTCCCACTTCAGCCTCTTCACCAAATTAACGAACCGGCGTCGCGAATAAAATAATAATTCTTCACCTTTTTTTTTTTTTTTACTTTCTTTCTTTTTTGTTTTCGACCTACATCTGTCTCCGTCTGTCCTCCCAATCCACCTCGTACAACCCCCGCACACAGCTTCGTCTTCATCTAGACTGCTGGAATTATTTGTTTTTAACCGGTAACAGGAGAAGTTACGTATGTGAGGCTTACGAACAGAGTGCGAAGAGTGGTCGAAGGGGAGTGGGATGAAGAAGAAAAAAGCCAAAAAAAAAAAAAAGTACGTAGGTACCTACAGTACAGTATATAGTTTTGCTTATACATACATATAGTAGGCTTCCATGGCGCAGTTTAAACACACGCTTTAATAACCGTTCTCCACCGCTCGTACGGAATTTATTAAATTTCATCGTCTTCGTGTGTTGGTTGAAAACGGTGAGCGAGTGAGGGAGAAACAAATATGAGAGTAAAAAGGGCGAAGTGAGCTGAAAAAAAAAAAAATAATTCAGTTTCCGTTTGCTCGTTCTAATTTCCTACGTCTTCGATAATCAGAGCGAATTAACGTGGCGCGAGAAAATATTTTTCTACTATTTTTTTCGCGAACCACCCTCTCGAAGACCTTCAACCAACCCCTTCCTCACCCACCCACTCCTTTTACCGTAAAATTTATTTTACGCGAAGGGCTTGATCGTGTTCGGCTTACGATATATGAATGCTTTTTTTTTTTTTTTTTCCTTTTTCCAACCTACCGTACCTACACTAGGTCTACTTTACTCTCTCCAATTTCCTAGTTTAGTCTCTTTCGTCTCCTCTTTCCATTCGCTCACTATTCTTGGGGTTGTTTTTCTTGTAGAAAATTATAATCTAAACATTCGGTACTTGTATATATAGCACTATGGTGCTTGTCTTCTTCATGCTTCGTGACGTGAGTAAAATAATACCAAGAAACGGCCAATTACGGTAGCCTATCAACCTGAGCTAAAGAGATGCATGCGGGCAATGGGTGTTATATTTGGAAAAAAGTACTAAACTTTTTGTGCTGGCTAATAACAGGCGGTTCTATTAGGAAACGCGTCGAACAAATTTTTTTGAAATGCTGTTCTATTTGTTAATGTGGAACAGGTATATAAATTTAGTTATTGGAAACTGTGAAATTAATTTTCTAAAGAGACTGTTCTATTTATCAGGGTAGAACTTGAAAAGAAGTTTAGGTCTCAACCGGCGAAGAACTTCCTATGTAACTCATTTCTTTGGTTCTGATGAAAAGTTCCTTCGTAAAGATTATACTTTTGATGTATCGCATACCCCGAGTAACTTATAATTTCCTTTTTATCAAGAAATTTACATATTTTTCCTGAATGTAACAATTAGGATAATTGAAAATGAACTTTGAATTTAACTCAACAACAGAGTTCATTAATCTGAAAGATTGAGGAACTCTGCATGGGTACCTTTGCGATAAGCATTATGGCACTATCGCGACACAAAGAGGATACCAAAAAAAAAAACAAAAAACCGCATCTTTACCAATTTCCGCTCATCGTGTAATACAGAAAGCATATTTTCGCGTATTCAAGGCGCAGAAACATCATATGCTGCGGGAAGAATTATTTGTGTCTTTAAGGCGCAACGACAACAACGTCAATGTTTCGATTATTGATGCAAAAACTGTAACTACTATCAATACGCTATCAATAGTTTTCCTCAAAAAAAAAAAAAAAATGAATTCAGCTATTTGTAATGGCTAATGATGCATAAACTATCAATAGTTTCACTCTAGAATGACTATCGATAGCAATCAATGGGAAAAAATATTGATATTATGCATCACTATTTTCTATGGATGCGAATTCCAGTAAACGCTATTTATGGCTTGTTTTACAAGACCATGAAAACTAACAACTCGTAAGATTTCTTCATTCATATTATCATTTTCTCTGAATAAAGGGTGAAGGTCGAAAATTTCAAAATCTTCTGCCAGTAAAATCACTTTAGTGATAAAACTTCGTTTAATATCATTCTGTTTCAAGATACTTGTCAGCAATTCATGTCTTTTTGTTTTGTTGCAGGACATAATCGGATAGAATCATTCCTACCCCCTTTGGCACCTTAGTCTCTAGTAAACATTCACATTAGCATCACATGAGTATTTATGACGCATCGCTCAAAACAAAAAACAATTTCAAAACAGTGACATAAAAACTTCTATTTCGTTTAGTTTCCAGTAGCCTAAACACGAAAATACATGTTAAGTAAAGATTAATTTAGTACATTTTTGTAAAATTTTATCTGTTGTTACGTTAACAAAAAAATCATAAAATTTAATATGATATTCATGCGAATGGGGGAAGAAAAAAAAGAAAGGCGATTACTCTTAATTTGAGAATCGTTGCCATTCCCCTGGCGTTGTGCACCAGTTGCTCCGAAGGTAGAAATGGCCCTGGACAATGCAGACAGAACTAAAATTCGTGATTGGGCCGAGTTCTCGCTTTCGATAGAACGGTTTAGAATTTCGAAAACCTAGAATTTGAGTGCAGCATTTTTTCGTGACATAAAGAACAAAACCAATATCGTGGAAATTAAAACATACCGATTTATTTGAATATTGATATAGAAACATGTCAGTATATCGATGTTAGTTTTATCCAGAAAGTATTTAGAACTCATTACCAGGCTCCATAGACGTAATAATATATAAGCACGAGAGTTTAATGCAAGTGATTTTATACTTTGTCATCGACAGGCGAAAATAAAAGAATAGCGCCGTTCTTCAGGATTTATTTCGAAGTAAAATGGATTCACGAAATTTTTCGAAGGTTATAAAAAATTTTGAAAAATGAAAGGAGAAAAAAGAGGAAAAATCACAATTTTATGTGACTTCGGTGTCAGAGAAATTAACTACATGAGAATGGAATTTAGGCAATGATATACAGAGGGGAATGGGGAAATTTCCACCAAAAATGCCAAAAAGTATATAAAAAGGCGTAAGTTTAACGAAAAAAATGAAAGTAAGACCACACAATCCATAATATAAAAACCATAAGAAATTTTCTGAGAGCAAAAAAAAAAAAATCATAACTATACAAAATTTTTTGTCATTTCCCTCCTTAAAATGACGTTTTGGATCCGCCACTATATAGGCTTTCTGCAGGATTTGCAAAATTGCAGATAACCCCTACAGTGAAGATAGAGGAATGAAAACAAAAGGTTGTCTAGCACAATATCTTCACATCCCTTAAAATGTGTGAATTTTTACATTTTATGACTGAAAAATTTATCAATACATAGTTGAGAAAAATATATTCCTACCTATACTACAATTTACGATATTATGTGACTGAACTCAACGCATGAAAGAATAGCTTGATTCTTTAATTAGGTATTGAAATATATCGCTACTAGACCACGTTTTTTAGAAAAAATTAAAAAATGAAGGAGGCAGAGAACAAAAAATATGCACGAATGCAAGGAATGAAAAAAAAAAAAAACTACTGCATCAAAGATTACAATACTATACTTATTTATATAAAGAAAATTTCTTACCTTCTCTCTATCTTTTTCTCTCTTTCTCCATTCGATTCAACTAACAAAATAATTTACTCTCACAAATCATTTACTTTGTACTGGTGACGGTGCTGAAAAATGGAGATGCATCTTCTGATGAGTTGGTATATGAAAATTTATTCGCCGGTGTAACATAAAGGGTACCTAATTTTCGGTTTTTTTTTTTCACAAACGATTCTGCAATTTTTACTGCTCCCGGAGAATTCTCTTTTTTTGAAGTTTGACAAGGAGAAAGTTAGTGGTGAGAGAAAAGAACCTAGCCTACCTACTTCAAATTTTCCTAATTTTTTTCACTTTCATTAATTTTTTTTATATATAAAGTATTAAATAGGCTTCAAAAATTCTGGATGTTTAAACTTATAGTATAGCTATTATAGGCAATGTAACTACAATTTTGGAAGCGGCTCTTTTGCTTACACCTGGCACAAGATTTATGCCGGCGAAGAACTTGTGCTATTTTAAAGTTAGACCACTTCAAAAGTTTGCACTCCGTCTAAAGCAAGGTGCGAACAACCCCCTGTCAAGTTGTTATAGTGGAACAATACATATAACCACATCATTCGTGGTAGGCCATATTTCTTTAATTAATCACCGTCTCCGCCTTGGCGACCGCAACCCAATAACTTGGGAGTTTGGAGGTGGGGATGGATATTTTTTTTTTTTATAACTCAAGGAAAATTTTGGCAACAGAAACTCAAATTCATAGTTAAACATACAGTATAATATACAGGGTGATTCGAATCAAACTGCAACATTATTGCCATAATATAAAAATTAGTATGTTGCGTTTTGAACTGAATCATCGGCATTACTGTACGCATGTTAGGTAGTAGAGTTAAATCAAAACGCAACACTAACACAAAAGAAATACTATATTGACAAAAAATTGAGAAATTTACTGGTAAATTATAAAGAGTAAAATTTCAAAAATTTATCAAAAAATTTTTTTTCAGTTTTTCCACTTTTTCATACAGACCAAAAAGAACCATTTTTTCAATTTTTTTTTTTTTTCATCAAAAATACATTACAAGCTCAGAATACCATTTTTTTTTTAATCGAAATTTTCCATTTTTAACTAAACAGAACTTTTCCGTATAATTTTTTTTTTATTATTTTAATACAGTATTTTTTTGTGTTAGTTTAGCTTTTGATTTCACTGAACTGTCTAGCATATATATAGTAATGTAGATGTTTCAGTTCAAAACGCAACATGCCAATTACGGCTAGAATATTGCGGTTTTGTTTCGAATCGCCCTGTATAATAGCATATAAAAGCGAATTACTTATTACCACGGTAGGGGTCCCAATTTTTTTCAATATTCATGAAATTTGAAACGAACGTTATTACTAAGCCAAGGACCTGATCTATTGATTTTTTCACGAATCGGAAGTACGGTACTTCTGGAATGGCTATTTTTGTTTTCGTGTCGGTTATAAAATTTTTAATTTTTAACCAACAGCTATGGAATATGGAAAAAAGTATTCTTTATTATCTTCTACAACTTTCTATGAATTTTGGTGCGAATTGGCCGTACGTTATTACCGGTAACATTATATTTGTTTTTATTTTGGGTATAAAATATCTAATTTTGGATCATAGGAACGTAATTTGGAAGAAATATTTATTATATAAACTATTTTAACATTCACTTCGTGTTATATTGTCAACCCTGCAGCCCTTTGAAATCTCAACCTTCTTAAATTTTCCTACGAAATATTCTTATCTATTAGTTATAGTTTGTTGTTGATTTGAGTTCTGTAACTTCATTTGTAATCTCACAATTCAGTACTCTTACCCGTCAGGCTGGGTAAGATTATTCATTTAAGGTTCTAAGGGTCGCACTTTGAAAAAAAAAAACAAAAAAAAAACACTGAAATTTAAAAAATTATAAAATGTAATATCAAGTATGAAAGTGTATCATTTTTATTGAGACTGGTAAAAATTTCCCATTCCAGTTATGAGCTTTTAGCTTTCAAATCTTTTCACCAATAATTTCCATAAAATGTGCACTATAATTTCCTGAATTTCCTTCGAAATCAGAAATCTTCTTCATGAGGAAGACACATGAAATAGTTATTTGTGATACAAGTATATAAAGTAGGTGATTTTAATCAGAGTGTAATTTTTGCAGCATGATCCGAAAGCGAATAATTCAAATCATACGAGTATCAATCACCTACTGTATACATGTGTGTCACACACTATTTTTTGCAACACCCCCTCTCCTTAAAAAACAAAAAGAAAAAAGAGATAAATGAATATTTTTACAAATGGAAAATTTATAAGTGTAAACTATCCCCTATCTTTCAAGCCAAACCTCATGTTATAGTGGCTTTGATGCTGGCCTGAAAACGTACATGACCGAGGTTACACATCGTGAAGGTGCACATAAAAATGAAGTTTATAAACTGGTGTTGCATAAATATCTTTGTGAAATAAACCAGTTTTCACCATTCCCTTATTTTCTTACCAAAATAATATGTTTTAAGCATTGATATTCTTCCTTTAGTCTATGTGCGTACTCTTAGCTGACTGACACTTGTTTTGTAAAAATGTCTCCAAAAAAATATGGATTGAAATTTTTCAAATATTTCTCCTTTGTATATAATACTTACACAGTAGATATTATTCATTTTCTTATGTCAATTTGAAAAAAAAAAAAAAATTGTCTCTATGTCAATTTCAATGTCATCGCAGAAAATAATAAAAAATCACACAAAAACAATTTTTATCATACTGCAACTTACGCAGAGAGCTTAATATCATAGTATTTACTACACAAGATCTGTATATGAGGATGTTCACTGAACATTTGACATATTTCAGATTAGTGCAGTCAGAGAGTAAAAAGCGAAATGAGTATCTTACTCACCTGTGTACTCCTACCAGCCACTCCCTAACTTACGGTGCAGCTATTCTGAATATTATTTTGCCAATAAAATGATAAATTTTGAACCAATAACTAAGAAATTAGCAAAAAATATGAACCATAATTGATTACAACATGCTGAAAATTCTAGTGCAGATAGGTTGGAAGGTATTTTCAAAAAATTTATTTTTGTTTAGATTTTGAAGGTAGATAATTGTTTTTAATTGCGTGATTCTACATCAGCGGTTATAAAATTTAATGCAGTCGTAGCAATTATGATCTATTAATAATTTTTTAGTGACTAATTTTACGATTTTCAAAAACCTACTTTTTCGAAATGGTTGGAGTTTTTTTTATTCGTAGGTTGATGGTAACGTATTTGTTACTTGTATAAGATGAAGACTCAGTCACACCTAATAAAAAGTGTTCCTAACACACTGAATGTTTCAATCCACCCCAGCAGCCACAGTAGCGCCTTTTTTTTTCTTTCTGACAGCATTATTAGACTTCAATCTTATTTCACATTGATGCAGTAAAATACGATTTTTCTTAGATATCGGTGGTGACAATTTTCGTTTCAGAGAATGAGACGAACAGCTACCTAATGAGACTGAATTCAATAATTTAGTGACTATCTGTGACTTTTCTAAATTTTTCTCCTTTAAATATACAAACTATTGAGAAAATTTTTTCGAATGAATTCCATCTTTTTTTTCTTTTTTTTTTTTCGGTCATTTTACTTAAACTAAAAAAGAATAGACGACAAAAAAAAAATAAACGTTGAATACCACAAAATCTGTTTTTTTTTTTTTTTTTTTTTTGTTTTATGTTTTCACCCAATTTCACCAAGATTTTTGAACATTACCTACATATTTTCACCCTTCAACCCGGTTTCTTCTCTCCCCAAAGTCGGGTTTGATTTGTCAAATAAATAATATTTCGCATTTACGTTTTCCAAACAAAATCAGGTGTCATTAATACTCTGGGGGAGTACTTTGGCACGAAAGGAAAACGAAAAACCTGCAAAAAAAGCAGCCGCCAAGAGCGAAAGTAAAAAACGAAAATAAAAAAAGAAGGAAAGAAAAAAAGACGAGAATAAAAATTTTTTGGTGATAACTGACGATGAGATACCATTTTGGCTAATTTCCCACGAGCAAATCGTCGATGTGACGAAGGTACACTTAAGGGGTGGTGACGAGGATGAGGTAATTGAGCGAATGGTGAGCGCATTTAGGGGAAGGGTATTTAAATGGCGTTGAATTACAATTGACGGATTATCGGAAATGGGTCGACGTGTTTCAGCAAAACGTGGCCAAACAAATTTGCGCCCTGATAATTCAAAATTTAGCGAACGAAAACCATTTTACTCGGGTCGGATCTGCGTGCTATTTATTATACGAAACCGAGAACGAACGAGTGGAAAGCAGAAAAAAAAAAGAGATACAAATAATTAATTGCCCCGAGTTCGGCTATTTAATTTATAGTGCCTTCATAATATATAATGTGGGATATTGATAAGATAAAGTGGTGTAATAAGAAAGGGAGAAGGAGCTGATTCAATAAGAACGAAAGATTATGACGAGGCACGTGTTTTTAAAATTTTTCGAGCACAATGGAGAAAAAGGTTTTGCTAAGAACTTTCGTAACGATATTTCAGCGTATCGTATACTGTGAATTAGTATTCAACACTCGTCGAAAAATAAACGTAAGAAAATAACTATACCAGTTCAATTGAGTGAATATATTATCATAATATTGTATGTCGTACCTAATTAGTATCTTCATAAAGTGCCTGGCTATTTCGTGAAGCGCGGACACGTAGGCAGCACGTTTGTGTGGAATCTTTTACCACAAAAGATCCGAATGTTTGGTCATATTTGATGAATAAGTATAATATTTTGCTTCTTAAACAGATACTATAATTTTGTATTATTTGTACGGAGTCTGACCAACTCTGATTATTTCATTAAGTACATTTATTTGTTGATTAGATACTATACTAATTAATTTAAATGTTGAAAATAAATTGAGTGTAATGACAGCAGAAGCTATAAGAAACAGCATCACAATAATGGTGTAATTGAGAAATCCCTGCAACCGCCAGGACAATTGGAGGGAGAGGGAAAGAAATTTTTTTTTACAAATTGAGAGACATATACGCCACAGTAGCGGATCCAAGAAAAAACGGGAAAATTTCTCCGAAAATGCCAAAAAAAAATAAAGAAAAAAAAGAAAATGGAGGAAAAAAGAAACACCACCGCAGAATTAAAAAAAGAACTGTAAAAAGTTGGTTGAGCATAAAAAAAGAGCTCAACTCCCCAAAGTTTTATCATTTCTCCTCCCCAATATAACTTTCTGTACCCGTCACTTAAATGCCATGAAAACTGGATGGTTGGATCTGAATCAAAAGTTACACCTTTGTATTAGAAACCACAATATTCACAACCAAGAAGGTATGATGTAATTGCCTGACAAAAGGGGAGAAATGCACGACAGAAATAGGGCTCTGATCTAAAATATAGTGTTTTAAACGAAAAATCAGTACTTTTGAACCGAAAAAAATCAAAATTGAGCTACAGAAATATGAAAAACATGACAAATATAATTATACCTACTCGAGAGTACCCAATGCTGCTACGTAGAAATAATTCCCGGACCTATATAAACCATAAAATTCTCTGAATATTATCAGTTAATCACGAGCAAAATGAAGAAAAAAAAATATTTATATACTGAAACTGAAATATACGCATAGTCAAATATATCTGTAGATAATTATGGTGACATGGTAGCGTTACAGAAGTGACTTTTATAAGATTACAATTATTTTATTATAGCATTGTCAGATATTTTTCTCACAGCAATTAGAACATCCCAAATGAAGTTGAATGAATAGTAAAATACATTAATAAAAATAATTTAAAAAAAAAGAATCCCAATATAACTTTTTTATTAAATCTACGGGAAAAAAAGTCAATTTCAAAAGTTAATTTATATTTTTTCATCGACTAACGGTTAAGATTGCATTTGGTTTTTGAATACCTTTATTGTATGTCTTTCCTTTTATGAAAAATCTAATTTCTGTCTGCAAACAGTAATTCGGATTGGTATCATAGTTGGCATGTTCACATTCAATTTGAAACAAGGAAACCTAAAATATAATCCAGTAAGGTATTTATTAATTCTATACTTAATTAACTTTATACAGTGGTACGTCCTGCAATATTTGTTTTCCATTCAATAATTCCAGCTCTTATCGAAACGTATCCGTAACGCCAAAGGACTCTTTATGTGTTGACACTTTTACCAGGTGTTTTATGTGAGAAACTCACAAACAAGTAACTTAGAACTTGAAAATTAATTAAATTCCTATTATTCACTGACTATTGTGGACGTTAGGTAGTTAAGTAACGTATTTGAGAGTAGACCGTGTTGAATAAAATCAGATTCAGTTTTACACTATAATTACTTTATATTTTTACATCAATCATAAGAATTTTAAGTAACTGTTGAAGAAGTTTCTAAAAACAAAACTGAACTGAACATCTAAAATAAGTTTTGCATGAATTTATATAACTTTACTTTTAATTTAATACGTAAAGTAATGGTAGAACAAAGTGTTTTGTGATTGGACATTTTTTTCAAGATGGAATTGTTCGTCATTTATTTCACGGAAGGAGAAAACTGATATGTGTGGTGTTGTTCACTAAGGAAAGACATTCGTACATTTTTAATCAAGTCAGATACCGTTAGAATATGCGTATACGAATGTACAACAAATATTTGCTATGAAGTACCATTAGAATTGATACTTATTGAACAAGAAGAGTCAAACAAATAAAATTATTTTTGGTAAAAAGTAAAATTAATTTAATGTGTACGAATACGTTCCTTTAGGTATTTTATAGATGAATATGTTCATTACAGTATCATCTTTTTGATAAATAAATGGAAAACTTGTAGGTTACCCATAAACAAATCAAATGTCTTTCAGATAAGATTTTGCTCTCACTTTAAAATAACTTAATTGTCGTTGTGGGGACTCATATTGTATGAAGTTAAGAGGCTTGGATTCCTGATGACAGTCGCCGCCACAAGGCTGGAAAATATTTGTCTCAATGACGTTAAATCATGTTGCATGAATTATGTTCAATCGTAATTACTTGCACATACATGCAAGTAATGTACGAGTACTGAATTGTGACCAGTCTCAATAAAACATAATGTTACAATTCTGTACATGGCCCATCATTTCTTATCACTACAAGAAATGACACACTGTGCTGTTCACACGAACATACATAATCACTATGTATGTGTGTCGGTGTGCATGTAAATAAGCCCATATATAAACCATCCAAACCAACTATAAAATAGCCAGTGTTTGCCCAGGTTTTGGCTTACCTGTATGTTTAAATATGAAATGGTTGAACATGCAAAATCTGTAGATTACCTTCTGGTGAGAATATCTTTTCACAACAAGGTATTCCACAGTCGTTCATATAGATTAAAATTTGATAACCAAGTTGACGAGAATTTTTACGCAAATAGTTTTTATTAACTTACAGGGTACGTTCTATATTAATTTGTTTAATACAACCATTATTTTGTTTCTTATTCTAACTTTAATTTCTATGCATGTATAATTATTAGGTAGGGAAATTGCCGGGAAATTTTGGGTTAATAACTGGGGATAAATTTTGAGAAACTTGGAAAATACTAGAATTAGATGGGTGAAATTTTTGATTCTTTTTGTAGACTTTTTAAAGGTTTAACTATGCAGAAGTTTGGAGAGAACCACTCTGGTGCTCTCCCTTCCAATTTTCCCCCCACAGTGAATTTTGGAATTTCTTATTATGGGACACTATAGAAATGTAGTATTCTAAAAGTTTCAATACTCAAATGTTAAACATGTTATTCTGTTATAACTGTTTTCAGTAAATGTTCAACTACACTTCGATTGTACACAGGGGCATAGACAGGATTTCTTCAAAAGAGGGCCAATAAAATTTTAAGACTTTTTATTATGAGTCTTTTTCAAAAATTCATAAAATTTGATAAATTCAGCATGTATGGAACCTACTGTCCCTTATTAATTTACCAAAATTTTTTTCAAATTTTAAAAGTAATAAGAAAAAAAAATTCATGTGGCAACAGCACTCTTTTCCTCCCTTAGCTACGGTTCTGATTGGTCACGAAATACGTGTTAATCAGTACCTCTATTTTCACCACTTATTTGTTGGCACCTTGATCCATTTGTTCTATGAATCAGTACAGGTAAGTGCTAGTGGTGGTTAACTGGTTGAAATACCACAAGAGTAAAAATATCATGGTCTTAGTTTCGCTTTTGCTCGTTACTATTTATGATTAAATTAAGTGGTTACCTATATTAGGCTTAGTATATGTTTGAGGAGAATTTCACTTGGTATGGTTGTTATCAGAGCTTTAGTGCCGTCAAGAAATTCACAACTTGTCACGAATGCATATTCCGTTCATACAAGCTGCTATTTTAGCAGAATACTGTAAGTTATGTAAAAATTTTTACAATAAGATATTCATTCTTTAGATATTGAGGCTAAAAAAATTTTGAGTATTTGACTCAAATTCAACACTTTGGCTTCATTCTCTATAAATGTTTCTGCTAGAGGCATACAAAATATATTCTTCTCAAGAATGCTGTTTCTTTATATTTCAGAAACTCGTCTTTGTTATTAAATAGAACGAAACAATGTGATGTTTCAGAGTTTACCAATTTTATTTGGGTTTTACGAGGCAGTTTACAAGTAGGTAGGCTATTTATTGACTGCATAGTGAATTCTATCAAAAGAAAAAAGGGGAAAAAACAGCTAAATAGGAACTTTGAGCTACTATATTGTAACGTATTATTCGCAATAAAACCATGTAAAAAACTGCGTAAATTTCTCTAAAAAGGATTTTTTTTCTCGCATTTTTCACATTCCATAATACGTGAGACGAAACTATGTTTTTCCTTGCTCACAATCACAACTATAATAGCATCAAGTAATTTGATGTGAATTTCTAGCGTTTCCTTTTCTTCTTTTTTTTCTTCTATGCTCGATTTCGCTTGGTAGCTACACCCAACTACGTATTCTGTTTATGTTTTTCACAATTTTCCAATTTATTTGGGAGGTCAACAGGTCAAAAGTGTAGAGGTGCCCACGCAAATAAAGTCTGCTGTTCCATCATTGTGATGGGTAAGTTACAATGTAAGAAGATAAGAGATTTTAGAACAAAATAACGAAAAAAGTATCACGGTATATTTTCGCAGATTCTGTTCGCGCCATAACAGGTAGACTTTATTCGTGTTTTATTGGTAATGGAATGGATATATACAGTATAGGCCAATGTTTTTGTTGTTGTTGTTGTTTTTTCTTTGTTTTATAGACACCGATCCTGTAGCGTGATAAAAAGAAATTTATTTTTCAAATCAAAATATCTATGAGTTTGAATATTGGACACATTAATAATATTGATTATTTTTGGTGTCATTGGTAAAGTTAAAAGAAAAAAAAAATTGGTTCGCAAACATGTTTCTTCTCCGTTGGAAAATATGTAGGTTACGACTTTTATGTTAGCCACTGTCCTGAATTTGAAGGATATAAAAATATAATATGCCGAAATCGATTAAAGTAAAGGCGTATATGTATAGCTCCGTCATAAGGGGGTCCACACATTCTCAGTGGTATCTTTTGACCACGGCACAACAATCACCAAAACTGATAAAAATACACAATTTCTAGAGGTCAAGCCTATATTTTCTTGGCTAATGGGGGTACAGACCCTCAGAACCAGCCCTTATATACGCTTTTGGATTAAAGTTACCCACCAAGATTACGAGCATAGTATTAAAAGTAAGTAGGTACTTATTGATTCTTGAAAAATTTGGAGATGAGTGAAAAGATTTCTAAAATGATTCGAAACTGTAGTTGAATCTTTCAAAACAAACAAATTTTTTTTATAGTGTTATTCTTTGTCTCCGTTAAAATATTCTCATAACATTTCAGGCCCAATAATATAGGTATTTAAGTACGTATTGAGCGAACATATTAAAAGTCGTGGAACTATGCTTGCTTTACTTAAGAAAAATTAATAAGAAAAGTCAACAAATCAATAAATGCCGTAGCCAAATAATGAATTACCTAATAGTATTTTACTCAACTAATTAGCATTATTACGAGTGGCAAACTAGTTGTGTATGATATTTTTTTCAACGAATCCACTAAAATGAGATTATTATATATTCGATTAAACAAGTAAATTTAATTCATGAATAAAATTTTAGATATAATTAAATATTATCGAGAAAGGAACTTGGTTGTTTGTATAAGCATCACCACGTGAAATGGCACTTTTTCATTGTGATATTTTGCAACTTGCGTACGTGTAAACGGTGCTGTGAAAAAATGGACAATAAACAGTTGAGAAAAAACTCATTTCTACACTGATTTTATACTTGGGGAAGAAATGAAAATCATTTTCAATGTTTTAAACTGCTTTTGAAATCTCTTAGAAATTCATATATCTTTATATAATATATACTTGCTATTATACCTGTATTTACCAGGCTGTGGAGTGAGCAGATCAAAATGTTTTAAAATTGAAATGAAAAGGGAACATGTTAATGCAACAGAACTCGTAAGTGCGAAGTAAATATAAGTGAACGTTCATCCATAAGTTCAGAATTGCTCAACTGTTCGTGAAGAAATGTGAGGGATTTATTTTTAAAAAGTTTCGTCAAATTCGAACTCAGCCAACGATATATGCGGTAGCTACAAAGTAATTAATTATGAAAATTCAAAATTTGCCCCTGCTTTGACCATCTGGTGGTCAAAAAATGGGTTGAATTGAACAATTAACGTCAAATTCAAACTCAGTGCCTCAAAAAATAATATAAACCATGCATTACACAATAAAATGTTAAAATTCAAAATTGACCTCATTTTTGAGCCTCTTGGTGTCTAAAGATGGATAGAATAAATCAAAATTTACTAGGTACTTACTTTTATCGTCAAACACTAAGATGTTCGAAGCGCAATGAAAAAATTTCAACTTGTTGCTCTCTGATTTCGTAAAACGTACATATAATACGTAAAAGATATTTTTTCCACATTTTTTAAAATTAAAAAAAAAATGTTTGTTACACAAATCTGATAAAATATGGTTGGTACTTGAAATACAATTTTATGCTAATCCACATGAATTCCATACCTAATTTGCTTAAGAATTTACTGTCGACTGGCGTTACAAGCCCTACTGGAATGCCTGATAAAATCAAACGTCCACAATTTAATTATATTCATTCATTTATTAATGATCTTGCAGAAAAAAGGTCGAGTGCGTAATGTTTGACTCACAAACTCAAATTCAAACAGAATTACACTGAACTAATTCTCTGAGATACGTGATCGGCGAACAAACATGTACATGAGCTCATTAACTTTTTAAATCCCAATAAGTTAAAGATATGATGGGCCAAGGGTTCGAAATAAAGAAAGAGTATTATAATAGACAGCTGCGTGGCGGCTTTTTATTCTCTCTCTCTCTCTCTCTCTCTCTCTATGTCTTCCCTCTTTTCCTTTTTTTTTTCTCTGTTCTCAGTTAGGCAAAAATACGAAATTAAGAACCAACTGTAATGGAAAGAAAAATAGCAATCGTTAACAATAATTTTATACTTAGTATCCCAAAGTTTTCGATCGACTCTTTCTCTCTCGAGCACACTTTTTAAAACGCTTTACACGTTTCGAGTTCTGTGTTTCTAGACACATAACTGTAAATCTACAATCGTGTACGTGCCAGTGATTTTCTTCAACATTGGAAAATTGCATTGGCAAAAATAGAACCAAACAGGAATAGTATAGGTACATGCGAAAGATGAGCAAAACAAAAGGAAAAAAGTTAAACTAACGTCAATGATTTCCCAAAAGAATCATATAATGGACAATAGCGGTATATATAATTGTATACTGTACTCTCTTGTACTATACTGACTCAGCATGAACGAAGAATTGAAAGTAATTACAAATAAATGCTTCGTAGTCTTTTTTATTCTTGTTTCTTCGATAGCAGTAGATGGTATTAATACTTAGGTATGAAATAATCTATTTGCAGCCATATCTAGACATAAAAAGTGTAATCCCAGAAGCATTTTATCGTGTCTATACTCATGCATTGCTCAGATGCTGCTACATTTTTTTCTCTCGCTTCTCCTGCGGCTCCTTTCCAATCTTCAGTTGCATTAGTTTTTTTGCCTTCCTACTTTCATCCTTTTTTTGGTTTTTATTTTCAACTTTTGAATTAATAAGAATTGTATGTTTCCAGATCAGAAGACTGAGAATCAAAATATAAATGCATATCATAAAAGCGTCGAAAGGGTAGGTCTATTTGAAAAACGATGCACAGCTTTATGGAATATCCTCTAATTACAAAATTTTTGGTTGAAAAAGCAAATGGATACTTTCCCTTCCCATTATTGTAAGGAAGTCCGTTTGTGCCAGCGAATTGAAAAAAACATTTTTGGAAATTTTTTTCATATTTTTGGTGGAATATCTTACATCATGGAAGATATTCGAACAACTGAAGGTTTTCTGCAGTTTTGTGTGTTTACAACATATCATACACGAGGTCCAGCCAAGACCTCGGCCAACTCTGGAAATTTTGTAATCAGTTTTGTGGCCTTATATACTGGCTCCTTACATGCACACATGGACACATACGTAAGAATTGCATATGTGCCTGTGATGACTAATTGTTACTTATTTTACCGTTGATGGCTACACATAAAATACAGCAAGTGTACTGATAAGATGGATTGTGACATCATTCGAGATTATGTCATACTTACAATGTTTTGCAAGTATGTACATACATATGTATAGTGCGTTTTACATACAGTGCACAAGTTTGGTCATCTTGTGATGACAACTGTCATCAAGTGGATGAGCCTCTAACCTCTTACAAATTTTCTAATCCCCACATTTTTCAAAATATTCACATTTATTTCTTTTAATTTTAAGGCAAAATGTCCCCCTTGTCGCCCTTGGATCTACCCTCATTCATTATTCACTCTAAAACAAGACAATTGGCGAAATTTACGTCATATAAATTTTTGATTTTTATGAATTGTCAATTTTTGCCATGAAATGGAAAACTGTAACTCTCCAACTCTGTAAAATCAAGCGAAAAAACATCTCAAAAGGATTGATCATCTTGATCCATTTAGCAATGCCATTGATTGCCAGTGTTCGGTTCATTATTCAAAGGTTGGGTACCTTTTACTTTGTAAGAGTTGACAGAAACACAAACTTGTTGAGGAGATACCATACCAATCATCTAAACAACCTTTAATGAGTATCTGTGTGCCCAAATATACAATAAGGGACAAATATTTTTCTTTCCCTCATTTTTCAGCGAAAGATATTGTAATATCGCAGAAGTTCTTAGTTTTTATCAGCTCATCAGAGATGAATGATGATCCAAATCATTCGTATCACAAACATTAAATTTGAACTAGTTTATTTTTAAATGAAAAATTAGTTTGACCTATTCATTAAAATGACTCATTCAGATGAACTAGTTTACGAACAAACCACACATCGCTACTTGAATAATTAGATTGAAGAGCACACAGTAAAACCAAATACAAGATTACATGCAGAGACAAACAACTAAAGATATGTCCAGCGCCCAACATCTTTGAGTATATAATACTGGACCAGTGAATCACCATAAAGTCAATATACTTTTTAATGTAAAGACATATCGTTGTACAAGTAGGCCACCTTAGTGTACCGTGTGCGTACTTTCAAATTTTTTCTTGAGTTCACCAATTTAGAATACATTTAATAAAGTCATTCAATAAATTCACAAGGATAGCGTATATATGCACGTGCAAAGTATGTCAAAATGTACACAATAATTGCCTGTTTAGCGCCAGAATGTCTAACTAGAAATCATTCTTTACTAGTCCAGTACTATATAGTCAAAGCCATACATATACATTGTGATACAAAAATATGTGAAAGGTAGAAATGAAGCTATTAGAGTTATACATTCTGCGCATCTAAAGCTGCGCATATATCATGAGGTTATCATTGTGATAACAAGTCGCTTTTGTCTCTAATGTTGTGAAAATAGTCATATTTCCATATGAATACAAATTTTATCGAGCTAAGACATATGCGAAGTACCTAACTAATATCTTGATTCAGAACATTCTATCTTTGACATATTTTTCATCGGGTGTGGAGATCTTTTTAGCTGTATGTTTCTAGTTGTAGGTATTCAGTACACCTATAACCGCAACAGCCACATATCCAAAAAATCTGTGAGACACTTTGAAAAAGAATTACAAAATATCCAGGAAGTGTGATTTATAGTTTTCTCTAAAATTACATCTACTAATAAACAGCAGAGGAATTAAAAATTTGAAAAAAACCTGATAGAAATGGCAAAAAAATTTTGCAAGTAGAATAGTCGTGTTTTTAGTTCGGCTTACCGAATATTTTTTATGGATTTTTTTTTTTTTTTATCAGGTACCATTTAAAAAGAATAATTTTTTTTTTTTATCTAGACGTTAGTATTTCCGGAATAAATATTTAATTCTGGTTACTAGGTGCCGAGCTAATTTAACTATAAAAAAGGTTTCAAACTTATTTGGACAGGTGAAAAAAAAAAAAAAAAAAAAAAAAGATGATCGCCATTAAATATTAGGTTCTACCCAACACTAGAAAGTGTACGATATTAACGTTTGTATGAGCTGTAAATTATTGGTTAAATTTACAATCATTGCGGATGAAGCCTCACCGATAAAATACTTCCGTCAATAAATGTTCGATAAATCACTTTTTGACGCCATTTCCATTAGGGAAGAGGGTGGGGAAAAAATCGAAAAAAGTGAAGGAATGAAAAAAATGTAGGATAAAAGGAAGCCGAATACGATAAAGTTTTTGCCGTCGGTATAAATATTCTACTTCGAGCTTATGAAAACGAAATGCTGTCTTATAAATAAAAAAGAAGTAAATTTTATTCAATGTTTTGCCATGTTCCATCATATTGCATGCCGGTACCCACGTTAAATCGAAATCTCATCGACGTAACTTTCATTTCATTCTTGGCGCACAAGCTTTATTTCGTAGTGAAAACCGAACTTTTTTCTATTTATTCGTTGCATTTAAGTCATACCTATGTGTACATAGGTAGTTAGTTAGTTAATATTTTCATTAGCAAAGAACTGCGAACTCTTAATTTATTTTATTTTTTATTTTTTTGTGGCACCACATATTGGAAAGAAACATTAAAAACATTATTTCGTAATTTTTTATCACCAATTTATAAATTTTCTACTTTGATAGGTATTCAAATTAAAAAAAGCGCGGACCTACGTCTCAAACTATATACTTATATATGCTTTATTATTTTTTTTAAAATTGAGATAATTGGATGAAAAATTTAAATTGCTTCTGGGTCTCCACTTTTTTGAATGAAGCGAAGTATTACCTGTTTGAATAGGAAATCGTTGATTATGAACGGCACCAAGTAAATCTCCTTATTATTAGAAACTTTCATTTTAAATTCGTTTCAAAGTTTCATAAAATTGGCAAAACGTGTATTTTTCACTCTGCATCAGAGAGAAACACCCTCTTATTTTCAATACTTTTTATTGGTAATTTGACGAGTAGGTATTTTACATACCAGATAAGGTGGTAAGGTTGTCGTTTGGATTAGCTTCAGCTACGAGGTCATTTTCAAAAACCTGATCCACTTTTTGCCATTTAGGTAAGTACGCAGGTGTAAGACATAATTATGTTTTTTTTTTTTAAAAAAAAAGACGATTTAATTTCAAGCACTATCACAAATATATTATTAATACCTACTTAGTGGCTTTCCCAAGCGGTGAAAACGGTTGTTTCCTTTTGAGGTTGGATTTTATTTGATTTTTTGTGAGCTTAGTTGGCCATTGTTGGACATCTAAATTTTTGATATATAATAAAACCACCACTAAACAACCTCTTTAGGACTGGGATGGTGGCTGAAACTCATACAAGATTGGATAATCGAAGGATATGCTTTTCCTTTGAATGACGCCTTGGATAAATGCTAATGATACTTTTTCCCATCATGTAGGCAAACTACCCTCTACTTATGTAAAAATCGTATTCTTCTTCCACCAATTTTGTATTAAAAATTAACACTTCTTCATTGACTATAGCTTAGCTACCAAAAAATTTTTTTTGTCTTTCTTGACCAAATCAAATGGAGATTGCAACTTTCGATATTTATATGAGTTGAGGGTGGTAGCAGAGTCGGTTTGTAGTCGAATAACCGAGGGTCGAATAACTGAGGTTCTACTGTATTTTATGTATTTAAATTTTTTTGAAATTTATAAATTACCCGGAAAAGGCCTCGCATGAGACTTTTCTTCATAATTGTTAATAAGTTCCCTTTATTTTTCAACTTTTTCCAATCAGTGTAAGTCTTTGATCTGTTCTTACTCTACAGAAACGGATGTCGCCAGAAACAGAAATAAAATTCTTTCTCAAAGATTATCTCTGGTTATTTCAATATTTTTTTAATACATTTTGGTTTATAGTTTTTCTTTTTTAAAGAAAAATTACAAAATTCAGTCACCGAATTCTTTGTTTTTTGAAGTTTGAGGCACATACTACGTGTTTTGATGTATATTAAATAACAAAATACTGGCTCTTTTTCTCTCTTTCTTCCATTTTTCAGGTAGAGTCACACAGTAATTATTTTTCGATATTGTTATGAAGTATTCCAATGATTAATATGAAAGTTGTTGAAGTTTTGGTGTATTGGTTGGCTTTTGTTTTGTACTCCCAAAAATATAGGCGTTAAGTTGTCTGCTATTGAATTCACCAACATTCTGATATTTTTTAGTTGAACTGAAAATTTTAAAAAGTGGTGTTCACAATTTAAAATTATCAAAAACTTTCCTTTAATCAAAAGGAAAGATTATTTTTCATTAAAAATTTTTATGAAAATAAAAAATTTGAAAATTTTTGTAAAATGCAGAAAATTTGAAAATTTTTGTAAAATGCAGAAAATTTTTAACATACAAAAGTTTTGAAATTAAACTGTTTGTTTCATATAAGGCAAAGTTCTAAAGCCTTTAGTGAATTTTTGGACTAAAACTGAATCAAAATATTCCACAAAAAATTATTATTGGTATAACCAGAGTGTTACAAATCAGAACCTAGAATCAAAATTCGAGTTTCAAAATCAAAATTTGGTACGAACCTCAAGAGTTGTTAAATCTGACAGTTTCAGCAAAGAATATTATTTTTGGTGAATTTTGCATTATTTTGAACGCCTAAGAGGATTCGTGGGAAACTGGCTGCAGTGAAAATAAATAACAAATATTTTTGTACGTTTTAATTTTTGACTTCATAAAGTGTTTTGTCAATGTAATTTCATTATATCCGAATAAGTTTGGTATTAAATTAATGGTTTTTGGAATCGTGAAGTTTCTTTTTAAATATGTGCTAAAAATATTCGTATTATGGTTTGAATCGTGGTGTAAAGTGAGTGAACATTAACATAGTGTGAAAGTGTGTATGAGAATGAGGTAGTATAAATATAAATAAAAAATTGATTTTGAGGATGATGATTGGTACGTTTCATAATGGAGGTTCTTGTCTGAGTTTCTGACTCCTGAATTATCCGAACACTTCAAAAATATTATAATTTTTTTTAAAAGTTTTTGGTTAAAATTTGAATTAAGTGTGAAGGGTATTGTCTCTCACGGGGATAAATTCCTTTTAAATGTAACCACCCCCTTGAGATATCACAAAATATGATAATTATGCAATACAGAATGCGTCATACAAGGGTCTTAATAACAACATCGTTGTTCCACTATTTTGCTGAATAAATTACACTTGTGGTGCATATAAATATGACAATGACACAACCACACTATATTTCTTCAATTGTGAGTGAAAAGAGCTGAAAAAAAAGGGGAATTTTCGAAATTAGGCCACATTAGAGTCAAATTTAATAAAATTGCAGATTAGAAGGAAATACTTACAATATTGTATAAACTTTCAATTATTTCTTACGATTTTCTGACTTTCATAATACGACCCAGCTTTTTTTTCTTTTTTTTTATGTGTTAAGTTAATGTTAGATATCTATAGACGATTGAACTTTCCTTTCAGGTAAACCATGTATGAAGCGAGAAAAACATGTAAAATTTCGCAGTAGTTAAATAACTGAAATATTACATCCGAAGTTGAAAGATCGATATAAAAAATAAAGTTTAACTGGCTTCATCCCATAAACCATAGAAATAATAAACGAAAAATTACGTGATAAAGTACCGACAAGACACGATAATTTTAGGAGTAAAAACATTTCTTTTTTTTTTCTGCTTTGCTTTTTCGCTTTTTTGCTCTCTTTCGTTGGCTGTAAACTCTTGTAACAACGTTTTTTTCTCTTCCACCAATACAAATAAATACCAAGGTATAAATGAAAAGAATTTTCCTCTTATTTAGTCGACGTGCTCTTCTTTTCTTCTATTTCTGCACCGTGTTTAAAAATATAACCGCAAAATTTTCATTGACTTCTTTTTGGTTTGATCCTACGTTTTTTGTTTTTTTTTTCCTTCTTCATGCAGCTTCAATGTTATTACTCTTTACGTATCACGTTCTCGTGTTGTTGTGGTTTTTTTTTTTTTTTTTTTTTTTTCATTTGTAACTATGTTTTGTTTTTTGCCTGCAAAATAGAAGAAAAGAAAATATGAAAAGCAAGCGATAACACTTTTCAATACGCAGTTATTGCGCATTGTTTTTCTTGTGATATGAGTTTCTCAATCCTTAACCATTCAGTTGGGATGAAACTGTACGTCGGTTATTGTTTCTAATTTATTTTACGAAAGGATGAAAATGAAAATAAATAGGAAAAAAAAAAACAAACTTTGTAAAAATGATGGAAGAAAATATAATTACATTTTGGTGGTATTTTTACGGATAAATAAGAATTAATTTTTTGTGTCATTATAATAAAGGGGGCGTTAGACCGGCGATTAAAAAATAAGGGAAATTCAGGTCAATGAGGGATAAAACGGATGAGAATATGGTCACCAAACAGCGGACAGAACGTCGTCGACGGACATTAAAACTGCTTCCATCAGTTCCATTGTACCTATAATATACGTAGGTAGGTGTTTATAATAGCCTACGTTTCAGCAACCTGATAAATAATTATAGAAAATGATACTTTCTCTTACATAATTTTAGCTGACGGAGGTGAATTGGAAAAATTTTTCTCTGAATAATTAAGACATTGTTAAAAATTTATACATTTGTGACTAAATAATGACAAAGTGACGGCTTGTAACCGGTGAAAATTATATTTTAGTGTTCGACCAACATTGGAATTCCAAGTATTTGCACGAAAACTTTGAAAATTTATTGAGAGATACTTAGCCGGCTTGTGTCAGCGAGAATAAACGTAGGTACAGCAAAATGAAATATTGATAATCCTTGGTCTCGCCAATGTGATGTACATGCATGATTTTTGAACTAATGTTACTCAGAGTGTTCCACTTAGAAACAAATTCATAATTTGACTTACTTAAACCGAATCGTATTTCAGACTTTAATAAGCGGGTGACAAGGGGAGAAAGGACTTGAAATTCTTAAAATTAGCAAAGAAAAGAACTCTTCAAAATCAATGCCACAAAAATATTTAACTTATTATATTTCACATTGTCACTATTAACGGACTTTTTCAACTTATTCGAAAACTAAATTATTTGCGCTCATTTTTGAAGATGTGACATTTGGATGTACTTTACGTATAACTAGGTATATCAACAATCATAGACTATACGCCTATAAAACCAACGGCCTATAGCAGCAGCAAACAGCTATTGGTGCTACAACCGATAAACTTTTGGCAATGTCAACTGAATAGTAGTGATAAAGATACAAAAAATAGTCTCACTCGAAGAGAAAGCACTTGTCTTTGTCGTCCATAGCAAATTTGCAACTATATTTTGTTGTGGAGTTTTATAGGGATCTTCTTTAATTGTTTGCTCTGGTTTAAAGTTGCTGTTGCTGCTTGCTGTTAATTATATAGGCGTAGCCTAACGTAAATTATGTTAGATTCCAATCACAACATATAAGTCAACAAAAATTACATCATCATCAATGCGAGTTACCTGTAGTTTCGAAAGGAGGAACTAATATTTAAAAACCAGATTTTTGAGAAAACAACAAAAATTTGTAGCAACAGTTCTATACTCAACTGAGACTAAACGCAAGTCGATAATAAATTCAGAAGTAACTACAATATTTCTTGTCAAATATTGAACCGATCTCTAATTCGAAAACAATTATACCCACGTGAACACAGTAAATATGAATTTTATACCTAAGTATACTGTATATCGTAATACGAGAAATATTATGCCAATCTCCATCAATATTTTCTAATAAAATTCGACTATGTGGTTATTTTACTAAACATCAGAAGAATATATTTGACGTTGGAGAGAAGAAGATGATCGGAATCTGATGGCCAATGGGCACTGGTCTATCTGTAAGAATTTTTCATTCATATGGGTACTGGAGACCTAATATAACCAAAACGAAAATACCACCATTTTGGGTCGGGAATACCTGAGCAGTCGGTCTCAAACTCGCAACTTTTTGATCCCTTAGCCAAGCACCTAACCATATCGCCCAACAGACCACTGAGATTAAATTTTTAAGTTTATCTATTCAAAGTTTAATGAATACGTTCATTCTTCAACGTTAAAATAATCTTAGGAATTTTAATCTTCACGAATGTTTTTTACAAATTAAGGTTACGATTTATTTCAGTATCTGCCTAGTTACTGAACGAATAATTGGAATATGGTTCGATCGTTTTTATTTTGAATTTTCTCGCAGAAGTTTAAAAATCAATTTACGATCTATCAAAAAATGAATATTTTCGCTTCGTTTGTTCTTCGTTATTACGACAAATCAGTAGTAGATATACGTAGAGCTGTCTAATAAGTCACCAGACCTTCAACAGCACCATAACACATAGTACACTTTTAGACAAAATAAAAAATGTTAAAAACACATCGTGTCCCATTATCAAAGGTCAAGAAGCTACAATGATATATTAAAAGCACAACGATGTTAAATTGACTTAAAAAATTAATTTTTGACTATTTAGACCTATAAACCCATATTCTAAACTGTTTTTTATATTTAAATTTAATAAATTAGACTTAAGCACTTATTTCACCAGGTTTATCCTATACCTACTTGTACGTAGAAACCACAGATAAAACATTACTTACTTAAATATCTGATTCTTTCTTAAGAATCCTTTTAGAATACCAGTGATAATACTAACGTCGAAGAACAAAAAAGGTCCTTTTCACTTTATTTAACATTAGGTACAACCAATTCGAAAAGTTAGGCTAGTAATTTGAAGATTTCATCATAACTCTGGGAATTCTTACCACTTTTGTTGCAAAAGGTAGAACAAATGTGAAGCATACCTTTTTTACTCCTTGTGACGAGTACTATAGGCTTATCGTCAAACAACAGTTTTCGAGCATATAAAGTAAATTTTTTAATGTAAAAATACTTAATGCTTTTAGTAAACCTACCTATTATACTTATCCCCTTGCCTACAGAGTACAGGAAACATGTTTATTGATAATTTTTCATTTGTCTCAAGGTGTACTGGCTACTGCTGAGGAGGGATTACCATTTTAAACATTCTATATATTACTTGATTACACAAAAAACTATCCTTTCGAATTATGACTTAATATTCAGGCTATTTCACTGAAATTATTCTAACGTTTTTCTGGGTTTTCTGTTACAGGTACGTTAACCAATAATTCCATAAAAAGATGATGCTGTAAAACTGTTTTCATTCGTAAGTATTCGAAATATTCTTCATTCCTGTCAAATGCTATATTTTGTGTACGTAATATGAACCCACATATTTTTTTATATGGGTACAGTATAGCTTAGGTATATGTATAATATTAGAACAAGTTTCACATTTCAGACTAATTATTGACCTACGTTCTCCTTCTTTCGTATGCATTTTTCTTGCCGTTTGTTTTTATTGGAAGTGAACCAGCTCAATTTACCACTTTAAATTCCTATTTTGTATGCACCAACCAAGAATGCTCGTTCATCAAGCGAAATTGAGCATACTGTTTTTAAATAAAATTGAAGGCAACTTCATGTTTCTTAGTGCCTAGAGAATTTATTAAAATCGAATTTAATCATATTTACTTGTTTCGTCGTACACACTTTCTAATTTCGACACAAATTATGAATGACGTTAAACGGCAGCAAAAAAACTGAATAGGATGAATATCGTCGTTACCACGCTGCAAAATTTGACTAAAAAGTACTACCGTGTTTTTCTTAACACAATGTACAAGGCAAGAGAACACTCTACGGCGATGTATCTCTTTTCTCACATTCACGTTAATCCTCTTAGCCTGTCATTTTGAGGGGAGAGAAGTTTCGTCAAAATTGAAAGCCTGGAAACTTTCTAAATAACCCGAGAGTAAAGTTTAAATAGGTACTATGCAGGCCTTTCGTTCAAATTTTAACGAGCTAATCCCATAATGAAAGCTTGAAAAAGATGAAGAGCTATTAATAAACGAAAACTGGATGATTTTATTTCGTAAAATTTTACGATACTTACGATCACATCAATATGATACGTTCTTATGTAACATTAAAATTATTCGCTGATGCTCCGATATTTTTGATTTTCCTATCTAACCGCAAACTGGTGAATTGGCTGACGACATTATGGAGAAGGAAGAAGTGAAATTCTTTCAATTCGGATTAAAGACAAACAAATTTGTTTGTACAATTTTTACCAAGCAGAATATTATTGAGTACCTACCTACCCACTATATTTTTTGTGAAGAAACCAGCGAAATTCTCCATTGCTACTGTTTAGACAAATAATATTTATTTGTCTTTGGAAACGTTTTCTTTATTCATGGAGAACAGTGGGAAAATCTTTGAAATAGATGTAAGTAGGACCAGAGAGAAAACTAAATCTCTGATGTCTCTTTCACTCTCTCTCTCTCTCTCTCTCTCTCTCTCTCTCTCTCTCTGTCTCTCTGTTTCACTGTCTCACTGTAGTAACCTTTACATCTATAGAATATTGAGCTAACTGTTTTCACATTCAGTTAGCTAATGAATGTGAGCGTATTCCTGTTTTTATCTGGGTAACTTAACTAAGACTTATTAAATGGTAAGAGATGGAAGCTACATGATGAAATCTTTTCGGCATAGCAATGGAATTGCAAATTTTTCCCTTATGAACAGTTAAATGAATAGAGTATGGTCATTTATAAAAATCATAGAAATTTCTATGGTATGAGGAAAAAAATATACAGGGGGCTCGGGAGGCAATGTTGAGGTTTTAAAAATCAAAAACTGAGTTTCAATAATCATGATAAAAATATTCAAATCAACCTTCTTTGATGAAATTTTTCGTTTTTCATTTCTAAATATTGTGTAGAGTTATGCTAAATAGTTTGTTATCAAATTTTCTCGATGTGAGGAATATACTTTATGCAGCATATCATTTTACAAGCCTAATCAATTTCTTTCCTAATCGTTGTATGTGAGCTAAGAAAAATAGGAAGAAATCAGAATAATAAAATGCAAAGTGTTTCAGTTAAAATTATGAAATTTTGTGAATTTTTCTTCATTTTATATTGAACAGCAATTCTTTAATTAGATTACCGTACTTATTTCTGGTAATTTTCAATGCCATTTCTCATTTTTCTTGTTAACCACTTTGCTACAGATTATTCTTTTATCGTTTCTAACCCTTAATTATTGATTGATTACGATCAAAACCCAACCGTTCTGTAGTTCACGTTAAGTTTGTGTTCTGATTTTCGGCTTACCTAAAAATATATGTACGTATGTTTTTTTTTTTTTTTAAAAGAACCTCCCCAGTCATGACGTCATAATTTTGGACTTAGAAATTCGGGGATATTGTTAGTGGTTTAAGGGACGTCCTGTTGAGGTTTCAGGTATCGATTTATTGCCTATTGATATGGATATATTGAAGATGTTTTCCGGAAACATCGGTAGTGTCTTTCACACTACAACATTATATGTATTTATCTCAAACTCGTTGATGAACAGACTCCCAGGACCTTCCCAACGATGTTCAAGCCAATATTACCAACCTCACAAGCATATATTAATGCCCGTCATGGCTCACATTTTACCACCCAAACAACAAGCGAAAAATTCGTTCCTCTCCAAAATGGGAAACAGATTACGTACGAAAAATAAATGAAAATAAAACATAACCGACGATGCCTTTCACCGGTGTGCCAAGTTTGTTACACTCTGCTGCCACGAACATTACTTTTGGGGGCGGTTAAAAGTAAAATA
Source organism: Ericerus pela (assembly GCA_011428145.1). Taxonomy (NCBI): domain Eukaryota; kingdom Metazoa; phylum Arthropoda; class Insecta; order Hemiptera; family Coccidae; genus Ericerus; species Ericerus pela. The sequence continues at coordinate 1,731,260 of WOFM01000526.1, read as the reverse complement.
ATGAGACGACGGCCGTCGGGTTAGACCTGAAAATGATGAAAACAAGTCACCTCGTATTTGTTATTTTTGTTTTTCGTGTCTGATAAGATTTTCTTCCTGAAAGACACAAGTCTCGTCACGCGAAGAAGATAATCGTCCGAACGAAAGGAAAGTATCCGACGAAAACGTAATCAGTCGTGACTTCGACATAATACCATTTTTAAGCCGACAGCTATGCTTAATACCGGATATTGACGCATTTGTCCGTTCAAAAGAGCGAAACAAGGCGAGATAGAGAAAATAATTACCAATGCGAAAAATTAAAAAAAAAAAAAGGAAGGATGGAAAATTTTTTCTTTCACATCGACACCGGGCAGTGCCTTGACCTCAGCTGGGCCTAATCTTGTTTTTTAAATTTCTTTTATTAATTTTTTTGTCAATATCGTTGACGTCATTTCTATTGAATAATTATGATAAATTTTTATGTGAATTTTTGTGTAATTTAATTTTGGAAAAAATGGTTGCAGATACGTGACTGTCGGTAGCCTTCAAACTGTGTGAACAGGGGAAAAGTTAGTCGCTCTGAGAGTAAATAGATTAGGTATATGTACAGGCTACTGATAGAACTGATGAGAAACTGATTAGCCACACGAACACTGGCTGACTAACAACCATAGTGATTTCGATTATTAATCGATTATTTGCTCGAAAATAATTATAGAGGTTGAGGACTAGAGGTGTAACAGAAAAGAAAGATTTGATTGAAGTTACGTCCAAGAAGCGAATGTTTATTTCATAAGTTACATAATTTAAGTAAAGTACATTTTTGAGTAGTGAACGAACGGTAACGGAAATGAACGAGTGAGCGGCGGAAGTGGTATATCAGTGTAGCCGCGAATAGATATAAATAAATGTGTTCGATATGTGATCGTGTGTTCGTAGGAGTGAGAGGGGAGAAGGATTGGTGGTCTCAACACCCCCCGACAATCTTTTGAACCGATCACGACTGCGAGTATTACAAAGGTGTTTTAAAATTTCATTACATTTAGTTACAAAAAAATACAAAAATATAAATTTTAAAAATTGAAAAAGTGTATATATAAAATGGTAACTGATTTGGACGCTTGTGGTAAGTATAGTGATTAATAAATATGAATAAAATATAATAAATATGGTAACATGCAAGAGTAATTTATATTAGGTAATAAGACAAATAACATGCAAATAGAGATAAAATATAATAAATTATGTTTGTGATGTTTCAGACAAAATTTTGGTAAGGGAGTTGACTTTTTAAGGATCACAATTTGGGGATTCTAGGATTTTACTAGTAAGTAAGATATGCTGCTTACTGGATAAGGCTTTTGTTAGTAAGTCAGCTATTTGATCTTCAGTAGCTATTTGTTTGAATGTGAAAATTTTGTCGTTATAGGCCTGAGCAAGTCCATAACATTTGATCATAAGAGCTCGAAGACGTTTTTGTCCTCCTCCTGAGATGACATGAATAACAGAGATATTGTCTTCGTAGACAATTACAGGAGTGTCAATTAAGAAGAATTCACGATTTATTAACCAAGCAAGTTCTATATCCTCGAAAGAATCGTGAAGAGCAATCAATTCAGCTGCTGTGGATGAAGAAGCATGAATATTTTGGCGATGAACGCCCCAATTTATCAGGTCACCATACATAGTAATGAGGTATCCAGTTATAGATTTTCCTTTTTCTAATTCAGACATGTTTATAGGCTGATCGTCAATGTCGGGGGCATAAGATGCATCGACATAGGCTGATATGCCTTCGGAGTTGGATCTGTAGACAATGGCAAGATCGATCGTGGATTTCAAGTACCGGATAATACGCCGTACATAGTTCTTTTTTGTGTCATCGGAACAATTTTGAAATCTTGACAGGTAATTGACTGAGAAAGATATGTCTGGCCTTGTGCCTCTAGATACATATAATAGTGCACCAATCATAGATCTGTATTCTTTATTATCTGTGCCTTCAGATTTGCTTAACTTGAGGCCTGTCTCCATAGGCGTTTTGGAAGGATTTGAATCACACATTTTAAATTTCTGGAGAATCTTTTGGATCTGCTGTTTTTGGGTAAGTTTAATTGTTTGTGATTCACGATTTCTTTCTATTTCGAAACCTACAAAATGGGTTGGGTTGTTTACAACTTTCATAGTGAAACGAGTTTCAAAGTGAGTGGTTATTTCATTAACCCATTCTGGACGATTAGTTGCGAGAAGGATGTCGTCTATGTAAATTATCATGAAGGCAATGCCATCTGAGTCATCTTTACGTGTGTATACGCATCTGTCGATTTTTGACTTTGTAAAATTGGAAGTTTGAAGATGAGAATCCAGTAACTCAATCCAATTTTTACTAGATGTTTTAATGCCATAGATGGATTTTTCAAGTTTATGTAATTTTGATTTCTCGACATTGCAACCTTGGGGAATATTAAGAAAGATGTCATTTTTAATTTTTGAGTTTAAATAGGCTGTTTTGACATCATATTGAACAAGTTGTAGATTCAATAGATTAGTTACAGATAAGATCCACCTAATTAGCCAGAGTTGCACAACAGGTGCATAGGTCTCTGTCATAGTATACACGGATCTGTCCATAAAACCTTTGGCAACGAGTCTAGCTTTTGGGCACATTACTCCTCTTTCATTGGCTTTGGCCGTGAATATCCATCTTGTGTCAATAGGTTTGATATTATGTGGGCGATCTACAATTTTCCATACATTAAGGTCTGACATAGATTGCAGTTCATCATTGATTGCCTTAAGCCACTCTTTCTTAAAAGGATTTTTGAAAATGTCGCTGAAGCTTACTGGCATGCAATCTTCTATAAACAATGAGTCTTCAGATGAGGCTTGTTTTAGCACATTGACCCTATAGATTGCCTCGATTTCCTCTTCTAAGGGTTTAACTTGGAGTTCTTCTGGTTTATCAGTGAAGTCGACTAATGTTTTCGTCTCATCAAATTTAACATCGCAGGATTTGTAGGATTTCATTTTAATTGGATCTAATATCTGATAACCTACATTCGAAAAGCCGATCAGAATAGTTTTAAGGGCTCTGGGCAAGAATTTTGGGTCGAGATGCTCCTCTTCGTTCTTCTTGGCTTTGACTGCTGATTGCTGTCTTTGTTCAATAGGAACGTGTTTATATGCAATAGCACCAAAGACTCGAAGATGGGAAATATCGGGTTTAGTACCGTATAATTTTTCATAGGGTGTCATGTTTCCTAGATTGACGCGGGTCGGACTTCTATTAATTATATGGGCGGCGGCTAATACAATTGTTGACCATAATTTAAAATCAATTTTTGCGTCGTATAATATGGCTCTAACCCTTTCGAGTAGGGTTCTGTTTTGCCTTTCGGCTATCGCATTTAATTCGGGGGTGTACGCCACGCCATCATCTAATGTGATTCCTTTTTCGGAGCAAAATTGTGTCATTTTGGAGTCGGAGTATTCTTTAGCTTGATCAGTTCTTAATACAGAGATAGGATCATTGGGAAATTTTGTATTGAAGGATAGATAATACTCTTTAAATTTATCGAAAGCCTGGGATTTTCTTAATATTGGAAAGGCAAGAGTATATTTCGAGTAATGATCAATAAAAGTTATTATGAATTTTTCTCCGTTGTATGCCTCTTGAAAGGGTCCCATGATGTCTGATGAGATTACTTCCATTCTTCTCGTTGGTCGAGTCCTCACGCCATGGTGACCAAGTCGGGTGGATTTTGCTTTTATACATATTTCACAAGTGGCAAAGTCATCGTCCTTAAATACCAAATTTTGGGGCATACCTACAACTACTTTTGATAGTGCTTTCAGGCTTTTGCCACTTAGATGAACTAATCTTCTATGCCAAAGAGTTTTAGTTTTGTTTATGTTTTTCTTGTGCTTTCTATTTATTCCGACACTCTCTCCATTTAATTCGTCCTCAGATTCGGAATAAGTCTCCTGATTGACCGTATCCACTTCGGTATCTTGTAAATTTTGGGGATGGTCAATGTTTTCCTGCTCTCTTTGTGGATTGCATATTTCGGCCTCATTCAATTCTTCAAAATTTTGTTGAGGATCATCTACTTGATCTTCCTGTTCTGCAGACGTACTAGGTACAGGCATACACACAAGCTCCTGATAGACCTTATTTTCCTCTTCTTCATCAACTATCTCATAATCAATGTAGTACATCGAACCTCTCTTTGGAGCGGTTATAGTAATTTCACCAGTGTTTTTATTTATGATGTCTGCGTGATCTGTGTCTGTTATGATTTTGAATATGCCAGACTCCATGATTTTAGCTCCTGACCAAATATCAAGGCTTAAATCAGGATCATAATATACCTCTTTTAGGTGAATCGTTGAAAACTCTGCGTTGGAATTGCAGACGTTAACGTACATTGATCCTACATGTGTGGGGTTTACAAATACGCCTTTTTTTGCGCAAAGTGCTCTACGAGAATTGTCAACTTTGCGTACGTTTCTTAATTTTGAAATATCATTGACCATATGGTCATCTGCTCCATTATCTAGTAACATCGTATGGAGTTGGTTTTTAGGGGGGGCGGACTTTGATACTGTAGGGGGTTTAGGCCATTGGAATTCATCTTCAATGTCATCAAAACTTAAGTGATTAAGATTTGAGTGTAACATCATAGAATATTTAACACGAAAATTGGATTTATCGTCAGACTTTTTCTGGGAGTTCGTGTTATTTGAAATTTGGGGTTTTGAGCTACTGTTCTGGTTCTGGGTTTGTGGAGTATTACTAGCTGTAGATGTCTCATTAGGGCATGTCCTTGACATGTGTCCTTTTTTGTTGCATCTGAAGCATGTAATATCCATTTGAGATACATTATCTTTTGAAGGATAATTGTTTTGTTTGTTTTGACTATTTTTGTGATCGTTTAAATAACTCGTTGTGTTATAATTTGGTTTGGAAAAATTTGAGTTATTATTATTATTTCGAAAATTTCTAAAATTTTTTCTATTATTATTCATTGGTTGATAGGATGATTTGGGCTGATCAAACCCGGGAAAAGTTTTATTAGAATATTCAATTCGATCACATTTTTCTAATATCATTTTTGTGAGTCTGACAGTAGTTCGTTTTTCTACTTCTAATTGGCGGAATTCTGAGAAAACAGTATCAAATTTTTCGGGCAATGACATCATTAATTGATCAATTTCATCGGCTTCCGATAGGGGGTAATTAGCATCGCGTAGTTCTTCCACAATGGATGAAAAATATTCCAAGAATCTACGGATGGTACCTCTCCTTGGATCGAAGCGAAGGGACTGAAATTTTGACTTTAATACCATGATGTTAGTAGCAGTTTGATTCCTGTATCGAGCATCTAAGATTTCAAAAATTTGGGAAACTACATCGCAAGTTTTGACATGATGAAGGATTCTTTTGTCAAGTCTTTCGAATATGTGGGCTTTGGCCCGTTCCTGAGTTTGGAAAAATTTAAGCCATTTGGATGTTAGGCGTTCTTCGGATGATGTATAAATGTAACTAGTTTCGCGAGCAGTAGGAAAAATTGTGGAATGGCAACCTTTACCTATAAGGGTGCTGATGATGGTTGCACGCCATCCCTCATAGCCATTTCCACGGAAAACATTTGAGATCCTGTCATTGTTTTCAGTATTCATAATTAATGAATTGACTGAATTTAAATAATAAAAAAAAAATTAAAAAAAAAATAAAAAAAATAAAACAAACGGATGTCAATCCCCAGCAAATGCCGCAAGACTAGGATTGCCGTACCTGTGCTAACCAAACAATTTGTAGATTTAACGATAGTATTTAAATTGTCCTTGTGTGTGTCTCGAGTAGGTCCACTGCGGGCAAGAGATCACACACGTTAAAGATGAGACTGGACGCTTCCCAATAAAAAAATAAAAATAAAATAACAAGACTTTTTAATCCAAAATAATTCGTATTAGAATTTGAAATTCGATAAGATGATTAATTAAAATCAAAAAAAAGTGAGGTGAAAATGAAATTAGCTACCTTCAGATCGAGGGAATTAGAAAGGAATAAAATTATTGAAAACAGGGGAAATTTTGTTTGAAATTATATACCCACAAAATAATTCGAAATAAAGTTGTAGAAAATTTAAAAAAAAATAGGTGATTTATGAAGAAACAAAATTTAAAAATATTTCACCAGGTATTACGGAAAATTAATTCTACTGGTAACTCGTAAAATAAAAAAAAATAAATTCACAGTAGAAAAAAATGAAATATGTAAAATATATTCGAATAAATGATTAAAGTTGTTCGAGAGAAAAGAAGCGAAATATTTAATTTGATTTAAGTGTTCGTATAAAAAAAATTCAAAGAGAAAAAAAATCGTTAAGTATTTTCGACAAAATTGTGCAACGGCAAAAATTTTCAAGTTGCAACAAAATGGTGGTTTGAAATTGAAAAACCGCGCCAACGTATTTAATGAATGGGCGAAGATAAGCGTTCGTAGGTTCGTTGCACTTAACAAAAGGTTAATGTACAAGTTCGAACGAATGAACGAAACGAGCCGTGCATACGTCACGAGTTGTACACTCCAAGACAAAAGTGGCTGCAAAAATTTGCACACGACTTGCCAAAATTTGTACTTAGAAAAATTTTGAAAAGGCCAAAATTATTTGAAATTAACGGTATTTTCAAATATACAGGTTAAATTTTGAATCGAAAGAGTTAAGTTTCACGAAAAACACGAAATTGAACACGAAAATATACGAAAAAATTACGAAAAATTATGAAGATATGTTTTTTATTACCTTTTTCAGCAGAAAGTTTTTAAGTTATACCTTTTTTAACCGTCGATTTTTTTGTTTTCAGGTCCGTTTTTCTGGAATTGATAAATTTGGTTCTCTGGAACTGCCGTTTGAATTGCGCTTCGGTTGTTTTGAACGTACTTCGATGAAGATGTGAGTTAAATTTTTTTGAGTTTTAAAGATGATACCAAAATGAAGTTGAGTTGTGACGATGAATACCAATTTTGACTTTGTTGAATTGAAGCTTTTACGTTGGTTTCAGATCAATTTGTGATGGCTCAAGGCGATTTATTTCCAATTAATGACTTCGACGAATTAGTTCATACACAAGCAGGGCAGACACTAATGAATTTACTAGTTTTCAGGCAACACAAGCAGGGTTCCTGAACAACTTAGCAATCGACGAGTCCTGGAATTTTTGATACACTTGGCTGGATTATACACAAGCAGGGCAAATCCTTTTCAGCAAACGACGAAACTCATTGAACGTTTACAGCATTCAAGGTGGAATTAAATTTTTTGAGAACAAAATTTTATGACTCGAAAAAAAATGGTAAGTTGGAACTAAGTTACCCAACACAAAATAAAATTACGAAAATATTAAAAACACAATTATTTACGAAAAATTTTTTCAAAAATTTGACTTAAAACACAAAGAAAATTCACAAAAGTATAAAAATTTTAAATTAGTATTTTTTTTTTTAAAAAAAATCTGTTACAGGTACGAAGACTGTTACCGAGCGATGCTACCATATAGAGGTTGAGGACTAGAGGTGTAACAGAAAAGAAAGATTTGATTGAAGTTACGTCCAAGAAGCGAATGTTTATTTCATAAGTTACATAATTTAAGTAAAGTACATTTTTGAGTAGTGAACGAACGGTAACGGAAATGAACGAGTGAGCGGCGGAAGTGGTATATCAGTGTAGCCGCGAATAGATATAAATAAATGTGTTCGATATGTGATCGTGTGTTCGTAGGAGTGAGAGGGGAGAAGGATTGGTGGTCTCAACAATAATAGATTTTTTATCGATTATTTCCTTCCAGTGAATCGTATCAATTTAGGTAGGTATCAAACTATGAAAATTAATCTGATTCAAAATCGATTCGGGAATATTAATAACTGGAAAGAAAATATCAATTGAAAAAAATAGAAAATCAAAAATTCAAAAAAGTTATTGCAAAATAACCAATTAATAAACGTCATTACTATGACTAGGTAACCATCAAAAATAATTAAAAATTGAAACAACCAATTTTAATTTATTTTTGCACTTTACATTCGAAAATAAAACACTAATCGATTAATCGAAATAATATTGTAAATATTATTCTAATCCACTCAATCAGGATAATCGATTAGGCGAAAAATAATCGACTGTTTTCCAATAATCGACATAACTGCTGGAAACGAAATAGAGCTGGTAGTGGGTACTATATCTTTGAGTGTTAACGAACGACATAATCTTTGGCCAGAGACTTACAGCTGAAGAGATCCCCAAAGAGCTGATCTATAACATGACAGAAATGAAAGGTTTCCGATTAGGATATTTGTTATTACGCCTATGTCGTGTAACTCTAATGACGTGAAAATAGATATACCAAAAAAATTAAATTATAAATTCATGATATGTACGTAGCTTAGATGCGCAGAATGTAAAACTCTAATAGGTAGCACTGTTTTCTTCTTTAAAGTATTTTTGTACCACGGAGATTAGATACGTAGAAGGAATTGAATATCCCTTTAGCTGTACTTATGTCTTTGACTTTGGCTTAAATATTGGTAGTGGGTGGATTAAACAGAGAACAAATCTTCTAGGCTTTAGGCTACTGTGTTTTAACATGCGAGGCATGAATTAATGGCTCCTGATAATGGACCGATTATATTTTGGCAGTCTCAACTGAAAATGATGAAGCGAATATTTCCTATTCGAGGGTTTTTAATTGTGCCACAAGAGAATTTCAATAGAATATGTTTTGTTTTTGCAGTGGAGATGGTTTCCAAGAATTTTTGGAACCAAGTTCAGTTGAATAAGTTAGTTTAGAAAAAACAAATTTTTAATGATACGCTTTTACTACGGATAAAATGGTGTATGAAACCTAGCACACTAACACACAGTCGCAGACCACATTCACAAACACATAGTATGACGATTTCAGTCCTAAACAAAAGGAACATGTCAATCCAGTTATCCTATAAAGTTTAAATTCACGTCCACTCTTTAACCAAATAGTGGATACTGGACCAGTAAAGGGAGATGATTTATAGTTAGACGTGCTGGCGCTAAATAGGCAACCACTGCTATCTTTTAACATACTTTTAACTACATTTATGAATGCTATTCTCGGAAATTTAAGGGATGACTGAATCGGTGAATTCAAGCAAAATGTCGAAAATATGCAGAAAGTACTCTATGGTTACCTACTTTTTCACCGGCATGTCTTGACATTAAAAAGTAAATTTGGCTTATAGAACTTTAATGGTACAGTACTACACTGTCAAAGTATCCACTGAATGCTTCAGTGAATGAAAAACTGTAGTAAGTTAAATAAAAGCGTACAAAAATACGCTTTACCAAAATATAACTTTCAATACATACATGAAAATTGATAAAACACTATAACGAAGATGAAAAATGTACAAAACGAATGAATTTTCAATAGAAACTTTTTGTGAACTCTTCCCCTAATGTACAAGATGAATGCATAGATTCAACTCCAAAAGATGAATGAACATTTTTTTATTGCCACTAATGTGATCTTTATTGAATAAATTCACTTTTAGAATAATTTTTTCATTTAATAATTTTGAAGCCTGTCGAAAAAATTCGTTTTTCACCTTCAAGTTATATGAAATGCCCCTGTTGTTACTTACACAGCGTGTGGTCCTTATTTCTACATATTTTCTTATTTTCTTTTCTTTTCTTTTTTTTTAACTGCCTGCATTAGAACTGGAAACTGAATTACTTATTGTTTATCAGCTGGTAAACCCAAGTTTTAACCACCATCTTTTCTATTCTCCAACTCTTGATTATGTTAGCACTTTTCGGCACTCTTGATTTACACATGAAGTATTCAACACAGCTTTCTTTTTTCATTCGTGAACATTTTCTTTTTTCACTTTTCTAAAATGAAGTTAATATTTTTTTATGATTCAAATTCCTGAAATTGGTCTTTGGAAATGTGGTAAGATTTGAAGTTCTTGCGCTCTTCCAGCTGAAGTCAGCACCTCAGACTCAAACTCAGTAAAGTGTACGATATTTGTTTTTCTTGATTTAAGTCATCATTATTTTCCTCTTTATTCATTTATATTTTCCAAACTTAGTATGTTCCACCACTAAAGTTGTCCATATTCAATTTTCCATTATAATGATAATCTGTGAAATGTGTTAAATTCTTTAAACCTGATCGAAGTGAAATATATGTGAAGTAAGTTATGAGCGCTCGATTCCCCTTTATTTTCAAAAACCTACATCTTTTGATTTTCCCTTTTAAGACATCGCTTTCAACCGCGACTGCACTTTCATCAAGAATTTAGCACAACAAACTTTCATGGTAAGACCTAGTGTAACTCAAGACCTCATTCTTCTACCATTTACAGTTAAAAGGAAAGTTCCAACTGAAGAAGGTATTTTCAGTCTATTTTAGTATAACATAATTAAAGCACCCTACCTCATTTATAGCTTAAGCTGCATATATTCTCAGTGTGTGCTTGCCGTGTGGAAGGTATTGTGTTTTATTCCTCAACAGATATAATTTGTTTCAAATTTTTTATAAATTTTTTTCATAATGTGAGTGGTTAGAAAGGGTAAATTGCTTTTTTACAAATTTTTTCCTATAGTGGGGGATTAGGTGAGGTAAAATTTTTTAAAATAAATTTTCTTTCATTGCGGGTGTTCAGATGAGGTGAGGTAAAAGTAAAAAAATAAAAAAGAGGGTTGGGTTAAATAAAAATTTGAAAATTATGAAAACACACACACAAATCTCTTCTATAATGTTGAAGAAATTTGCCTGAAAACATTTTCCAAAAATAACTGCACTATATTTAAGCTTATATTTATAGGCACTAGTGAGAAAGTGAGATGAGTGACAAAGAGAGATTTATTCTAATAGTGGGTATTCAATACTTATAAAGAAACTAACTACTCTGAGTAAGTGGAATAATCAATTCTGGAATTTCCTGCGTCACTTAGAGCAAGCCTTTAATCTTTCATATGTGATAATTTAAGTCCCATTGAATGAGCGAAATTGTATACATTGTTAATGTGATATGTAGACTGCACACTGTACAACCTCACTATACGTGCAAACCAAATTCTAGAAGATTTTAAAGTTTGGGTTACCTAATGGTGGAAACGTGTTACTGGACATATGTTTTAAAGGTACGCTTTTAGGGTCGTTGAAATCCTTTCCTCTGTCATTGAAGTGTTTGGAGGGTGAGCTAGCTGATTTTAAAACGAAATTACCTTGTTACCCTGTGTAGTTGGCTTCAACCGCTTTACTGTTTCTGTATATTGCGTATCGAACACTCTCCCTCTCACTCTTTGCAAAATGTATCTACGACCTCGATGGTTTTCCCTTTTTGAAAGCCATTCGAAAATTTTCAAGAGCCATAATTAAAAGCATCCTCGATGTGGCGATGAAAAATGAAAGAAACTGAAGAAAAAAAAAAGAAAAAAAGAAAAAAGGAAGAAAAACTGAAACGAGGAAGAAACGCTGCTTGAAACCTAAAATTTCTGATATGTTTTAGATGATTACTTCTTGCTTGCGGCTAAAAGTATAAGCTTTTTGGTAGCCTTAAGCTTACTTTTGTTTTTGGTTTCCTTTTTTTTTTTCACTTTTTCTTGTTTTATCACTGTCTCTCTCTCTCACTCACTATTTCCCTTTCTATCTTTTAGTAAAAACAGAATTGTCGACAAGTTAATCAAGGGTGAATTAAATTTATTTTCACAAAAGAAAACTCAAGAAAGGAATAAAATGGTGTTGGAAAACGTTTAAGTTAAGAAGGAGAAGAAGACAAAAATACATTTTTTTTTTTAAATTCCACGATAATTTTTTTTTTTTCTCAGACTTTGTTTGCTGATGTTTTATCTCTCTAACACTATCCTACACGTTTTCCTTTCATATTATCTCAAACGATTCGTCTTTTTTCTTTTCCTTTAACCTTTAATGAAATCTTTCAAATTTTTCATTAATATGGTCGAAATGTAAAAAAAAAAATAGCCAAACAAAAAGCGAATTAGTATCCTAAGGGGCGTTTTTCAGATGATTCTTAAATTTAAATTAGTGGTTTCTCAAAATAAAAAGTTTTTTTTTTCTTTTGGAGAGTGAAAATTCTTTCTTAAATTCTTTGAATTTTAGCTGAACAAAAAATATTAGCTACCTTTAAGTCCAGTTATACCATAAAATTTTTATTTTATTCAAGTGGAGATTTTGTTTTTCTCCTTGAATAAGAAAATTTTAAATTAAAATTTTATATTTATTTAAAAGTTTTAACAACTCAAACAAATTCCTTGAAAATTTCATCAAAAACTATTTTTTGTTCTCCAGAAAAAATTCACTAATTAATTTTTAATGTCAAGATAAATCTGCAGTATACCTATATGTAGGTGGGTACCTACCCATTTAGTAGAAGGAAACGTTAGAGATTTTTATCTTGATCAGACACATAATCTATTTTAAAAGATGTCCGAAGGTGTAAATTACAGTTCAGAAACATTGAAAAAAATAATTTTCTCGTAAGTATAATTATGTTAGTGATGGTCACGAATTCACTGTAGCCAGTAAGGGGGGAGGAATACGTAATTTCCAGCGAACTGAGTAAACATTTTTTAGGCCAAAGTTGTTCAAATAAATTACTAACAGATAAAAATTTTAGAGCTGATCTTTGAAAAAATTAAAATTTTCCAACTTGTATTTTTTTTTTGCATTAATAATTTAAAAAGTTGCTTAGTCTTTGAAGTATGATAACGAATCTTCATACAAAATGGATGAGAAATGTAGTGATGTTCAATGGAGCCTTAAATACGTTCTGTCGCAGAGGTAAAGCAAGGGGAAGCCACCTCACAGTAGAAAAATAGGAAAATATGTCGGTAAGTACAATCAGAAAAATGAAAAGACTAATTCTATTTCTTTTTAATTGATGAAAAAATGTTTTTCGAGAAACAATAAATTTGTGAAATTTCATAATTAATTTTTTTAATAATCCCTTTGAATTTGCCCAACATTGCATCTTTATCTTAATATTTTTTCTAATTTAATTTGGTAAAAAAAAAAAATCGCCACGTTAGGTATCCAAATAAAAAATCTCTTTGAATTTATTTATAATATAGGTAGGTAGTTAAGTTTGTGTAAGCATCGAGTTGGGTCGTTTTTGCATAAATTAATATTTTATTGTAATGAGAGAGAAAAATAGATGAGCCAATGAAATTTTTTGGAATGAGAAGAAATTTCTTACAGCATTCGAAATTCTACCATCTCTTCAATCCACAGGAATCTAGCTTAGTGCTGATGTAAAAATCTTGTCATAAAAAGCCTGAAGACTAGTTTCATAAAAAAATTATATCTTACAAAAGCACAATTTTCTTCAAACTATGGCGCTAAATTTGTTCAAACTTTTCCTCCGCGATGAAGAACAATAAAATTTTCATAAATTTACGCCAACAATGAGAGCATATATCTTGTCTACACCTTCTTGAAACTTTTTTAAATTGCTTTTTGCAACAATTAAAAGTTAATTAAAATGAAAAACTGCAATTTTTGCAAACACTCCACCTTTTGAAGTTCTTCGTAATCTACATTACAAGCAAATTTTACAGAAGAAAATAGACTGAAGAGAAAAGTAAAAAGAAAAAAAAATAAAGAAAAACAAGACGAGCGAATAAAATTGTAAACCCACCCTTCTTGCTCACCTATAGAGTTTTTTCAAAATAATTCTACCTACAAGATTGTGAAGTCGAACGAATTTCCAACGCAGGACAAAAAACAAAATAGAAAAACTTTTTCAAATCGAATCGTTCGATTTCGAATTTACGTTTTAGAAAATTTATATAGTATACATGGAAGGCATTGTTAAATAATTTTCATTTTGTTAGTGTACTACCCCTCCTTGATCATCCCCAAAAATGCTTGTCGACGACATCTCGACGTCGATTTTGTCGTCGTCATTATAAAACAAAGAAATAGCTCTTATTTTTCTACTAACTATTTAATCGAGAAAAACTTATTAAAAATAATATGAGGGAGATTAAGATTTTGTGATTAATTGAAAACTCAATTGCAGCTTAGTTTACGTGCATTTTTCTTGGAAAATTGACCAACAAGTTGTAAAATACATATAATCATGATAAGCCAGCAAGAAGGTGAAAATGCGTAGAATTAGTAAATTAGGTACTTAAAAGAAAGTCAGAATCTGAAATGTATGAAATGAACTGTTATACCTAAGGGCTTTTGTATTTGTTCATTTATAGGCATGACACTCACGAAATAAGGTATACCTAGCAAATGTTTAAACGCAGGAAAACGTGAAAAAATTCGAGCGTAGTATTTCTCTACATAAATAGATCGAGATGAACCTTCAGAATAACAAATCCAACATTCTGTGCCAAATGAAACTTAGGTAAGCACCTCTCAGGAGAATTCGGAAAATCACAAAATTTTTTCGAGTTTTCTTCTTTGAATATTGATTTTATGGGAAAAATAGTTTCATGTAAAAATGCGAATCATTTAATAGTTATTTTTAACTTTTACGTACACGGCAACAAATCCAACATCCTGTACCCAATGAAGCTTAGGTAAATAGATACTTCTTGGGAGAATGAGGAAAATCACAAAATTGTTTTTAATTTATCTCTTTGAATTTTGATTTATTGGAAAAATATTTTCGGGTAAAAATGTGAATTATTCAATAGTTATTATCAACTCTTACGTACATCGCCTCCGAAATGAAGAAAATTCTGATTAAAATCACAAACTAATCCATTTTTAATGGCGTCAACTCGATAAAATTCCTTAGAGGGTTGAGGATAAAGTGTAGAAATTTGTTAGTTCATATCTTACCTAAATAGTGAATTTTCAATTAATTAACATGAAAAACGTGTAAACGTACAGCTACTAATTAAATTTTATGAATTTATTGGTAGCCTCAGTGTCCCCTAAATAGGCTAAGTCAACACTTATGCCAATATTATCGTCTTCTCACCTCTTTATTGTTGCTTAGTAACAAGATATTAGAACTTTTTTTTATTACTATTTTACAACAGCTTTGTTCAATATACCTACATATGGATATTAGTATCAACATTTTGTGAATGAAAAATTATTGAGGAATACATATTTGTTTTTCTACTAAGCAAATTGTGATGTAAAAGTAATGTCTATGATAATACAGCCAACATAAAAAACTGTAGTGTGCATAAGTCACAAAAAATACATGAACACTCAAGGTTTAATTACAAAAATCAATTAAAGAAATTAATTTTTTAAAGTAAAATCATCCTATAAAAGAACGGGGATGCGACATACCTAATTAGTTCATCATCATAAATTCATTTCTATTCAAATCTAAATCAAATAAACAATTATTATAGACGAGCCCATATTAATCAGTTTACATAAACACCCGAATAAATAGAAAATAAAGATAACAAATTGTTCAAAAATTTAGTTTAATCGCCCTTTTGACTGAAAAACGAAAGTGTCGACATTAGTTTCTATTTTTCATAAAGGCAGATTTCTGGAACTACGAGAATTTAAACAGTTTATTTCAAGAGAAGTGGAAAATGAATTCGAAATATTGCATTATCTTACTAAAGAAAAGAAACTACCTATAATGAGTATAAAAACAAATCATATTATGGCAAATAAGCCATATTGCTTCAAGATCATAAACAAAAAGAAAGAAAAATTAAAAACAAAAGTCGAGAGTTTGAGAACAAAAAGAAAGATATCGTCCGGAAAACTGATGGCCAATATTATAGATACCTGTGTGTTATTGATTACAAGCGCTTGAAAACTTAAGAAGATTACGAATTTGATAAAGAAAAAGAAAAGAAAATATTTCCCATAAAAGCAGAAAAATATTTCTTACACACCGCATAACCAATTTTTCAGAGGTTGTTTTGTCGCATTTAGGCAAATGATACACATGATGTAATAACTTACCCAAATTCTACAAAATATTAGCTATTTCATCTCACACAAGCAATATACAGCCATGCTCCACAAATATGATAATTATGAATTTGTCACCACATTCGGCTGGTGAACGAGCAGTTGTTTTTTGGTAGAAAACTTTCAGCTTTATTGTTCGAATTGATAGGAAAATTGTACTCCGTATTCAAGAGGCAATTCATTCCATGCCATAGCCTCGTGTATGATAAAAAACTGCGAAGGGCAATCCCTAGTGAATGTTTTGTGACATAGGATTTACACAGCTTACTAACTTATGAGAATAATAACTGTTAAACATTAGTATGACGTATTGATAATTTGATATTTCGAGTATAGTGAGTAAACATTTGAAGTGTCTTTCATTTATTCGGTGTTGTAGTTGTTCTCGATAAAGGTCGAAACAACTAAATAAGAGAGGTATTTTTTGTAATATTGTATTTGTAATTGTTATGGTAAGAAGCGAAGAGATGAAATTGTTAGAATGTTATTTTGAGGGTTCATCACCATTTAATCATCAAAAGAAAAATTGCATCGTAATTTCTCGAGAAAAAAGTCCAAATTGTAGGGACTAAAAACTGTGCCCAGTATTTAAACTGGAAAAAAACAGACGATAACAGATAAGTATGTGAACATATTATATCTGTGCCTTCGAATAAGAACAACCAATGTCTCAACCCCACTAGAACCCCCCTAATTAGCACCTTCAGATATACCTATGTCTAAAATAAATATAATATTTCATTGCTAAAACAACCAATGTTGTACATTGCTTGTAAATTTCAGTACAAATGTCTCATATGAACGGAATATTATTAATACTAAAACAACAAATGTGTATTTTGCTTGTTTAGTTTCTGAAATCAGTAAAATAGTATTAATAATCACAACAACAATTTGCGATACAAGGGCAAAAAGTAGGTGATTTTGATAAGAGTATGAATTTTGCAGCACGAGCCAAAAGCGAGTGCTGGGAATCACACGAATATCAATCACTACTTTGCACATGTGCCACACACAATTTTTTTTAACACCCTGCCTCTGTCCTCTAAAAAATGGCGATGAATTTTTTTTTTCCGATCTAAATAATAATAAATAATTTTATTTTTTAAACCAAAAAATTTTTTTTGAATTTTTAACAGTTTGTTTGTTTTTAGAATGTTTTAAAAAAATACAATATTTAGTTCATAGCGAGATAATATAAATTGATAAAGTAGCCACCCATGTGAGAAATTCAACGAGATGTGGGAGAAATTGAAGTTACAAGTGTGCATGTGCAGAAGATAATTTTTTCACTTCTCATCAAAATTTGCTACTTTTTATTCCATCAAGGGGTGTAAAAAATTGTACTTTGGGAAGGGTGTTGCAAAAACAAATTATTTTATCCTTCCCATTTTAAACATACCAGTTAAACCCTAAAATTTCATTTATTATTCAATTTTAATTTCAAGCATAAATAATCAATGTACATTTTTACAAATTTAAGGACCAAATAAAAACAACCAATGTCATTAATTCTAGCTCTTGTTATTAAAAAGTATCTGGTCCACGGAGCTTTGCTCAGGTGTGAAAATTATAAAAGATTTTGTTAATGTAATTCAATCTGGGGAATTTCAGAAATATGTTTTTACAACAAATCTCGAGAATAAAATTAAAGATTGCAACTATTAAATTCATTACTTCTTTTGTCATAAATAAAAATAACCATACACAGCCTAGGCCTAATGAAATTTCTTAATAAAACCTTACCTATCCATTACTTTTAGCCAGTCGAATTTTTTATCATTCATTGTAATCGCCTACTGCACTGATGGATGGATTCAGATGCTCATATTTCTGTTCAACGAATTTTCTCAAACTAGGGATGTATCTAGATTATTTTTTTGGACCCAAAAACTCCTTTCCTGTAAATTTCAGTAACATTGTTGGTCTAGTTCTTCAGAATGGAGTTACATACATACATACTCACATACATACATACTTACATACATATATATATACATCCACACATATGTACATACATACATACATACATACAATTATTGCTCGTATTATATTATAAGATTACTAAAAAAAAAGTAATGAAATACATATGGTTATGACAATCAAATACCAAAATCTCAGCTGAGTCTATAAATATAGATCAAAATTATGAAGCATTGAAGTTTGAAGTAAATATATAATTGATTTTTCTCAAAACTTGAATTTTTGACATTGGTTGTTCTAATTCTAAGACACAGATATAATGCCCGCACATATTTATGTAACTTAGCAAGGACAAACTGATTTTACAATTTTGTTTTTTGAAGCATTGTGAAAACAAAAATCACATTTTCACATTCATCGAGATTCGTGTATTTCTCGTCCACCCTCATATTATTTTTAGGCTATTCATTTTATTATTGGCATTTTTAAATGAGCCACATGGAAAGTTAGTTGTGTTTAGTATAAAAAAAATTCAACATTAAATATTCTGTTAAAGAATTTAGCATCAATTTTATCATACATAAGACATCCAGAAATTATGAAATTTTGAATAAAATCATCTTATCTCGTCACACTCTGATACTATAACAACTTACATTGAGGTGTTCCAAACAGAGGAGATAGAATGAAAGTCGTCAGGTCATTATTGACGAATTTAATTCTCATTTTCAGCTTACTCACCATATTTGTATTTTTTTATTTTTTTCTCTACTCTTTACTTCACCATTTCTACTCTACATTCATCTGAAATTTACAGATAATTTCCCATTAATTTATTCTCTTATTTCCGATATTATTCTCATCTATTATACTTCATGCAAAATTTTATATCTGACAATTAGATTATGCAATTGACGGATACAGCCTGTCATGGTAAAAATAAAAATTGATAAAATAAACCCCCTTAAATTTTTTTCCCCCTCAGACGCGTCTCCATAATAATAAATGAAAATAAAATAAATAAAATTCTCTAATAATAAATAAATTTGCCGTGAGTGCTTTGGTTAGGCTAACACCTACAGCCTAGGTTGTTTATGTCAAACATTTTTCCTCCCACCATCTTTAAATATTTTCTCTCTCGTCTATATTTTTAATACCTACCCCTTACGTCACCATCTTGTGTTTGTCCGCGGTGGTTGTTAAAAATAAGTGTTAGTCTGTATCTCGGTACAATTCTAACTGGTTTTTTCTTCCCCTTCCTTTTTTGTTAATCGACTGGTGAAATTCTTACCATTACTGTAAACTTTTTCTCACCAGATTGATCAACCAGCGTCTATACGTCTTTAATTCAGCACTTATTTTTTGTCTTGTCATCTATATTTTGTTTTCAATACATAATGTTTCTGTATAACATGGATTGATTTCGTCACTCGGGCATTTGGGCCAACATTTGGACAAATGACAAGGTAATATGGTTTTCGTTTCTTTTCAATGAACACACATTTGGTTTTCGAACACTTAGATTCTACCCACTCAGTTTTTAAAGCACTTGGCTAATTTGGATAATACTTTATAAAAATTCAGCATGGTATAAAGTGGGCCTAAAACGATACCTGGCTAGCCATGCAGGTCTGGACAGAAACCACACTCGGACATTAATTAAATGTTTTGAAGAGTATGTTGGTTTTGCTATGGTTAGATTTTGCTACCCAGGGTTGCATACCACACAATAATGGAAAATTTATCATAATCTTGGTCCGTTTATAACTTTGAAATATGGTTTTTATTTTATTTGTTTCGTGGTTCAAGTCCATTCATCCGAGCCTGAGTTGGAATACAGCTGGTAGAGTGAATCCATGTCACGTTATGACCGATTAAACCAACATATACAATATATAATACGTTTAGGTTAAAAACGTGTTTTTAAAAGATCAGCTTTTATTTTCTATTTTTTGGCTTTAACTTCATGCCAAATCAACATTATTTCATTGCCAAGGTTGGTAGCAGTATTGGTACATTTTATAAATCGCAGTAGTGGGTAGAATAAAAGCTTATAAAAAATGGAGTCATTGAAATATTTTGAAGAGGTCACGGCTTCCACAGATGCCCGTAGCCTCACCACTATATTATATATATTCTCCTCTCCACAGGCAAATTTTTTCAACTGAACCGAAAATTTTAAGGTATATTTGCAAAACTTCGTACTTGCTTGCGGTAAGTACTTTATATCGTAAAAAATACAATTTATTAGGCATGGATTAAGCTGCCAGCACGTAAAAAAGCGAATATTCCAATTCACCTTAACAATAAAGACGAGAATGCCCAAAAAGAAAAAAAATTTAGCGAGAAGTTTGATAGTGATGAAATAATGATGATAAAACATTGTGAGGAGAGGGGAAAGGTTTTAGAAAATTCATTCAAAATGAAAAAAATAAAAGGAAGAAAAAAAATTTATCTCGTGTCTCAAAGTTTTAAGTGTAATGAGAAAGCTGTAAAAGAAAGAAACAACAACAACAACAATAACGATAAAGAAAACACCCAGTGCAACAAAATACTCGAGAAAAGTTTTTACGATTTCTATTTTCTCTTTTTTTCCTCATTCTTTCTTTTTATATCTCATTCATCAGAATTTGTTGGTCAAATGTTTCATTTTTGCTTAATTGAAGTTACATTCTTACTTGAGGAATTTCAGATAAAATGTAATTTTTTATTTTGATAGCTTATAAATGATCGGAGAACATAGAGGAAAGAAAAAAGAAGCCCTAGAAACAAGTGGATCAAAATTTAAAATAAATCTTCCCATATTCGATAGAATGTATGTTATTTCATCCTACGTATTATTTAATGGATATGGAAGCGTTGCATTGAGCCTGAAAAATGAGAAAAATAAGAACGTCAAAGAAATTATTTAACTTCAATCTCAAGGCCATCTTCTGGCAGCTTTATACAGGAAAATAATTCATTCTTTCACATGAAGGTAACAAAAAAGTATTTAAGTGTTGGTAGAACTTTGACAAAAAATTTACACTTTCTTTTCTTTTTTTTCCCATATTTAAAACAAATTTTATTTATTTTTGTGGAGGGCATGCCATTAATTTCGATCCAGATATTCAAACAAATTTTCACTCTGTTTCGCGGTCTTGTAGATAATTTCTAGAGAAGAAGTGGAGATAGAGTGAAAAAAGAAAAAATAAGGAACCTATGAAAAAATATGAATTTGGAGAAGAAAAAATGCCAGTTTGAATTTACAACGTAGACGACTTCTGTTTAATCTGTTATCTTCTACGTCAAAAACACTTTAGGGGTTTTTAAAAATGTTCACTCTACGAAGTGGGATTCGTTAAAAAGTTCCATTTAAAAAATATTCCGCTGGTATCCTTTATTAGAGAGGAAAAAAAAAAGAAAAAAGAATACGTTACTCTTTCTCTTCTACCTTTTGCCGTAAAAATGGTGGAAACAGCGAACCTAAATTATCTGTAAAAAGTAGCAGCATTTCTACAGGCATTTAAGGAGGGTATGTACCAAAGTTTTTTTTCTTCACGCTTTTATTTCGTTTTATTTTAGTGTACGAATGCTGGTGGTTTTGATAGTTACTTAAATCGCTAGTGTGAGCACTTACCAATCCTGAATACTTGAAAATGCGTTTCGTATTTAGGTAAAAAAAAAAAATCAATAGTGTTAAATAAGAACATCTTTTTACAATGGAAGGAAAAAAATTAATTAAAAATATACTTAAATGTACTTTGAGGTTTTCCAAGAGTAGGTAAAAAAATTTTGGACATTTGTCGCAAAATTTGGTTTACAAAATACCTGTAGACAAAAACTTGATTATGAAATGAAAATTAACCAGAATATTTATCTCGAAAAAACGATAAAAAAACAAAGAGCAAAAATTCACAGATTTTGCAGATATGCAATAATCTTGGTCATTAAAAATGTATTAAACAACAAGATTATTGTGGGGACTCACTGGTATGAGGTAAAGGGGCTTGGACCCCTTGACGACAGTCGCCGCCCCAAAGGGCAGGCCAATAACTCGTCTGTACGACGTTAAACCAAACACGAAATACGTTCGATTGTAATTACCTGCAAGTACATGCAGGTAATGTATCACCAAACAATGTCACGATCCGTACACGAACCGGCCAGCCATCTCTTATTACGATAGGGGATGATACGACCTGGCTGCCCTCACCGACGTACGTATTATCTTACATACGTGTGTTTGTGTGCGTGTGAATAAGCCGTATATAAACCGCCCAAACTGGCTCTAAAATCGCCAGTGTTTGGTCTGGTTCTGGCTTACCCGTACTTACGTACGAAGTGGCTGAACACGCTTAAATTCTGTTGAATTTCCTTCTGGTGAGAATATCTCTCACGACAAGGTATTCCACAATTATCTTACATAATATTAGCCTGGGTATTTATAGGAATTTTCCGAGCCTAAAAATTGAAATACTTGGAATTCTTGAGAATTTCTGACTAACCATCAGAAAACACTGCTTTTGGTGTTGGTGTTTGGGTCTACGCAGCTTCTTTCAAAATGGCGAACTTATAAAGATTTTCAGTGTTGAAAATAAAAATTTGGGATTATTAGGGAATTTTAGTGCGAATCATTTTTCAACCCTGTTTTTGGTGACATTATGCCCACATTTGAACTATAGTTTCAATATTGTGAGAACAAAGTCTTCATATTGAACATTGATAACTCCAAACAGAAACCAGCAGACATTGGATGAATTAATTAAAGAATGATTTAAATAAGTAAACGAGTTGAAATGAATTTAACATATTATTCACGATCATAAAATGATCTATTTAACACATACGACGTGTACACAACCATGATTATAAAATGAATCATTATCATATTAAGAACGCAGAATGAACGATGTGCAAAATGGCACAGAATCACAAATTATAAATGACTGATATAGAACGACTAAGTATGATTTGATAGTATTACGACAAATACTGAGCATTTTCTTAAGACCCGTGGTCTGTGACATCATTATTTTTATTATCATTTTTTTCATCGTTGAATTTTTGTCTGTCCTCATGGCATTTTGTAGAGGAATCTTTACCTCTGTACAAAAATTATATTATTTTGAAAAGATACAAGAATTAGGAAAATTTATACTGATTTATTTATATCATCAACTTACTGCTGCAAAACAAAAACATGATTTTAGTATTTTTGGTGCTAAATCCACTGAAATTGTGCAAACTTTCAGGGAATTATAAGTTATTGAGAGGAATTGCAAGAGAACTATCGATTGTGGAGAATTGAAATTTGCAGAGACATCGAGCTATGTTAGTTTAAGATTCTGTGAAAATTTGGCTTGAATCCTACCAGTGATTTTCGAGATATTGCTGAAATATTCTGTTCAGATTGAGTGATTTAAATAATATTAAAATGAATTTAACTTAGTTGCGAAATTTCAGCAGTATCTCAAAAACTATCCAAATGATTTCAGCCAAATTTTCACAGAATCTTCAACTAACGTACTTAAATGTCTCTACTAAATTGCAGCTCTCTACAACCAACGGTTCTTTCGCATTTCCTCTCGATAACTTTGATCAAATATGGAAAGAATAGGAACTTAGTTCTGTACTCCTGAAGTCCTGAGAACTGTGAATAATGTTTTGTTTCTTGTATACCCTGTTATTATCAGAGGCGAATGCTTTGAATTCACAACAAAGATATTCATTTAACATATTTAAATTTTCAGTGTCTCGTTTAAAATAATGGAATATAGAATTTCTTGAATTTAATGAAGTTGATGAATCATGCAATGAACAAATTAAATTCTGTCAAAAAAACCAAAATTATCCACAAGTCAAAACCATTAGTTTCAGTGCTGAAATTTTTTAGAGACTTATGACATTAAATTAAAATTTTGTAAAATAGCTCAATTCCACAACAGTCAGTCAACATCGCCCATATGTGTGAAACAACATAAGGAAACAAATCCAGAAAATAATGACGTCATAAATCATGAGTCCTAAGAAAACGCGAAGTATTGAAGCTCTTGTGCATTTGAAATCGCAAACATATTATTAGGATTTAAGATGGAATTGAACGGAGCTGCAAAAGTCCAGCCAATATATGATCAATGATCGTGATTTTTTTTTTTTTTTTTAGTTCATTTTGACGCTTCTTTCGTAGTTATTTCGATGTTTTGATTAAAAAAATGTTTTCAACAACTTTCCGTCTCCTCCCTCGTATCTACATTAGTTTTAGCGGCAATTTTGCTTTAAAATATACAGTTTTTTATTGATGACTGAAGTACTCTCTCGTTGATTCTACAAAAAAATTATTAGATACCACTATGGGATCATCTTCTATCGTTATTTTACAGAAAGGTTCATCAAAATCGGTCAAAAACTTTGCGGACAAATATGTATTTATATATTCAGTCAAATTGAGAATTTCCTATTTTTTTATGAAATTGGTTAAAAAACAAAAACTGTAAAGAAAATGTAAATTTCAGTGGGATTAATGAGCCATTGATTTTTCTTCCTATTTAGGAAAAACAAGAAGAGGTAATTGATAGAACTTTATAAGTACTACATAAGGACAGTTAATTCAAAAAATTTAATACTCACCTATTCTTCAAGATTAAGTAATTTGTCATAAATAAGTAAAGTATTTTTGATAATACATGATCATAAAGGCAATGTTTACACTAATATTTTGTTACCCGAAAGTAGCACTTCTCATTGATGAAGAATACTTAACCTCAATATAAAGAATAAACATGCCGTCAGATAAAAATTTTTACTTGGAAGTTGCAAGGTAATAATAAGGTAAACTTCCTTTCTGATGCTACGTTAATCTGTAATGGTTGGTCTACACTTGCGTATTTTACTCCGAACAAACAATCTGCGCCAAATGCACACAAACAAATTCTCTGGTGAGAACCATTTGAATGAACAAACCAAACATGCCAAACATTTTCTGAGCATTGTAGGCAAAAGAAAATGCCCAAAGGATCTATTCAAAAAGGTCAAACACACCAAACATTTATCTGTTTGGTGCGTTTGACCTGTTTTGTGAATTTATTTTAAAGCAAAATATGCGAGTGGGGACGAGCCATAAGACTGTAATCGAAATTACGAATTTTAAAAAATGGTAATTTTTTATTTTTATTTCAATATAATAATACTAAAGTGTTAGCCGATGTTGATACGCAGCAATAATTCACACAGACTTACACAAATTTGTCAAAATTATCAATCAACTGGTCCATTGATTTGATATTATTAAGAAAAAAAGGCGTGAGTTCTGCTGGTATATTCATGAAGTATTGATGTGTAAACATAAAAATATCTGAACGTAATTTTCATCGTGTAGGTTTATTGTTGTGAGCATGTGCAATGCACACGCGTGCGCACCCACACACCCACACCCCCCTCCACACACACACAACCACACATTTACAATGGTCACGTGATAGCGTTACAGAAATGGCTCTTATTTATAAGATTATACCCTGATTTTTTTCTTTTTATACCTTAAAAAAAGTCACCAAACCATGGATTCCAATTAAAAAATCACCTTAGAACTGTCATACCCAGAGTGGGATTTGAACATGCAACTTTCTGAATGACAGATTCACTCACTTCAAAAAGCGCCGCTGTTGCTGATACTTAATGACGTATGTTCACCGTATTCCAACATTTCAAAAGTACTTCACCCAGCATTGAGAACATTTTATGAGGCATTTAGTTAACATTTTGTTGCTTTCTGATCATTAATAATAAAAAAAAAAAATCTTCCTCAACAATATTCAAAAGTGAGTTTACAGGATTTAGTAATCGCTTACTCATTGCGTTTCCTAGCATTTTGTAAATTTTCCCTTGCATGTAAACACTCACTTTTGAACTTTGGTGTGTAATATACTATTAAATTAATGTCCTTAATCATTTCATAAAATCGGAAATATTGTTTGGTGGCATAAAATCGACGATAGATAGGTAATTTATGAATTTCTTGGCACCCAGAAATACCTGTAGATATTGAAAATGCAACCAGATTTGGGTATAGAAGAACAATAATTCATAGGTCATTCTCTGGAATTTAATAATATTCTTAGATTCTTTTTTTTCCCTTTTATTTAATAAATACCGTTTATATAAACAAATCAAATACCTACCTATCAATCTCGGCTTTGAGTTTTCTTTTTTCTTTTCTTTTTTTTTTTTTTTCAAAGAATTTCCAATATTTTTATCGGATGCCATTTTATCAAATCTCACTTAATAAATTCCCTTTCCTAACATTTGATTTTTTTTTTTGAAAGAAGGGGAAAAAAATACAATGACGTGCAGCTTGAAAATGGAGAAAAGAAAAATTCGACAAACTATGGCTGAAGGAATTTTTTCGTCTTTCAGTATAGTAAGTGAATTTTTTGTTTTTCTTTCTTTGTTTTTCTCTTTATTCTTTCTTTTTTTGTTTCTTCAATCCAGTCTCAGCACATACCGAACGATATCGTGAACTTAATAATTTCAATAGATTTTTTTTTCATCACAATTTTTTTTACAATTTTAATTAAAAAATCATTTGACGAACGTCGGAATGAAGAATGAAGAACGAAGAATTGGAGAACGAAATTTCTTTTATTTTCCTCAAGTGCGTTTTAACTACTTAATTTATGCATTTGGTAAAAGAATTGAACAGCGTTTTGAACTTTTGAGAGGAAATACCATCTACCTTTGAATTTATTAAATGAAAAATCTCCGATTATACAGGCTATTGTACGTAGTCGGTCGTTTTTTATCTACATTTTTTCACACAAGCGTTCGCAAATAATTCCTCAATCTTTTTTTTCTATTTTTATTTTTATTTTTTCAAACTTACAAAATAGAAAGTAGGGATTAGTTCATATTGTAGCTATTGGAAGGAATGGATAAGTGTTTCTTTTTTTTTAAGAAGTTAAGAAGTAGTATATAGTATAACTAGTGTGGAAAGTGGACAATTCTATGCATTGGAAGTTTGCACAAGCTGTAACCGAGGGCTGAAAACTTCACACGAGTGAGAAATTACCCTTACCCACTTTTTGGACATGTTCTGAAAACAGACAAAAAAGACTTGCGCATGTGCAGAAAATCTATGCCCATTTACGGATTTTGTAATCATGGCATGTATGATTGACATTGGTGAGATACAGTTGCTGTGTATCCATACACCTAAACTATCCAAGAAAAAACGTAGATATTTTTCTCCCTGTGATAATATGATTATTGAAAAAAAGTTGTTTTTTTACTCGAAAACAAGAAGGAAGGTGAACACTTTTTGTTGAAATAGTTAGTAAAATAAGTTTATTTCAATTTCTACTTTTATCCTGCTATTTTCTCAGTAAAGTAAAAATTGGCTACAACAAATTCCAAGGGACTATGAAATTGGTTTGTTGTAACCAAGTTGCAGTGGATATGTGAGCATATAAAATAATGGTGGTTGTGAATTGATCAGTACCAATCATGAATAATACATGTGAATGACATCAGTTTAGACTCTCATAAACCATTAAAATGCCATATTCTACTGATTAAATAACATTTAGTAATTTTTAAAAGCATAAAAGTAACCAACGTAAGAATATTACCATTACATAGAAAAAGTGGTGTGTTGTATGAAAGACATCAAGAAAACAAAGATGAATTAATTTGTTGTAGCTGCTTTTTTTGGCTTCATTCAGCACAAAAATCTGATGTTTGTAGCCAATAGTTTATAGAAGCCGAATTTGTTATAGCCAATTTTCCTTTATGTAGAAGGTGAATGGAGTTCTGCCAGGACCAGGTTGTACCCAGTTGTTTAATATAAATCGGTGTTTGTTGTAGTGATTTCTACAGTACCTATTATATTTTCTGATTAGATACTAACACAAATGCGTACCTCAAAATTTTAATTACCCACAAACACAACCCTGAAATTTTGTAGCCGCTTTACTGCAACTATTCTATTTTTCGTTACATTTCATTTTCTTTCTTTTTCTAACAATTTATTAATTTACATGTTTACTTGGTCAAATCTACATTCTCCTGTCTTTTGACTTGATACATGGTATTTGTAACCTAAATTTCATATAAACATTAAACTCTTGAACATTTTTCCAACTTTTGAAGCTTGGATATTCACATAGAGATTTATAATCATGAATGGAAAGTTAAAAACAAAACTTCTATCTCTTGGGCTGAATCCTCAAATTATTGATGTATTCCACCGAGCAAAAACATACCTAATTAGTTTATTCATTTTAAAATTATTTAAACTCACACTCCTTTTCCTATTACTTCATCAGACCACATTGGTTTGTATCACTCCGACAAATCTCTCATTTTCCCTTGTCTTATCCTCATCATTTCCATGCACCAAACATGTCTCTCCATTCAACAACATAGACTAGCAAGTCATTCTATGGTGCGTCTCAGTGCCTGAAAATTTCATTTCCCAAAAACTGATTATTTTTCCTCTCTCAATCAAATCATTTCCTTACTTTTTCCCCTTTTTCCCAATTGCCTGAACAATGAACCTACATGTCTGTTATAGCATGTGGGGCATATTTCCCTTACTTTTTCTTTTATTATTTATTTTTTGTCTTTCTGTACTTTTATTTCGGATTTTCCTGCGCGCATGTTAGAAAAATGGAGTTACCTACTGCTGACTACCTACTAACTTGACCACCATGTTTTTTTCTCACCTTAAGCTCTCAACTTCTAAATTATTTTTTCAGCATCCTTGTTTTGGACGCCATCTTGTGCAACATGGCTCTTTTTCATTGATTTTAAATTCGTTTTTTTTTTTCAGATTAACTTCAAAATGAAGTCATTAAATTCGTTTTTCTTGTTCTCTTGAAAGTTTCTTTTCCAATAGTGGTCAAGTTCGTGGTATTTACATCAAATAGCATGTTGGCACCTTTGTTTCTCTTCGTATTCTTGTTCGCGATTGGAAATCACTTTTTTCTTTTCAACCTAAATTAATATCTTTTTCACACAATTATTACGATTAATATGTCAAACTTGCACTCAATTCCTGTTTGTATGTATTTTTCTAATATAATAATTATGTTCTTTAAAATGTATTAATTTTTTTTTTTTGAGTCTCTTCAAGTATAAGTATGTGTGTGAGGTAAATATATGTACCCTCGATCATATTTAATTTGATTGTTTTCGGTTATAAAATAAAGTGTATGTCCAGACAAACCTGCTCTCTTCGATTTTACTTTTAACCTGTTGCTCTACTATATTATGCGCTTCTAGTTGACTTTCACACACTACAATGTCTTGAAATTACTTTTTTTTCTCACTCTACCCATCTTATAAGACAAATGTACATTTTTCTTCATAATAATGTTCACTTTTACATGTTGTACACCCCGTTCTTTTTTCATGAATATTCTTAGAGAAGAAACCCAACATGTTTTATTTTATTAATTTGTTTCGTGAATTTTATTATTTTTTAATACAAACATTATTTTTTAACATGAAGTGTTGAACTTTTATAATGGGGTGAACTCGAAATTAATGGCATAAAACTTGAACTTGTAAATTACACATGTGAGTTCCTTTCCTCAGGCTTAAGTCTAAACTCGATTGTATATTTAAAAACGAGTCTCAAAATAATACCTGGCCGGACCATTCAGGATTATTCCAGATCTATCAAACTTATTAGGCATTGGAAGAAACAGATGTTGACCATACCCCAGTGCGCATACCACATTATGTTTGCCCAGCATTTGAGCTGTAAATTTACCAAAGTTATTAAGACTCTGCAATTCAAAATTTACAACCTACAAGCTGATATTGACAAAATGACCCGCTGCCTGTTGGTTCGTCACAGATCAGTTCTCTAAAATGATAACTCCAAGAGTATGTGTGGATCAACAACAAATTAAAACTCTTAGTATACTAGGATAATTCAACTTTATGTTTATTACAATGTATTAATTTTCTTCCTCAATTTTTTTTGGAATTTAGTTTTTTAAGGAAATTCAAAAGAAAGTAAAAGGTGTTAACTATACTCATGTAGGTAAATAAATTTAAAGTGTTCTGATTAAACGTTTCTTGCTAAGTTCTAGAAATCTTGCCTATCTGAATACAATTTTTTTTTTTTAAATGTTAGTATAGGTACCTTATACTTTTTATTCTCTTGGCCCCATATTCACAAACGTCACTTTAATCTCCCTTCACTAAAATTTCACTTTAAAAAAGATTTTCGCACAATTTCACGCTTAAAAATATGGGAACTTTGTATCTCTAATGAGAGTTCCAATGTAAAAATAAGATGTTACTACACTCTTAAATACAGAATCGTGCCAAAAGTCATTTTAAAGTGAAGTTTAGATGAAGGGAAGTTAAAGTGACGTTTGTGAATATGGGCCTTGTTATCGATTCTTGAGAACTTTGTGGGCTACGGTGATCGTTTGGTTTTCTCAAAATTCAGTTAAGTATACAACCACCGGGTGGAGTTGAATAATTGTGTACACACACACCCCCCCCACGCATACCACAACAGTCACAGGTAGGTTTGAAATTTAAAAAGTCTGACTTTGATCATTTTCATTCTTACTTTTTGCTGCAACCAGCCATTTATATGTACTCATCGAATTAATCAGCTCGGTAATTCTCAACGTGCATTTTGATGCGAATATTTACAATATTATTTAATATTTTACGATGGTTTTGTTCTTTTTCTCAACACTTACCTGTACCGTACTTATTTTTCTTTCACGTTTACTCGATGCAGTGGCATTTCAGTAAGTTCGTAGGTCGAATCATTTGTCCTCGTTTCCAATTAGATATTGTCTTTGCAAAATGTATCTCGAGGGTATCGGTTTCAATTTTTAGAAACCCTCTCCTCCCCGCATACTGTCTCATCCCATACTACCCATCCCCATTCGTACACTAGCTATTACTTCGACAAAACCTTCGTTTAAACCAGAGAAATACTGTGTCCTTGTTGTATACCAACCACTTTCTTTTTCTCTTACGGCGAAACGAATACGGAATGCAGAAGATGTTGATTCGATGTTTTCACTGGGAAGAAAAAAATATTCGTGCTTTTTTTGTTTTCCACTTTCGTAATCAACGTGAGAAAATAAGCAAGGTGGTACTGGCTCGTTAAAATTTTACATCACGAATTTCCATAAAGGTATATTGACGACCGACGAGTGAACGGTTCAAAATGAACAGAATTTAATACCAAAGTCTGTAATGTATTTCGTGTTTCTTTTTTTTTTCACTCACTCGCTCTCTCTTCTTTTCCTCCAACATACGATAGCTGAAAAAAAAAAATTGTTTTTCTTAATTTCTTGTTCTTGTGGATTTCTTGAAGGCACAAGAATGTAACCAAGCACTATACATATCCATTAGTATCTTACTCGGGCATAGAATCAGCCTGAGGCAGAATTTTGACGACAATTTATTTTCAACTCCAAAAAAATAATTTATCCCTGAAAATGGAAAATTGGAAGCTTAATTCTGTTTTTTTTTCCCCATTGTCAAAATATTATGCTGTAGCAAAGGAAAAATGTTTTCCGAAATCTTGAAATTTCTACGAATGTCTCCCAAGTTTTGCGGTGATGTTGAAAAAATCATTTTAAATTGTAAGATAACTTTGCATAAGTAGGTAAGTACTTGCCTAAAACAAAATCTCGGCTGGTTAAAAATTTTACTTTTGTGAATAATTGTTGGGATTACCCTGATTGTTTGAGCACTTGTTGCCTGCACTGGCATGCCATACCGCCACATCTTCGTAAATTTGTTATAAATCATTATTCATTCTTCTTTCTTGTACTCGTAGAGTTAACACTTGTTTTGTTTTTCTCTATAATAAAGTACTTACTTGGTGCAGTACTGGAGTGTTTGTTATTGTTTTATTATATTTTACTTTACGATTAAAATATCTAACATGGATATAAAGACTCCAATGTCCAATAATAATATGTAGGTATTTGGAGACTCGTCATGTGTACCAATTGAAGGAATTTATTGTAAAAATTATATTTCATGCGAATCGATACCACTAGAGAAAAACTTACTTTTTTGTAGGATTAGGTTTTTTGGGCTTCGTTTAACTATCACATGGAACTCATATTAAAATAAACTCCAAATCTACCTTTATTACCACTCCTTCACATTCCAAATCCGATGATAACCATAGCTCCTCTGACGCATGCGGCTACATACTAATTAAAATTAAAAATTATAAATAAAAGAAATTTCACTTTTTGAACACCCAGTGATCAAACAGTCTGCGGATTTATTTTACAGCCTGTACCTTTTTTTCTTTCTCTCGTAGCCTAGAAGTTAGGCTACGTGTATAATCTTGCTTCCCTAACACAATTCCATCAAACAGAAACTTTTTCTACATATGCATAAACTTCCACGGACCGGTTCTCTTTTCTTTTCCTATTTCACGTCAACTCATTTCATAATTTCATAATTTTTCCTGTCTATTACTATTCTTCTCTTTCCATATTTTTCTTATCATCCACCACGTCCATCATACTCGTAACATCACTCTATTATTCCCTCCTTTTTTCCTTCTAAAAAGTGTTGCCGCGGACAAATTTCTATTCCATATCTTCGTGTGTTTTTAACCCTCCACTTCCCGTCCTTTGGTACCTTGACCTCCGGCGCACCATTAACATAATTCTTACCTTTTTTTTCATCCACTCTAACTTCCGCGGACGGACTGCTTTTGAATCCGGGCTTCAAATTTTCTTCTCTAGTCACTCTTTACTTCTATTTTGGATGCTTAATTTTATACACGCGCTTTTTAATGATGTTATATATATAAGATCTGAAAGATCTTACAAGAACAAAGTCGGGAACGAGTCGAAAGAATGCTTTATTTTAATCAAAGAATTCAAAACGAAGATCGTTTCCGAAGTAAAGCTAGTATAGCGGAATTATAAGCGAGAAAGTAATGAACGTGGCAAAAGTGTGTATGCACGAAGCAAGCTGAAAATGGGGAAACCGAGGTCAGCGTACGTAGGTTCGAACAGAGAGTGAATAAACGGTTACACATAAACGAAGTTGGTATATCGGAGATACAGGAACAAACATGAAAGATAAGAAAGCGAGTAAATGGAATGAGAGGAAACAAGAAGGAACACGGAGACGACTATGTGACGGGTGATTCTTACACCACTTCCCGTCCTTTGGTACCTTGACCTCCGGCGCACCATTAATATAATTCTTACCTTTTTTTTCATCCCCTCTAAGTTCCGCGGACGGACTGCTTTTAAATCTGGGCTTCAAATTTTCTTCTCTAGTCATTCTTTACTTCTATTTTGGATGCTCAATTTTATACACGCGCTTTTTAATGATGTTATATATACATATTAATTTTAGACGATATTCCATGTTATGAATGAATTTAAAATATTTTGCCGGTATGGAATATCTGTGTATTTTTTCTTTTTATAATACACTGAATTTTTGAATATGATGTGTTAACTTTATTATGGCAAAGGGGTAAAAAGGTACGTACAGTTTTTAATTCTTGGTTCTATGGTTTCTGTGTTGTTTTGTCCACAATGTAGGGAATAGCCTTAGCACGGGGATATAATAAAATGGTCCCCTGACATGGTCTAAATTCGAGTCCACGGACACCTGGCAGGCTATTCTGGGTTGGGTGGTGGTAATTCTGTGGCCACCATCCAGTGTAGGTGGTTTTACCAAAGTCCTGGAGCTGTGTCAATGGTTGTACAAAGATATTGGTTGGCCTTGCGGGTAGAGGTGGCCGTTTGTGACCCCCCTCGCATACCACACCTCTTCTTGAATTTGTCCAGATATGAAAGGATGAATGTATCAAAATCATATCATTTTGTCAGCAATTTATCATCTTTAAGAATCAGTCCATAAAATTTGATGATCTTATGTCAACTTTTCATATTTTTAAATAGAAAAATTGGATAATTTTAGTTTCAAGTAAAAATTTTCAAATTGA
The DNA here is from genome assembly GCA_011428145.1 of Ericerus pela. Classification (NCBI taxonomy): domain Eukaryota; kingdom Metazoa; phylum Arthropoda; class Insecta; order Hemiptera; family Coccidae; genus Ericerus; species Ericerus pela. The sequence goes on along the minus strand of WOFM01000526.1, from coordinate 1,697,425 downwards.
TAAATTTTTTCTTAGGAAATAAGGGCTGGACATAAGATTTTTCTAAGAAAAAATAATTTTTAAAGAATAAAATTTTCAAGTGTTTCATCATTTTTCAATGATTAGGTACCTACATCTTTTACTGTGAAGAAAGCAGGATCATTAGAATGGAAAAAAAAATGAGTAAAACACTTATTAAAATTTTTTTGTCATATGAAAAAAAAAAATACCGAAAAATAATTATTAGTAACAAAACAAAAAGAGTCAATTTTCTGTTGGTAATTTCCTCTTGCCATTATTATTTGAATCAGTTGTTTCATTTACTAAAAAAATGCCCTAAAAAATGAAAAATAATTATTTTAAAGTTTCTCCAGCAAAGTCTAGGTCTAGAGGCTGGAATTATTGAAGATGACGCTGATTAAACAGTTTTGTCAGAAAATTATAAGGAACTGACGTAGATAGATGAAACTCTTATGATAAAGAAAAAGAGAGCCAACTTCAATAATTCCAGCCCCTAGACCTAGATATTGCTGGAGAAATTTTAAAATAATTAATTTTCACTTTTTAGTCCATTTTCTATTGTTTTATTTTCTAAGTTGGTCCTATATCTTGAAAAAAATTTTTACAATGTCTTTTCGTTTCCAGCGTTAGCGTCAATATTACTTTAAAACTAACAGTTTTAGAAGTGAAACTTCCTTGCCTACGGTACCTAGTAAACTAAAAAATGGTCATGAAACGCATCACTGTGACTGCGAGTGCTTGGCCTGTTCAACTCCAAGTGATTCACTGAACAAAAATCAGATAAAAATAATTCCAAAACTACCTCATCGATTCTAAAAAAAATTAATGGAACTACAATGGGATTATTTTCGATCGTTTAAAAAAAAATTCATCAAAATCGGTGCCCAGGTTGAGAAATTATGCCGAAACAAACAGAAAAAAAACAAAAAAAACATGTATACTGATCGAATTGATACCACATCCTTTTTTTTTTCGAAGTCGGTTGAAAATATAAGAACTTCCTATGCTGAAGGAAAAAACGTTTAAAAGTTATTATAGTTGGATAAAGGTTGTTCTTGTTGGGATTTTTTTTTTTTTTGTTCATTCCTTTTAAATGTGTTACTGCTACTCAATGACGTTTTTTTCATAAATAATTGATCTTATTATAAAAATACATAAAGGCCGACCGCTAAAAAGCTGATTCTCAAAATTGCAAAGATTTTTCGATGTGAGATAGAGTAGCTGTAATTTAAAATAAATCCAAGCAGTAGGTAGGTAGCTGTATATCATTCCTCAAAAGTATAGGCTGAGAATTCGAAAATTGCCACATCTTTTTCGTTGAAAACGACCTGTCGAATTATCTCGACAAGTTCTGACATTTGAATCTTGGACACTCTGTAGCGAACAATTTAAATTAGAGTGGTCAATCGACACTTTTTGTTTTTCTTTTTTCATTCTGGTTGGGTTTAGAATATCACTCGTCATTTGCGAAAATAAATTTTACACCGTTTTTCACGACAAAAGGATTGGGTAAAAAAACGATTTTTTTCGATTTTGTTTTGTTTCCCTTATATTTATACTGGCTGTTTCCACGAGATTTGGCGTTAAGTAACGAGAAATTTAAATCCTTGTGTTTTTAATTGGCTTTCAGAAAAGCGTAAATTTTGCGATAATTAAACGACGTGATGCTGGATTCGCTCCTATTTTCTTCTTTTTATGTTTTGCTCTTCCTCCTACAGCTTTACTTTCAGTTACGACTTTGTTAGATTGATGTGCACAAATAAAGTAATTAATCTGGCTCGCTAATTAACGTTTGCGAGAAAATTTTTTTTTTCTCTTTTTTTGTGTTTTGCGGAAAACTAGCGCTTTGGCAGCAGATTTCGTTCGACTGTAGCGTCAAAGAACTTGACACTCCTGTGCGTGAGGGTTGTATCGACGCTGAGAGCCAACATATTTGCTGCTTCAGTTCGACGCTTTTTTCGGTCAAATTTTGTTACTCATTTGTTTTGTATTTTTTAAATTAAATTTGTTAGGCCCTCGGCGATCCGATAAAACGCAACTGAAATATGTGTGTTGAGAGATTTGTAGATTTTTTTTTGGAAGGTGAAATATATATTTCACGTCAACATCATTTCCTTTGTGAGTACTGATACTTAATGGAAATCGAGTAATATCCGTTGAGTAAATAATTATATTATGGAGGCTGGTGATTCTCCTAGTTTCATTATTCAATTTTTTCTCATTTTGCTCACATTCAAAAAAGTCCCCAGCAATATTTATGTTTGGGTGCTCCCTCATTCCCCCATTAATACCAGTAATACTGGCAACACTGATGAAATACTGGCTTTAGTACTTCCTTTTTTTTGTACCAACAGCAGTGTCTAAATACTGGTATCCCGGTGTATTACCTGCTAGTAGGCAGGCAACCCTGTGTATATTTACATTTATATATAAATTGTGTACAACCAATTCCATGGGACTGTGGAATTTACTTCGGGCTACAACAATAGGTCGTAGTGGAAATGTAAGCCTATACAATATTGATGGTTGCAAATTTATCCGCACCAATCATCAGCAATACATATGAAAACATTAGTTTTTAGGGCTAGCAACTTTTCATTTTCCCATGTGTAGCAAAAACAAAAAAATTTTTTTGGTGAAAATTTTGCACAGAATAAAGAGTAATTGAGTGTAAACGTAATTATTTCCCATGTGTAGCGAAAACTACTTGGGAATTTCTCATGTGTAGCAATCGCTACACACGCTACACAAAACTTGCCGGCTATGTTAGTTTTTACTCTCTCAGTCCATTAAAATGCAATTTTTTACTAATTAAATAACACTTGGTAATTTTTAGAAGCAGCCAGTTTCAAGGCTTCTCTTGACACCAAAATCTGTTTGTAGTAATTGATATTTTGTAGCGGCCAGATTTGTAGTAGCCGACTCTCCTCGACACAGAACCAAATGGAGTTTTTCCAGGACTAGACATTTTCTGTGTTGTTAACTGACAGTTTATTGTATTTCATGTTTGTTGTAGTAATTTCTGTTGTATGTATATTCTATTCAAAATAAGTAGCCCCAGCGGGCCAAGGTACTCTCACTCTAATTAACAATAATAGAGACAAAATTATTGCTCCAATCAGAAATCATTTGGACGTGCATTTTTTAACTTTGTCATTTCCTCCAGTGTAAGAGTGTTTTCCCCTTTTCACTTGCATCACGCACCTCTCTGTGTATTGCGGTTGGTGAATGGCATTTCTTATTTTCAACAGACTGTATATAATAATAGTAACATAGAAACAAGTAATTTTATCCCCTGAAAACGTCATCCACATGTGAAAGTAATCACGTGAACCAGGTCTCCATAACATTATACATAATTAATTATGTATATTAAAGGGTAATATCTGTCATAAGTATGTAGATCGATAAGTAGGGTACTTATGGGTATAGGTATATTCAGATCAAATTACTCTTGTGGAGCACTAATAGTTCCTTATATATTGCAAGTGCGACACTTTACACCATGAGATACAGTAGCTCTCTTTGATAGGACTACACCAACTTACACCAACTTACACCAACTTAAACCAAAAGGGCAATTCCGCAAATGTAGGAATGTTATATTACTTTGCGCCTCAAGTTTTACTTGAATATTTGTGGAATATACCTACCAGTGTAGGTTAGTGTAAGTTAGTGTAATCCTGTCAAACAGAGCTAATATTACAATTTCCCATGCTTTATTTTTTTCCCACAGACATAGTAGGATTTTATCTTTTGATGGCTGATTTATCAGTGGCCAGTTGAGAGATTTATCTATTAGATAGAATTAAAATTCTATTCAAATTTTAGTGCGATTTGGCAGTTAAATTGTGGAGAGCTTATCTGAAGATAGAACAACTGGGCCTTAGGTGAAAGAGCTTACCCCTTGTTGATATAATATGACAGGCTCAATCCATCACATGTGGCCACTAATTTGTGGCTTGCTTGTAACGTAAAAGATAACAGAGTGAACATGAAATTGTTCTCTGTTTAGTCACGTGGGCTACAAATGAACTTGCGTTTTTAATTTGTGAGACAGTTGAAAAGCTATGCAATTTACCGAATAAGTACCTGTTTCCTCGATACTTGCAGATAATGGGTACATCAACATAATAATACGTACCCACTGCAAGCACTGATTGTTTGGCAGTGTTTAAATATAGTACCTAAATTGTCAAAAGTTTGGCTATCTCCCATTTTGTGTGGGTTTAAGGTGCAAACAGAACGTTTGAACGATGATTATCATCGAACAAACCTTCTGTGATTACCCATCACCCACAGACGCAGGTACTAGGAGAAAATTCAATTTATTTACACTTTATTAATTCTCTGCACTCGTTGGTTGTAAAACATTAGTAATTTTGTAAAGTTTAATCTTCTGGAAAATCCGTTTTGAAATTCAATAATAAAGTTATAAGGCTGTAATTTCTATTCTCCCAATAATAACGCACCTTTTGCCTCATCAGTGATAGTTAATAGGTATAGGTACCTATCATGATAGTGTAGTCACATACACTCTCTTGTACCCATTCTAAAATAATACGTGGTATCTAGCATAATAAGTAATATGAGATAAACTTATAGCAATGAAAAAACATGGATGATTTTTTGTACAAGTAATTAAAAACTCGCTCACTCTAATCATTTGCATTTAAACACTTTATAGACATTATAAGATAGTTTAAAATTTTGACATACTTCGAGCTTTACCTTTTAAATACGAGTGAACACGCAAGCAACACTCTGGTGGGTAACCCTGACATTCCATCATATTTGTATTTTTTGAAGATAATTCAGAATGACGACACTACTCAAGAAACCCAAAAGGAATCTAATATAAAAAGACACTGTCTAGTATTATTTATGTATTCATTGTAATATAACAAAGATGTGACAGATTTTTTCTTTTTTCTCTTGCAAAAATACTTCTCTATCAATCTTGGCTTTCTCAACAAAATTTGTAAAGTCGGCATTTCTTTCTTCTCTGCCAAAGAGTATAAAAATATATGTGATAAGAAAAGACTACTTAGCTTGCCTATATCAACAAACTTAGAAAAATAAATTGAGAAAATACAATTTTCCAACCGTCCAAATTAATTAGTGAAAAATTTGATGAGAGAAAACCATTTTGACATATCTTCCTTATTTATTTTTTTTACCAACCCACTGATGTGTACCTAATTTATGGGTTTTCAATTTTATTTTTTTTTTATTTTTTTTTTATTTTATATTTTTTTTAGATGAATATTACTCTTTTATTTTTGAATTTTGACTGGGGTAAACTGATAATTCGCAATTTTGAATTCGCAATATCAACATGTTTACTCAAAATCTGACGTTTACGAATGAGTAGATTTTTTTATTTTATTTTACATTCTGAATACCTCTGTATACGTCACATCTGTCATTTCTTTAATCATGCGGACAACGATGAGAGACTTTAATGCGAAAAAAAAATCCGTTTTTTAGCAGATTTTCGAATAAATATTAATTTTTTTATCCCTTGGAATTTTAAGTGAGTTAAGTAAATGTAAGGGCTTCGTTTTATCAATAAACCACTCAAAAGTAAAGACAGATTTTCAAAACTGAGAATCTTCAGACATTCAACGTATGGAAAAAAGCAAAAATATGGATGAATATTGTTGACACAATAATTTTAAATTCTTCACTCTTTTTTCTTTTGATAATAGATATAGGTATATAATTATGAATATTAAAAAGGTGATGGTATAAATAATTTATATAGGTACCCTTAATAATCAAAGTGACACAGTTGATTGAAAGGTTTTTTGAAATCTACGAGTTAAGAAAAATAACAGAAAACAGCGAGGTACCTACATCATTTCTAAAGGTAACCACGCACAGTGAGCTATTTTTTTCTCCAAAACGAACCAAAATAAAAATTTCAAAAATAATTGATATTTGTTGTCCATCAAAGTTATCTATAGATATATAAATAATATTTTACAGTTCTGATTCATTAACTTCGCTGATAAATTATTTTTCTATGAAGCATTTTGGTTCGTAAAATAAAAACAAAAAAAAAATTGTTTTATTCTCTCATGACATATGAAATATAATAAACCGCAACTTATAATTTTATAAAAATTTTGAGAAAAAATTTCACACTATTTCTTGCTGAATTTTCAACTTAAGTAGCTTTAAAGCTAAAATGACGTTTATTAGTTGGCGAGAACAACATGTTTTCCAAAATTATTTGCAATTGTAGGGGAAACCGTGGTACCATGGATCACATATACCTTGGATCAAGCTGACTTCCTTTTAATTTTTGAACAAACTTGTCCCATAGCATAATGCATCTTACACCCGGTAAATACTTCATTCATTTACTATCGTTATCCAGTTTGTTGTTCAAAAGTTATTGAAATATTTATCAAAATTATACCAAAAATAAAATTTTGATAATCGCAAAACGTGTGATCAATGGGAGAAAAGTTGAGCATTCTAATTTTTGGATGTGTTTTAAAGAAGTTTAATAGTCAATAATTAATTAGTCATACTCAAAAATATTTTAATTAAATATAATGTTAATTTGTAGAAAGAAGGTGAACTTAGTATACCATGGTGTGAATTTTCTGGTGTACTACAGAACATACTAATAATACTGTGGCCGTTTAGTGTAGGTAGATGCTACCTACACAAGATTCATGCAACCAAATAAAGGTTTTTGCATGTAGGGTGACCGAATCATATCTCAGTACTGATAGCCAGCTGGTTTAATGCCTAACCATGCGCAAAGCATACAAAGTACTGAGGGCAATTGTCCAAAGGCACTGCGATACCAAATATGGACCACAATACACACTGTATCAGCAATTATGTACTAATTTACATACTTGCCTTTCTCATTTGTTAATTACAAGCAAACGTAGAGACACATTGTTTGTATGAGTGCATAGAAATGATGTATTCATTTAAAATGCAATGCACTAATAATTTGGGTCACAAACTTCGGTCTACAACCCATCTATTGATGCAGGGCTGAGCCCTGTGCAGAGTAGGTAAGGGAAATGCCCCCACAAATACCTTTCAGTTTTTTTTTTCAAATAACTTTTCTAATTACAACTTTCCAAAAACATGAAACATTGGATCTTGAGAAAGTTTAGAATACTGTGAAAGATATCTTAAATTAGCAAATTCATGAGGAATGTGTCACAGTTGAAAAACAATCAATTTTCCAAATAATAATTGTAGGACATTAGGGCATAAAACTACAAACTATGACTTCAAGTGTATGCTACAAAGGCAGTAATAAAATTAGATTATAGAGGTGAGCTACAACCCGTCTACCAAAAAGAGTATTTATTCCCACACATGTGGGAACTGGGCACACAACTGATTGGCGAGTATGAAGCATAACCTTCCACTGCTAGTCAGAAGTTGCCATGATAATTATATTAATAATTAGGTACCTATAATTATTATTATTATTATACAAAACCAGATATCATCTGTTATCTAAATATAATTACTTTTAGATGTAGTACACTTCATATTTTATTAGATAAAATGAATTAAATTTTTTGATTTAAAAATATTTTTTTCTTATGGGATTTAACATGTACCATGGTACGCGACTCTCAATACCAAAGTACACTGGGATAGTGTACTATGGAACAAAAAAGGTTACTCCCTTTATGATGGAATTAGGAAAGAACTATCATATGTTAATTTTTTTTTTTTTTGGTTTTGTTTTGTAGATAAAGTTCGTTCTTTTCAAATTATTTCTAACTAAATTCTTGCTCACACCATAAACAAAAAGGAAAGAAGTGTTCCATGGTACCCCCATCCTCCCTACCATATGTTGAGGACTTTGTCTGCTTTTCGCTAAAGAAGTTTGGGATCAAGAATGAATGGAATTGATTTTTCAGTTTTTGTCATCTATAGTGGTTTAAGCCTGAATTTAAAAGAAATGGAAAGAAAAAAATAATTCTTAGATCTTTTTTGTTGGTGAGTCTAAAAAATAAAACAAAATCTGATTGCTCTATAAAAATACTGAAAGTCAAAATATTATATCAGATGTTTTCAAAAAAAAAAAAAAAGAAGAAGTATAGAAAAATTCACGAGAGACTAAGTTCTAGCTAATTCCTCGGGTCTATAAAATTTTTGTGAAAAATAAAGGTTAATAGTAATGAAGGCTTGCATAATAAAAAGCTCTTAAGGTCTTCAAGTTATTCTTTTCCGAATATAAAATTCTGAAAAAGTTGTTAATAGACTCGTCATGAGATATAGGTTGGCACCTGCTTTGATGATTTACCTACTTTCACAAGAACAGATTTTGAGTCTTGATGATTTTCTCACCGGAACCTGGTTTAAAAAGTATTTTTATAAATACGGAAGACTTTCTGCGTGAAAAAATTAGCAAAAAACGTATCTTAACTTCCAAAAAATATCGTAATATTACCAGCCAACTAAAATCCTATGCAACCATCACAAGAAAAAATTAAAATATTGAAAAACTACATTCAGTTTTTATGCTCTCATTATATTCAGCCAACGCTGGATCAAATCTTAAGAAAAACATAAATTTTCACCACACATCTTTCATTCTTTCTTTCAAAATAATGCTGCAGAATTCATCAAATTTCAAGATTCTATCTATGGCGATGTAACCTAGCATGTTGCAAAATTGAAGACATCCACTCACTTAGTCAAACTCTGGAAACTGGTGAAGTGAATATTGTTCCATTCACAGTTGTGGCTGAAATTAATTAAATAAAAGTTCTTTTTAATCTTCATTTAATTCCATAAAATTGACAAATTACGATTTATAAAGTTGAAGAAAACCCAGCAGTCATTTTGTGAATTCGAAGGTTTTTCATCTCATGAACCACGACTTGGATTTCTGTTGATGCCACTGTGGTAAAAAAAAAAATTATATTATTTCCAATATTAGAATTTAAATTTAATAAGCTGATCTTTTTTTTTCCGTGATGTTTCTATAAGATCTTCACGTTTGATCTTGGATTCGTTTTATAATTTTTTTCTTATTTAAACACCAAAAAAAAACTCCAGTAAAATACATATGTATAACTTAATAAACACAAGTTCACAAAGAAAACAAATGATATTCTCTTTCCACAATCCGTAGAAACTAGTTAAAGATGAATATTAACATTATTTCTATAATCACTTGGGAAGTATTTTTTTGGGCTTGAAAAAAATATTAAGATTGTCTTACTCTACCCAAATTTCGTCTTTCAAAATCATGCTTAACTGACAGAAGTTGGCTAAATCTAATTTTATTCGTCATTAAAATTATGTATCACCATAAAAGGGGGGTACGGAGCTATATATGGAATGTAAAACGCTTAACCAGTACTACCTGTGTACGTCTCGAAAGTATAAAATATAGGCCTACCGTAGACCCAAGCCGTATGCAAATGTGAGGAAAGAAAAGAGAAAAGAAACACACGTAAAAAATGTTATAAACCAATCTTCGATAAAAATGGCACATCTCTAGAAGCATGAAATGCTTTTAACGATTCTTCGAAAACGACGACTTTTCCTCGTTTTTCAACTCTGGCAGCTCTCAAGGGCAGAGCACTCGGTAATGTGCTGAATCTGCACGAAGTACCGTATTCGTAATTTAATTGGACGTCCGTTTTGAATTCGTACTCGTGAATTAGACTGGGTAACGTCGTCTTCAAACATACGTCGACAAATTGGTGAACTGTGAATTGGGAAAAAAGAAAGATACGAAATAAGTTTTGACTGGAACTAAAATCAACGTAACTTCACGTAGATAAAAATACAGATTGAGGTATTTGATTTTATTTTAATCTATTTTTTCAAACGAAATTATTTTTTTCAAACCAATGTGGTTACCTACAGTTTCGTATACAGGTTGTAACGCCAAAAAAGAGGTGTAGTTTGGTATTTGTTTCCTCTTTTCGACGTTGACACTTTTACCAAGTATTTATTTGTGGAAAACCACAAACAAATACTTACGATCAATAAAAATGAACTTTATAATTAAAATAGAATTCCTAGATATCCACACTCTATGGTGGATCTTAACTTTGTATGTATTTATTAGACTTCAATTAAAATTCAACAAGATACTTTTCATAAAATATAATATTTTCATTTACACAAGAACAACAATTAGTATTGATTATTAAGAACTAGGATTTTTTACAGAACTGAACATTGTGTTCTTCAAAGTAATAGTTTTTATAATTTTGTTTTTACACAGTATAAAGAAGAAATGGTAAGAAATAGTGGGATTAATTCATTATGATTGGTTGTTACCTGAAAGAAGGAGAAATGACGTTTTTACCTGCATTAAGCAAATATTTCAATTAAGTTACACGTGTGTGAACTAATGAGGTCAAATACAATTGTCTTTCATTTAGAAGACAATTTTCCATCGAATTCTAACAGTAAAATTTACAGTTAGTTTTATTTCAAGAAGAAGAAGATTCAAAAGTGTTTGGTAAATTAGAGAATAAAACGAATTATTCCGTTTATGTAAAATATAGTTGCACATTTAAAAAATGTTCGTCTATATTCGTTACACAGGTTTAAATTTACATTCTAAATAATTTATTGTAAACTTGGGCATTATTGGAAGCAGTTTCACTTATTATGTGGATTATCAGTCACTCTTGATTGCGGGTAATTAGAGAAAATATTCTAAATTAGATTAGTTTTCATCGTAATCTATGTACGCAGGCAGAACTTCAGCGAATCGACATAGCTGCATGAAATCCTTGGGCTGGAAAAAGCCTTTTCAGGTATTTTCGAAAGACTGGAAGAAGGAGGGATCAAAGACACTTTGAATTTAGGGTAAGCATGAAATGATCTTTCATTCAATGGTTTACAGGCAATGAATAGCCCAGGAGAATTAGGCCTAAAATGTAGGTGTAAATGGAAGTATTATCTATAAAATATTTTATTATTGGAGGTTCATTTCTGCAGCCTTTCTTTTCAAATTTTGTAATGAAAATTTGTGCTAATTTATGGCATCAATTTCAGAATTTGTGCTAACCCCCTTCCTCAGATATAAACAAAACAGTCTGAGCGGTTGAAGAAATACCAGTGCCCCTTTCGAATTTCGACTTGAAACTTTATATGTCAATTGTGCTCGATTTGTGATAATTTGTGGCGTTAATTTTAGAATTTTTGCTCATTTACTGGCGAAGATAGGGGCCGTAGAAATTTAGGTTTCATTACAAAATTCGAAAAGGGGGACTGGAGAAATGGACCTTTTATTGAATGTGTTTGAAGTGTCCCTTTCACTTTTTCGGGCCTGTAGCTCCTCAACTATGGCACTGATATGAATTTTTTTCGGGCATATTTTCGTAAAAACATTTTTATAACAATATTTTGGTAAAGAATTTTAAAAATTTTTTGCTGAATATTATAATTTTCTTTATTACTTTCCTAGAATTCTAAAAAAATAAAAAACACTAAAAATAGTCATACATTTTCCACCCTGTGAGGAAACCAGTCGAGGTTGGGCTAGGGACTTTTTATCGCACAATATTCCAGCAGTAGAATCTTTTACGAAAATTGATAATTTCTCTACAAATTCAACATATTTTAGCCCGTTTAGTCAAAAATTAACGTCTCTGATTTAATAAAACCAACTAAAACTGACAAAATTGACAAAACCATTGATAAATTGCGCAAAAAAAATGAGTTTATTTTTTAAATAGTATGATTGGTATAATATTTCACTGTGGAAGTTGTAATTTATTCCAAATTTTTGTATGATAAAAGTAAATTAAGGTAATGATAATTAAAAATTGTACGAAAATTGGTTGAAACAAGTAGTTGAAGGCTGTACCTGTATGAAAATTTCTTATCAAAAATCTAAAGTTGTATTGAATTGAACCTCTTTGTTTTCGTTTTTCGTGCCCATGTACCTTAAGAGTCATATTATGAACTCTAGTACTCCTACTTCTTGGTAATCATCCAAATTGAGATCTTGGAAGTATTAAACACATTTTTTGAACAAAAAAATATTTTTAACCCCCTTCATGTTTCATCCAAGTAAAAACAACATGGCCGGATATCTTGTTTACATTTGAGGTCCGCAGGAACACTTTTCATTAGACAGAAGCATCAACACACAACGACGTTTTAAATTTATTATTTGATATTTCAAAATCCTTCTCTCACAACATAGCTACAACATGTATACATATTTCTCGACTCTGGTATGTTTTGTTTTCCTACAGCTGCGATATGATGAAGTAAAAAGAAATAAGACGTTCAAGTACTCGAACATGATATTCACATTTCCAAGTTCTCCTTTTTCTTCTTTTTTTTGTATCGAGCTTCGGCTACGCAGCCATTTTACCCAGCGCCTGGAGGATATATGAATTTTGTGTCGGAAAGGAGGAGGGGATTATACTAGCCTGAATGTTTTAGTTGCACACTGGAGCATCAGTAGAACCGAACCGCCATTTTGGGTTGAAAATATGGCGGCAGTTGGCTTCAATCGTAAATCAGAGTAGGTACCTAATCCCAACGCTACACAGACTACATAATTATAATAATTACTTGCTAATTTGATGTGAAAATGAATTTCTTAAATATTATTTCATAATCATATTATTTTCAATAATTCATAATACAAGTTCACCTAGTCAAACTTCAGCCCTTCAGGAAGTTCTTTGAGGTGTCAGTACTTACTGTTAGTTAACTTATGGCCGAAAAATATTGGGTCTCGGTATAAGTATGAAAAAATTTACCATTTTCAAAACATGTTACGAATAATTTTCGATGTCAACTTGTTTAGACCATAATATCTTTTCGAAAATGAGCAGACAGGTTATTATTTTTTATTCAACAGCAACTGGAATTTTCATCATTTAAAATTTTATGAACATTTCGAATAAAGTATAATGAACGAATCCCTGACTGTAAAAAAATTTCAAGAAAAAGTATACATTAGAAAAATAGGTAGAGTTTTCTAAAATTTTCCAACATTATTTTTAATTAAAATATTAATTTTTTTATTTTTTAACATTCAGTGATTAAAATTATATGTATGAGCAGCGACCTTAATTTTAAAAATTGTTAATTTTCTAATTTTAAAACTTTCTATTAATTTTTATACGAGGCTACCCTGATGACAAGAATAAGAACCGTACGTTACAGAATTCTATGCGTGATGCAGACTGCATAAAGGTAATGTTCGAAGGCGATCCTCAGCTCATTCTAACTGACATGTTCTGTATTATGTATTTAGAAAATAAAAAACCCACGAAAAGTATCTCTTTCAAAATGACGTTCCCATTCGAGAAAAGTGAAGCATTGACAATGAAACGTCAGTCGACTATCTAATCGAATACATCTTATTTTAATGGTGATTTATAATCCTTCTAAAATCCATCCCTATTCCTGCGATAAACTATTATTTGGTCCCTGGACATTGTCTTATCACCCTATTCTTCAATTTTATCCCAAGAAATTGCCCAAAAATAATCTCTTATTTCATAAAGCTTTTCAAGGTGAAGAAAAGCGAACGAAAGAAAGAAACGACACGAACAAAAAAAAAAACAAAAAAAACAACCCTTCTGAAAGGGTTGAGAGAACCAAAATAATATACAGAAAAATTTTTATAAAAGCTATAAGTTGTCGTTGTTGTTGTTGCTTTATTTTTTTTCTCTCTCTCACTTTTCCTTTCCTCAGCTCATCCAACTTACCAAAAACGAAGAAGGATTGCATTTCCGAATCGGTAATAAAACCGTATTCCTTTTCCATTTCCTGATTTACACCGTGGTTGAATGAATCCATACTGGGATAAAGATTGTAGTCGGTTTGTAATACGTTCACCGGTATCAGTACAACACTCTTGGGATTTATTCGAAAGTTGGTGTTTGGTATGCGATAAACTCGCTTGCAAGTCAATTGTATGAACGGATCTACTGGAAACGTTTTGAAAGTTTCTGAAATTTTGATTTGAAAAATAAAAACAAACACAAAAGAACAAGAAACACATATAATATTGAATAAGCGCATAAATAAATAAATAAACGCCATAAAAAAGGGTTATTCGCAACTCATTTAGTGGATAACAGACAGATACCGAAGTTTCATTATTTTGGTGATTTGTCCTCACGACTACTCACTCGTAAAAGGAAATTGTAATCGGTTATTAATTTACTCGATTGCAGCCACCTTTAATACTCTGAAAAATTCGCTTGACTAATACTTTGTTGCTCCTGCACCTTCCAGTTCAGGTTAAATGGCAACTTCGCTAAAAAGTTTTTTATTATTATTATTATTTCTCATTATTGTCGGGGAAAATTTCACCTACAAAACATAGGCTACTTTATAAAGTATTACTTGAAAAATATAGGTTTTAATGTGTGCTTTAATGTTTTAGAAGTGTGCGTAAGGAGACGAATTTCTTCACAGTATGGTGCAAAAAAAGTAAAATTTGAGCAGAGCACTTAAAATTATTTGCATGTTTGTACAACCAATCGGGTTGCATATGCGCACGAGATTTTACTCCATGTCGAAAAGTAAAATTTTGCGCATGCACAGATTGAAAAGCCAAAGGAATTATACGCTATTAACTATAGTTTTTAAAATGTCTAAAAAAAAGGAGCGAGTTCCGCTGGGGCTTCACTCATGAAGGATTGATGTGGAAACATAATAATAGTTAGTTGTGTGTGTGTGTGTGTGTGTGTAATGCACACAAACGTGAGTTACAGTTACACAGATCTGACGATTGTAATTCTCGTTTAGCCCCTACCATGGATCGAGTGCTAAGATGTTCACATGTCAAAAAGTTTTCTCATTTGGCTATATTAATCGTTTTTCCTCTTAAATTATATAAGAATGACGACTGTAAGTGACTAGCTCAGTCAGCTATGCCTCAAGGTTAAAAAATACATTTGTCGATTTTTCTCAAAGATAAAATTAGATTTTTGTTTCGTTTTACAGGCATACCGTTGAAATAATGAGAACTTATGATTCTTTAATAAACCCCCTCAGCTTAATTAATTTTTCTATAAAAATAGAGATTCTTCATGTGACTAACTAATTACGCCTCCAATTCATATGCTTTTATTATTGAATAATTTAACTTGAAAGAAATAACAAACACCACATAATTTCTTTCTTTTTATATTTTCTCACTTTACTTTAATTTTATTGGAGTTTTTTGGTTAAGGCTAAGAGAGTAATAATTTATTAATTTTTCCCAATCTCTTTCCTCGAGCCCTAAATGATTACATCCACGTCAAATAGTTTATCTTAAATTCTAATTTCATCTCTCGATGATTATATCAGTGTTGCGTCACTGTACATTTTCTAAAACAAATTACGAAAAGTAAAAAAAACAAAAAAACAAAAAAAAACATTATCTGAAATATAACGTTAGGTGCTGTATTAGAGAAAGCAACGACATCGGCCTTACGTACCTTTTATGAGTGAGTTAACGTAAAGTGGCTGGGACAGGAATCCAATGTCGAAACAAGGTAATCCATCCAAACTGAACTTCATTTTGTCCTTGTCACGAATTTTTTCTTGTAATTCCGCGTTATGAGAGAGTTCGTGCATAATTATGGAAAATGAGCCGGCTAGAACTTCGACGACACTAATTGAGAAGGCCACGACAAATACGTTCAAGGACTCTGTGTTGAACAAGAGAGTTTCTTATTGATTTATTGGCCTATGCTAGTATACATATCGAACGATCGTAATATTTAATTGAAACATCTCATTGAATAAAATAATAGTACGTAAGTTATGCATACCTATAATTTAATTATATTGGAATCAAAAAGTACCGATATATTAATTTTTTGTTTGAAAAAGTTGTGGATTTCATCTTATCAGATAGAATTGTTTTTTGCCAGATATTTAACCTCCAACATTTTTGGGAAAAAACTTCTTAAAAACTTTTTCAAAAATATGCCTCTCTTGCAAAATTAATAACAAAGAAAAAATTCACAATGATGAAGATATGATTGTTGGAAAAAATTATATTTTACGACTTATTCTAAGATTAATCTTACCCATGGTGGAAATAGAATTTTCTTCTGTAGAGGCACGGTTTTCTTCTGTGGAGGCTGAATTATATTTTCCTATTTTCTTTTCGAATATTTCTCTCTCTTTTCATTTTTTGGTGTCTCAATTTTTTTCTCTCGTTTTACATTTTTTAAGGTTTTATTTTGGACCCCCTTACCCTTCGTACTCGCCGCTGATCATCACTCGCACTGACTGTTTATTGTTTCAAAAAAAGGATAAATTAAATATTAAAAATGAGAGAGAGAAATTCTGTTCAATATTTTATTGTTTTTGGATCTAATTTTTGGCGAAAAAGAAATTCCAACTAACTTAAAGGGGAAAGTGAAGTTCTGCACCAGAATCCTTGAATTAAAAAGAGCTTTTTTTTCGTTACCAAGTTTAGAAACAATTTTAAGGATGATTGCTCTTTGAATGAAAGTAAATCTTATTAATTGAAATTATTAAGAGAAATAAGACCCAAAAAATGGTATTTTGCTTTTGAAATTGCAAAAAAAATTATATTAGAAACTCAGAACGACTATTTACGTAACGCTTATTATTAACAGGGAGGTGCCAGAAAAATTTTAAACATAATCTACTGCTGTTTTTAATAATGGAACCAACGTTGGTGAATATACGAAATTTTTTTTCTACCCAGTCATACAGGAGTAATAAAGTGTGGTACTTAGTTTACCCAAAGGTGTTAATATCAAGGCCTAATAAGTAATGTAGTCCCGACTGACTGAATTTGTTTTTATAAATTCTACCACGTAATTGGTATTAGGAAACATAAAATAAAAACTATGACAGAATATTACTCCCTAGATAAAGTACTGGCAAAATACATTGAGAGGGTTAGCGATGGCCATACAAATTTTCATATAGAAATCATTCTGCCAGATACCTTTATTTCCTATTACTCTGTTTTAATAAATAAATCCAAAAAAACAAAAAAACAAAACAAATTAAAACAAATTAAATCTTCAATGGGTACCTACTGCTTTGATTTGATTTTATCACACAGAAGCATACTATGATTATAACTGTGTTTAACGTTTAAAAATTAATAAAATCATAATATTATATGTTTCACATTTTCGCAAACTTTGGCACAGACACCCTTATCGACCTCTAATCCTGCATAGAATGTTCAAAATAAATATAATTTTTTTGCACAAAAGCATTATTAATTACATTTTTCACCCTAGAATCAAGTCAAAAAATGTTATTTTTGCAATATACCTATAAAAATTTTCTTTGTTCTGCCATCTATCATTTAGTAAGGCTATCTCAAGTTCATATTGCTCAGAAATTAAAATAAACACTAAATGCATATTATCTTATGTCTGAATGTGAAAGAATTAGTTCACGCAGAAGTAACGTAATTTCATTTTTTTCCAATTCATTCGTGCCGAACTATCGAAAATATTTAAGATAAGCTACTTTTGCATTAACGTTTTCATTCAGTGTTCATAACTTGTGGTGAAACTTACGATATAGTACCTCTGAATGATAATAATTCTATTCAATGCTATAATTTAAGTCCATTATTTTGAAGGAAAATAATAGAACTTCAATGTTTTTCTGAAAAAATATTTTACTGGGTTCTTCTTATTGATATACTGTAATTAGTTTCACATCCCGCTGTAATAACTAAAAAATATTGACATTTTGAACTCTCCTTTTACTCTCCTGAAAAATAGCCTTTTTGGAATTTGGGCAGTTTTGTTTTAGGGTGACGTATTTATCCGAGGTTATTAAAATTGTAAATAGGCTGTAGTTCTAACATAAAAATAATACTTCTACTGTCTATCATTTATTTTTTCAACATGTTTTGTAAATATTTTGTCCTCCAGTTAATATTCTGCCAATATTATGAAACGAACCTTGAGGCATTTCGCGGCGCTTTGGCAATTGTGCCAGCCTTGGATTTTTGCTGGCTTGGTTGGGTAACACAGAATTTCTTTTCATTTTTTGTGTGTAAGAGTGTGGCCATGTGGGTAGTGGCGCTTGCACATCGAATTTAAGGGAATAATATTGGCGAAATAATTTTGACCAATTAATTTTGTCAAATTAATTTCGGCTGGCTTCTACGTTTATTGTAGTGATGACATACCGTATGTAGGTATCTATTAGTTAGAAAGTATTCAGTCTGTAGGGAGTAATGTTTTTTAGCTTTCAGATTTGATTCCTTTTTGCATATTATCTGACTTTATTACTGCTGTTTATAAGACCACGCAGAACAGTAATTTCATGTTCAACCAAAGGGGAAAGTTAAAGAATTTTTATTTAGGGGGGGTCCATATTAACTTTCTTTATGTAGTTCTGATGCTTTTTTTCAAAACTTAATTTATTTCAGGAAGGCTGAAGCCCCATATCCACCTAAAAATCTGCTACAATGATTAGCAATATTAGTTCCATCAATTTGAAAAATATTAAAAATCATAAATAATGACGTTAAAAACTTTCCCCCAGCTTTTAGACTATTAAATCTCGTAACAATGAACTGAACTTATTTTCAAGAAAGTAGCCCAATACGAAAATGCCTAATTTTTCCCCCTACATCTCCACCGAGGAATCGTCTTTTAAAATATTGCCTTCTTCGTGTGGTAGGGTCATGGGTTGTTAGTTTGTACAGCAAATACTTTTTTCAACATTGAGAGACAACGGATGAATATTTTTTATACAATGAAGCATAATTTGAAAAAGGAAAGCCTTGGGCTAATTTTGGTTCACAGAAATTAATTCTATCTCAACCACAACCAAAATTATACTTAACTAATTTTTTTGTTTAAATTAACAACACGGGGTTCTCAATTGAAACAGGGGGTGTGCTTAGTTGAATGAGGGGTGTTTTGAATTGGTACACTTGTAAAATTGGCAAAGAAAATAAACTTTATTTGATAAATTGAAGTACAAATTTGGTGCCTGTTCAAACTGGAATTTCAAACATTGTTTTTGCCAAACTGTACCAGTTTGTTTGAGGGGTATCCATTAAAACCAAATCAGCTGTTTTATTTATAATTTCAGCTGTATATTTTAACATAAAGTATTGGTCTGAAATTGAAAATTTCAATTTATAATTAGCGTATCAATTCAGAACCAAGCATTTTTTTGTCTTTCAGCCATCAAATCTAGATTTAATACTAAAGTTGCTGCTTAATTATTTACAACCATTATGGGAACCGCCATACCTTGTCTAATATAAAATACACTCGCTAGTTATAGTTGGCAGTGAGATGGTCGTGTGGTTAAGTTCACCGCTTTTAGCTGGCAAATATGTAGGTCCCAACCAAAAAACCTACATCTAGTGACCCTTGATGTGTGCTGGACATGCACACACCCTATTGGTGCATGGTGGAATTCACAACTCTCCTTTCTAACTTGAGTCACCAATAGATGGCGCCCTATATAGTGGAAATAGAAGCCATATAGGTAGTATAAGCCTATGTGTATAGGTATAAGGGGCATTTCTGGCTCTGCCCAATCTCCCACAGCATCTAATGTTGTTCAACACGTGTTGAGTCTCTCTAGGAGGTGAGTGTGTGGGAACCGCTGTACCTTGCCAAATATAAAATACATTCGCCAGTTATAGTTGGCGGTAAGATAGCCGTGTGGTTAAGTTCACCACTTTTAGCTAGCAAATATGTAGGTCCCAGGTTTGATTACCATCAATTTTCGATAAAATTCCTTACAAACTGATACTAAATTCAGCTACATTTAGTAAAATTCTGAGCTGTTTGAAAAAGAAAAAAAAGAAACATGAAAAATTTTACTTCATATATAATTATTGAAAACACTTTCTCCAAAATTGTGATAAAACGGATAATGCAATGTTGGCAAAAATAAAAACCAAATTTGGTAGGTAGCGGTAAGGTTATCATGACAAACAGTAAGGCCCATATTTATAAACGTCACTTTAACCTTCCTTCGCTTAAACATCACTTTAAAATGACATTTGTATTTAAGAGTGAGGTAACATTTTACAATGTTCCCACATTTTTAAGTACTAAATTGTGCAAAAAACTTTTTTAAAGCGAAATTTAAGTAAAGGGAGGTTAAAATCACGTTTATGAATATGGGCCTAAATACTCCATATAGTTCTAGTGTAGCCACAAAAAAAAGGTGATGAATCAATTAACAACACGTGACCCTACCCGTCATCTGCAGACTTACCTATAAGCTCTTCTCGCGAATCGTTTCCTGCCGATCTGAACACATCGACGAATGTCCGCAACAGGGACCAATTGTTTACAGTGTTTTGATCGACGCAGTCGATCACCAAGCTTCTAAAATAGTCGATCACCTCTTCGGCGCGTTTCTTTTTCGTCGATGGCCTCTCCAGTCGTCTCAGCCAGCCGTCCAACAATCGACACGCAGCCACATTTTCGGATTGCGCCCACATCTCATACAACTCGTCGAATCGCGTGTAAAAGGTACACCTGGAACCAGTCAGCTGGTCGACAGTTTTACCAAAAAGGCAAACCGCCAAAACGTTGACGGCGTGCCGATAGCCGTACTCACGAACATCGATTACGGTCTTACGATTAGCCTTAGCCTCCAGCAAAATGACCATCTCCTTGACGCAGCTCCTCAACGCTGGAACCATCGTCTCCAGCGACGACGTAGCCGCCGCCAGCTCGCGTCCAATCGACGAGTATCCATTTTTCGTGTTCGATGTTACCGTCGCCACTGTCGGTAATTCCATCGTCTGCTGTTGCTGCAGTTGCTGCCGCTGCCGCTTCTCGGATGACGTCCGATAAAGGTGGCCTGGTCTTTCGTCGTCGTCGCCTTTACCAGTCGTCATTTCCATCGCAAATTTTTGGTACGCCTTATCTGCAGAAGCATCCATGCTGGCAGATGAGTTTGTCGTGTTGTTGCGTACCCCTGCAGTTGCAGTCGCTGTTGCTGTTGCTGCCGTCGCCATTGCCGCCACCTTCGCCGCTCCAGCAGCGTTTTGCTTATTTCGGTAGTCGTTGATGAGCGCTCTTACGACGTGCTGCAGCCTTTTCAACGACGACGACGACGTATTGGTGCCGTTGCAGAATTGAAACGTGCGCTGCACGAAGCTGGCATTTTGAAAATACTCGGCATGCTGGCTGAGGGTGGCGGCCACGTACGCCGACTGTACGACAAAGTATTCGGTGCCAAGGAAACGTCTGCGGAAGTACAGCACCGAATTCGGATACTGATGGTCGTACGTCGTTGTTTTGGCGACGGTGGCGGGTACGGTGGGTGCGGTGCGTGCGGTGGGTGCGGTGGGTGCGGGGTTGATGGTGTTCGAGGTGGTGGTCGTACCGGCGATGAGGGGAACGCAGGTGGTGCGACGTAAATGCGTCAGCCCGAAGGTGACGATTTTTCCTAACCTACGCAATAGTTGTCTTCGCGTTCGAACGACAACGAGAACCGCGAATGCGAAGATAATGCCGAGATTTTGGCGAACGGTGGTTTTCCACATTTCGACGAGGCCGCCAGCCAACTAAAATGGCAAACAGACAGAAAGTCGTCCGCGTATTAATATAATATGAAGCTACAGGGTTGGTTGCGTGCGCAAGGTCATTCGATCCCTGTAGGCAAATTAGTTCAAAGTATTGGTAAAGGGGGTTCAAAATATGTCGGCATATTTTCGAATACCGAGAAGATGCGGAGAGTACGGCTTTGACAAATGGTAGGGGTGTGCTTTATTCCTCCCTTTGTCAAAAACTGATCAGCGAAACCGCCTTCGGATGTAATTTTCCGAAAACTTGGAGATTCGCGGGTGAAAAACAAAATATATGACTGATTTCAGCGAATTTTCTCTCGGGCTGAAATGAGAACAGATGGGAGGGCATGGAGGGCCTAAGCTCCTCTACAATATGGTGAAGTCTTCCCTCTGAGAAACAGTTTAGAGCATAATTTAGACAGTGGAAAAAGAAGTTTAACTTTATTTTCATCGATGGAAAAATGACCGGATCTTAACGTCCCCCCCCAAAAAAAAAAAAAAAAAATTATTCTATCTTCGCTTCTGAATATTAAAGATGACAACTTCTGCAAAATAAGTAAAATAATAATTTTGTTCGGTGACTTTTTTTTATTTTTTAATGTGGTACATATTTTCTATTTTCACTATTGGGTAAAAACTGAAAGGTGAAGGCGACTGGCACAAATCTCGGTGCGATTTTCGATGCAAATTTTGGCGTGAATTTCAGTCTAAATTTTGGTACGAATTTTGACGTAAATTTCAGTTCAAATTTCGGTGTGAATTTCAATTTAAATTTTGGTTAAAATTTTGGCAGGTGGTAACCAGGATTTTTTTATGAATGCTGCAAACAATTTGATGAATTTTTTTGTTTTTGCCTTCACTTTTGAAAATTTAGAAAATTTGAGAAATTTAGTGTCTATGGAACTATCTAACGCATATTTATTGCTAAAAGTTTTTCCTAATTGGAAAAGTGACAGTCAAAAAAGAGAAAAAACAAAAGATAAAAGGAAGTCATGGGGTCAATCGCTTCCTTTGTCTCCTTGGTTACAATTATGAATTTCGGTTCAAATTTTCATCCAAATTTCAGTGTAAATTTTGTTGCAAATTTTGGTGGGAGAGAGAGAAGAAAAAAAAATTGTTAATGTATGTGTGGGTATTTGATAGCATTCAACACACGCACACTAACAAAAAACAAATTTTGGTTGTTTCGGTGGAAACAACGAATCATACAGTGTTACCAGCCAGCAAAAATAGAAAGTGTAAATTATTCAGTTCGCTTTTTTAGGCACTGAAACACGATTTTCTTAATTGAATGAACTGTGATACAAATGACCTTCAATAAGGAAAATAAATAAATACCTAGGTAAATACCATTGCAACGAAAGGCCAGTGAGTATGAAAATTAGAGAAAAAAAAATTAACACCCAAACTTTACCTGTACAAGCTTGTTAGGTGATTCCTCTCGAGTAAAATACAAACAGCTGCATTCTCGAGACCTCTTGAAATTTTGGGAAAGAGGTTTTTAACCCTAAAAATTCTGTTCTTCGTAATTTTCTTTCAAATTTAAGTTTTGTAATACAAATAGCTCACAAAAAAAACATATTTCTCATAAAATTTCCTACAGAAACGGTTCTTTGCATTGTGTTTGTCCAACGCTTGTCTTCATCTCTAGAGGGTCTTGAAAATATCCATTTTTCAAGGATTATGCTTAATAGCATTATAATATTTGAAATATAACTCGTAATTATCAAACTTTTCTGACAAAAAATTCAACAAGAAATTGAATGATGCCGGTTTGAGTCGATATAAACAAAACTGGTAGAGAAGGAGGTGAATATTAATCATGAAAATTTAGTATTTGCGCCAGAAATAGAATGAAAAGTAAACGTAATGAAATTCAGTATAATAGATATATTAGGTGTATATCTGCACATTATAAAACTATAAGAACACTAAGATAAATTATAAAATATATGCTCAAAATGTTTTCCATCAACTCGAATGCAGTGCTCCAAGCAATTGTGAAACTCCGTTCTCAATCCACTTAGCTGCGTTCAGCATTCATATGTTTACAAAGGAGGTAATTGGCATCTTGTAAGGCAAAAATAGTTTCAAAGGATCGTTGCAAATGGTAGATTTTCGTTTTAATGTGTCTCCGCAAAAACGAAGTCAGAAAGAGTAAGACTGGGTGATCATGCAAGACAAGGTATGTCACTATAACGAATTCGATATTTAACAATATCTCCGTCAATTTGGTCCATACTGACTTTAAACTGGCACCGTTCCATTTTCCGTTAAATTCTTGATCAAAAAAATTTGTTTCTGTGCTTTTTGTACTAAGAAAACGTGTATCTAAATGTATTTCCCTGTGGGGCAACATCCAAATTACCACCCGGTATACATATTATATACAGCCTACATAAAACAAAACAATTAGGTCAAAATGAGAAAATGGTACCAATCATTTTCTTTCCTCAAGGAACGAATAATTTTCATCATCCTCACCCCTAACCTTTTTGTGAGATAAATTTTAATACCCCGTTGGCGAGCAAACTGGGTAATAAACTCTCATTGCACCAATATTTTTTGTGTGTTCTAATAATCTCCTTTTCTTTCGTGTTCATATATTGCTATGAGGTGCTTTCTCTTGTCTTTAATGCCACTTTTCCCGCTTGACACATCGATCATTCAAAATATTTTCTAAACTAATAGGACATAAAAAAACATCTGTTCGTTTTACTTAAAAATTTTAATTTATGGTTATGGTCATAAATATAAAAAACAATCGCTTGATTTTGAACTTTTCTGTTGCAGGTAATGAACTCTGTTTTTATCGAGAATCGCTTTTATTCGTGAGAAAAGTCTACTGATTATAAACTATTCAGAAATTCGATAATTCGTGTTCGTTGAATGGTGCCAATTATGGTTTCACGTTGGTATGTATTGCTCTTTTAAAATAACATTAATTTACAACCATCAATTTACTACAGAAATTATCCGAAGTTTGTATCTTCTGCACTTTTCTTAAAATTGGTCTACAGACCAGACCAAATGAACTTCATGAAAAAGAAAAGAAAAGATTTTGCTTCATACTATTAAGAAGAGATAGAGAGAGAGAGAGAGAGAGAGAGAGAGAGAAAGAAAGCTAGGAGGTAACGTTTTTATGTACAATTAGATAGTGATCTGAACAGTATCAGTATCAACTGATAATTGTAGATGCCTCAAGATATTGATACGTATCAATAATTAGCTAAAACAGTATCAAACGATCCGTATCGAATCAAAATGCAGACAAAAATTATTTAGAGGTTTTATTTCGATTCTTAATAACCAAAATTAATAATCTTTATTTTCATTTACTTCCATTACACCACCATAGCAGAAAATCGTGTACAATACCTCGTTCTAGTTATTCTTGATTTTCTTTTCAATTACCTAAGCTATTTTTGTTCTTAATAAGTAGGCCTGAGATATGTGATCACGAATTTAATTTAAATTATTGGTGTCCTCGCTCTTCTTTTGCCCGAGGGCAAAAATTATCAAAATTTTTTCTCAAAACGACACCATAAAATAAATTTTAATAGCATTTTGCTTTTCTACCTGCCGAAAATATAGAAAAAAAAGTTCATTGCCTTTGATTCCTCGTTTTTCTAAAATTCTCTCCTTGAGGGGTCGAAGAGAAATAAAAATTGCAGTTACCTTCAGAAGAAAATCAAGAATAAGTCAAAAACTAATGCTTCAGCTAAGATAAGAATTAACCAGGTATTCTGTCGCATATCTTTCTAAAAAACTGCAGGTAGGTAATAAGCTGGATAACTTTGAGCCAAGAGCGGGATCGAATTTAGTACTTTGACTAAATTATCTTATCCTTAGTCAAGCTGGGTTCGTAGATATAATTTCTAAAATTTTTTAATAATTGTCCTTCTAGAATTAATATATAAATAAACACTAATGTGAAAAATAAAAAATGTATAAACAACGGGCATTCTGCCAGTTTGCAAGGTTCGGTTCTTTATCGTTTTTTCTCTATTTTTTTTTTTTTTTTATTTTACTTTATTCATTGTCTATCAATTTAAATTCGATAAATATACTTTTTTCCATTATTTTTCAAGTTATTTAAAAAACTTTAGTATCAGCTGACTCCATCAATACTTCATGATTTGATATTGATTCGTATCAGTACTTCATTCTACCGATCTTTTGCACCACGACAACCTGGTATTGCTATCAAACCTAAAAAATATCAATTTAGAATTTAGTCAAACTGCCTATTAAACGTTAGTTTTATCAGAAAATAGAGATCTGAAAAAAATGAAAGCAGAAATATACAGTCGAGATAATGAAGGTGTTACACGCTGAGCCTATAGCGGCTATTGCAGCTCTAAAATGGTCATAGACTGGACACACTGTGCAGTTGAATGAAGCTGAATGGGAAAATTTTGTGGAAGAATGGTGTTTCAGAAGTTTATAATTAACGTGGGTAAGGGAAGACAAAGAATACAATACAATCACCAACTGGTAAAAGGACTTGACTCGAGAATTTTCAAAAAAAAAAAAATGTTTTCTTACTATGTTTTCTTATTATTTAGATGCGTCTTCAGTGGTGATACCACTTAATTCACACAAGAAGAGAAAAAAATGTTAGAAACAATACTTTTTCCACCAATATCTTCCTTACCTTAATAGTAGAACACGTTCAATGGTGTTCCTATTGAAGTCACCCAACTGAAAGGGTCGAATTGAACTCTGGAAAATTGAAAAAATACACCAAAACAACTTCAGTCATGAACTTTTTTATTTTTGTTTACCGAAAAATTATAAAAACCTAGCTTAAGTCCTTTCACCAATTGGTCATTCTGTCAACGTGACATCTACAGTGGCGGTTCCAGGGAAGGGTGCAGGGAGCGCACGTCTCCCTTGAGATATAAATTGTCTGATTTTTGGAGAGGAAACTATCTGATCAATAGAAAAAATATGTTACTTAAATTATTAGTTTAGGTATAGAATTGTACGAGAAATTAAAAACAATAAAAAGCTTATAATTAAAAACGATCAGTTTTTAAAAGATATGCTTTTTTTTTTTTTCTTTTGGCTTTAGCTTCATGCGGAATAAATATTATTTCGTTGCGAAAGGTTGGCAGCAGTATTGGTATATTTTAAAGTCGCAGTAGTGAGCAGAATAAAAGATTATAAAAAGGCGGGAGTTCCGCTGAAACATACTCAAGAATGGTTGACGCGTAAACATAATAATAGTGTGGTTGTGTGTGTGCGCAATGCATTGCGCATACACACCACCGCATACGTACATGTCATATAACCAACACAAACAAGAGTTCTGATTGTAAGAATTACAGTTATGCAAATTTCGTGATCATAATTCTCATTTAGCTCCTACCATAGACCAAATGCCAAGATGTTTACGCATCAAAAACAAAAAAACAATTATGGTAGATTTAGTAGTGTTACTGAAACCGAGAACAACTGTAATTTGTATGGTGCGAACAGCAAAGGCCAATAATTATTTGAAAAAACAAACCTTTTAAGTAAATTATAGTTACATACAGTATTTTTTCTGCTAATTTTATGGGGGCATTTTCATAAAATGTGGTTAATATTGTACATTGTAGTTTGCGAAGATGTTTTTTTATTTATTACCTTAAAAATAGACCGAAATTTTTTGCTGTAATTGGCAAAAAAAAGTTAAAAAGTGAACAAACATATGAATAAATTGTAAAGTAAGAATTTAAAAAAACTCAAATAGCGACGGGTCACGCGTTTGTTTTCAGAAGGACCATGACTGTTAATTGCGATAGCATTACGATTGAAATAAAAATGTTTCTAAATAAGTTGTTTTGACATTCAAATTATTATAGAAGGGAGAAGACTGCAAAAGGAATTGAACACTTTTTGGGCGACATTCACGCCTTCACTGGGCCATCCTGAGCTATATTTCTCGGTTAGTGCGCCCTTCCTTCGAGAAAATCCTCGATCCGCTCCTGTGACGTCATAAAATTTGAAAAAACTGCAGCGTACGCTGGTGTAGCTAGAGATCGCATAGTACGGGGTCCTCTGAGACGGGGCCTTTGTTTTTACGGTACAGCTGAAAATTGATTCAACAACTGTTGCAAATAATAAATGCGTTATATTCAAATGAGAATAACACATGTCAATAAAAATGACGAGAAGACGAGAATAAACAAATTCTCAATGAAATTACTGACCAAATGACTCTCGCTGATGGTAATAACCCCTCAATCAGAAACCAACGGCATAATTCTATTGTCTTTTTTTTTTTTTTTTTTTTTACTCTACCTCAATCTACCCTTTCTCCCTCGGCCCATGGCCAATAAAATATACCTCATCGAGCCTTAACTGTGTTTTCACTCCTCTCATCTGTACGTGTATGATATGTAGGTATCTATGTCTGTGTTAAAATCGTTTACGGATACGATACCTTACCACCTACAGTCGTAAATTATTTTATTTAATGAATAAGCTAACCCTTTTAATTGACATTAAATAACGCCTTCGGTATATTGATGGTTTTGTATAGCGATTTTTTTTCCTTTTTTTTTTTTTTTTTTTTTTTTTTTTTTTACGTATCTATAAGCTATGGGTAGGTACGGTATTTAACAATGGAGTGCAAATTAAATTAACATTTTCGTCTGACTCGATATATACGATTACGGAACCAGGGTAATATACATCGGTTTAATGAAAGTGAGTCTTTATTTAATTTTTGTTGTTATACGAGCTTTACGCAATAGCCTATACACGTCGTCGACTTGTATGGCATACAGATGTACAAAATATTATTACTTAGGTGATATTAAAACAAAATACCAATAGGTAACACATTTCGTGGCAGCGTAATTATAGAAGGCAGGAGGTGAGAAATTTTGCGATAATCGTCCAAGATATAGAATGTAAACAATTTTTTAGTCCGTACGTTGTCGTCCTATTTTTTGGTATTAGGCCTAGCCTTAATCTTGCGCTTATGATGCCATTCCGAGTGAACAATATCCGAAAGACAGTATGCTTATTCCATAAACTGATGTTGGTATTCGGTATAACGCATCCTTATATATTATTCTTCGTATATGGGTATCAACGAACGGTTATTGTTCGTTTTTTGTGCAGAAGAAAAGATATGCTCTAATGAGCCAAGTCATCGTGAATATGGATGCTGGACCAGTCAACAGACATACGTCTAATTAAAGTTCGATAAGAGAAAAGATAGATACAAAAATAAACAAACAAAAACTCGAATTCTGTTTTATTTCGGAGATTTAAGAAAAAAGTTTTGGTGTAAAATATATTTATGTTAGTGGGTAATGGCAGTCGCTCGTACACTCCGCTCTCAAGTCTATTAATGTCTAAAATATTTTTATCTTAAGCAATTAAACGTATAGGCCACCTATAAAGGTATTAAATTTACTGCAACATCTATTAATCAGAACGTTTATACGACAAAATTTACACCGAATTTTCGACCATTCGTGATAAGGTGCCGGAAATCTTACTCTAATCCCTCCTTAAGGAGTGACCCCAAGTTACATTTTCGTGTATGTTTTACATAATATCCTTCGTTATTAATTTAATAGAAAAAAGTCTCATTTAAAAAAAATATCAGTAGCTATTTCAGGGTGAAAGTTTTTGACGGTTGGAAGACGTAACTGGTCTATGGTGGGATTGATACTGTTAATATTTTATTTCAGAATATCTTCAATCATTCATAAAGTGAAAAACTCGACGGAGATGTCAAATGAAAAGTTTGATGTGCCCAAATTACATATTTACGACAGTCTGATAGGGATCTTAACTCTAATACCAGACTTGACTTGACATTCGTGGTGTTTGATATCGAAGGATCAGAGGTGAAGGGACATGCAGTAAAAATCCGAAATAAATTATTCGAATGCTAATATTTCAGTGTATAAAATAATCGTACATTACTGATTTAGTTCTGCGGTTACAACTCATGTTTCTTACTTTCTCCACCTTCAAGCATTTTGAGGGTTTACAATTCTACATAATCTATTTTTCTCGCAGTACTAAAAGCGTCGAGTATCGTTACCAGTATCGATACTATCAGTACTTCGGAGGTATATCCAAATTATCGATAAATTTTTGTGGGCGATACTTTCAAAATGCTGTTTGTCCATAGATGTTTATACTATATAAATAGATATCGAGCTCTGTAAGAAAAGTGAGGTCAACCTCCGCCATCTTTGAACTAAGCATAAGCACAACATAAATACATGAGTGAAATAGGATTTTCAAGTGAAATTATGTTTTATATGGTGTAAATTTCATTTATTTTTGTTTTGGGAATATTATAACTTATAATAAAAATGACGTGTACTTACCCTCATTTTTATTTTTGAACAAAAATTCTTTTCGGCATAAATTTATTTCATTACGTCTATTTTTAATTTGACTTGAAAATCTTATTCCACCAATGTATTTTTATGGTGATTATGCCAAATTCAAATATGGCGGCTGTTGGCTTCACTTTTTGCGTGCATAAAATGTCAAGAGCTGGACATCTAATTACAGTATATTTTATACATCTCGGTGTTTTTCACGTCAGTCGAGTCCTTTTGTTGTCTAGATGTCACGTATGTCTCCTAAATCTGTCACATAGTCATTGTCAAAAGATTTAAAACCAATTTATTCGTTTGCTTTTAAGTTTTAATTCAATTCAGTCGACTAGTTGTGCGGTTGTCTAATATATTTTGTATTTAAAATAGTTTCAAGCATAAAACAAATGCGGTTTTTGAAACCTACGATAAATTTTATTTCAAAAGATCATATGCAAAGTATTGATACTTCGAACGAAATTATCGATAAATAATTTTCTTCGATACTTTACATCTCTGTACTCAATTCAATTTCGTCACGTCGCTACAGGATCGCTTCTTGGTTCTGAACATTTTAATTTTCAAGTTCTACCAATAAAGTTTTGCATAAATAGCATTATAATTTTGATCAAGTTTCTAAAACCAATTTTTCCTCCTAATTTTTGTTAAAATTCAGAACTTGACAGAACGAATTAAGAGCGGTAACAAAAATGAGAAATGTATTTTTGAAGTCATGTAGTTAGGGTTTAGTCTGAAAAATATACCTACCTAGTGTAAAATTCGAATGCAGAACAACAAAATACATCGAAGTGTTGGTGATAATTGTTGCCTCTGCCATTTTAAGTGATCAAAGGAAGTAAAAATATGTGATTTTGGGTTTTTAGGGAGCCATAAATTTTTTCTCGCGAAAAGCGGAGCCCTTAAAATAAAATAAGTTTGTTGGAAATTAATATCAAGATGAATTTTACGAACTGATTTTCCTATAATTATTTACAAAAGCTGTACAGAGGTTTGATACAAAACCTGATAGACAATTTGAAGTCAAGTCGAATATTAACGTAGGTACCTACGTGAATTTATAAAGTATGTCAAAATTAGGGTGACTGCTGAAAAATCTTATTTTTTTTATCCTTACGATGGATTTAAAAGATAGTAAACTGAAAAACTAAAAAAAAAAAATGAGTTCGGCTCTTTGAAAAATGTCTAAATTAAGTACGAAGTGAGTAAAATTAGATAAATTTTTGAATGAGAAAATGGGTCAGGACACTCATGATTGTTTCTTCTTCAAATTTCACAAATAGGTACCTACGTAAAATATTACTCAAGTACCTATACAATATTATGAAACATATAACATCCGCATAATTTCCTAACAGTCATTTACAATATTGAGTATAAAGTTAAAATCAATCGAGCTGTTTCTGCTAAATGCCCAAATCAATCTAAATTTTTTGTGATATCAAATTTTACATTTAACTAGTCAGAGAACAATACTGATGAGATCATTAAATATGTAAAATAATTTAATATTCGTAATAATGACGATATACCATATTGATAAAATATAATATCCCCTGGTGACTGGTGTAAATTAGTTACTGTCTCCTTATTATCAAAAATTTGTTGCTGAAAAACGTGACTTTCTTGCAATACAATTAACTTTCAGTTTTTCTAGTTTCTGAAAGCTAACTTATATTCGATGATTTTCAATTCGAGTCTACCTACGTTGAAACTTTTCCCGTATATACCATACATTTTCAACCCAAAGTTATAAATATTATCTTTTCAATGACAAACCCCTCTGTTACTTTTTCTATTAGGTATATTTGTATTGAAACACCCTCAGCGAAAGTAAGTACACAGAGTCATCGATTGAAATTTCGAATTCGGATATTTCAGGGTGCGAGATTCACAACACTAAAATAATGTTTGTAAATTCTGACTTACATTTTTATCCATGAAAATTGAAAAGATTTACTCGAGTAGATTGTTTTTTAGGAGAAAAAGCACCCACATAATGTGGAAAAAAGTACCCTATATACCCTTAGATTATGCTTAAAGAAGTGTCTCGAGATACTGGAGTCGTTGTCGGCTGGAGTGCATCGCGAAAACATTTTTTTCACCTATGCAAGAATGCGAGAAAAAGAAAAATGGGGAAAAATTTTTCGAAATTCTCATAGAAGCGAGAATATAAATGGAAGACGCTGAAGACAGACGAAACTATAAAGCGTGAAATCAGTCTTCCATTCGAGGTTAGATGAAAAGATTATTTGGTTTGTGAAAGGGGAAGAAAAAAAAAACACACACACACACAAAATGATGGAGAAAAAAGAGTTATCGTCGTCGATTGGTCTACATTCCATTCCTCCTCTCCACCTCCAATGTTGTTTTTTTATTGAATTTTTCGTCCTAAATTCAGTCACTTATCGCGAAAATTGAATTTGAGAAAAATGTGGAAACGCTTAAAAGGGTATTAGGTAGTCATGACTCTTTTCCTTAGAATATATTACGTACTTATTTGGAGCATAGTATGAATCGTTATTCAGCTCTCATGTGGGCTACCTCATCAATTTAGAAACGTAAGAAACCTTCAGTATTTTTTTTTTTCATTATTATTTGAGACGGAAATGAATTCTTGTCTAAATTTATTAATTATCATTTTTTTGATAGATATTATTTAAAAAAATATATAAAAAATCGAGTTAACTTCTCTCTTGAGGAATTAAAAAAACATTCCAAGAAAATTAGCCCTACAGATATCTAGCGTAACATATATTTATCTAAAGATTTTTCGAAAGTAGTTTTGTTCAGTCAGTCTCTGTAACTTTTTCTCAAAATGGGGTTTCATCATTCATCAGAAAGATAAGAAACTAAATAATTATTGAAACATAAATCGATTTTTCGATAAAAATAATATATTTATGAAAAATAATTTTTTTTTAAATGTTTTCACCTCCACTTTCTATAAAATGTGTTCTTCCATTCGGCTGTAATGGAATTTCAAAGATAAGAAAAAAAACATTTTTTTTTAGACACTTTGTGGTTTAATTTTGTGGATTGTCAACTGGGTTTTACCCATTTTTACGACAGATTGATTGGAATTTTTTACCCACTGAGCTAAGACATTATATTGGGCTGTGAAAAAATAATTTTGGTCGTACCTGCTAGTGAGATTTTCATCTCGGTTATAAAAAACTTGTTGTTCGAATGAACGAACGTGGCTTTCATTCCACACATTAATTTTATGGTGGAGACATTTTCACTCGTGACCCGTTACAATAATTTTCTTCCACTTCAAAAAGAACCAGTGTAGGGATGACTTTTTTTCTCCATTAGACTTGTCTATCGTGATATAGACACACGAGCTACTGCACATACACCAGGCGCAGTATGTTTGACAACAGCGCACAGGCCGCTGGAGTCTGTACTGGAGTTGAGACAGTCGCCAGACAGTTACACTTTGGTGAGGAGGAGTGTGACTAACTAGCGGCTGAGGCCACTATATTGTCTACTGTATAATTTGGTTACCACGTAAGCCCGAAATTATATTTCCATGGAAATGTAATTTTGATACACGTTCAATAATACATGATTTTTTCATTTTTCTGTAATAACTTATATTGTGTGTCAATTTTTTTATATGAAAAATTGGATGGAGTCGAGGTTTTTTCCATTTGGGACTCATTTTCAATGATTGAAGTCGAATTCATAATGATTATATTGTGATACCTACGTTTGTTATAAAAAATTAGTACAGAATCCCAACTTGTGATCTAAGAATATGAAATTAATAAAATTATTCCATCCTACTTGGAATTTTTTTATCCCCTCAACTATGAAAAAATTTTGCACAGTCCAGTCAAATCTTACTAAAAAAAAAAACAAAAAAAAAAAAAAAAAAACAAACAAACAATAGCACAAAACTTTTACTATATATATATATATATATAATTGTTGGGTAGATCTCCTAGAGTATTATACTAAAAGTTGCATCCTCTAGGCCTCTTGCAATATTGGGAAGGAAGTGTTATCTTCAAAAATTTTTTTTTTTGAAATTCTAGTCAGTTAAATGGTACAGTTTTAGCCTGTTAATTTTTTTTGTGTTTTTTTTGTGAAGGTATACTTTCCTAACTTGGAACCGTTGCAACAATGGCGGAGCAGAATTAATATTCTGGAGGAGCTTTCAGTCATTAAATTCGCCAATTATCCTTTATTAGCAATTGCTGAGAGAAGGAGTTACAACTTTTTTGGGGGGTCTTAGAGGGATTGTAACACTCATATCCCCATCATTACGCCACTGCGATACAATAGTTTTAAATTGACTATCAACGAAGTATGGAACTCGCCTGAACAGTATTCCAATTTGTATGCGCCTTAAAAATACAAAATACAACCAACTTAACTCGACGTTTTTCACTGTCATTTAGTCACTCGGTGCTCGAATTAAATCTAGTCGACGTAATTATCGGTCTTATTATGTGAATACGAAAATCAACCAAAAAAAGGTGCACTTATAAAATGTTAGGTACGTTGATGCCCTTTGGAAATATTTTAAACCGAACATACAAGTCGCTCAACTTTGCCAACAGCACTAAAGTTTGGCGTCAGTTTGTACAACACAGTTACACTTACACATAATAAGGCGACGACGGTTATCTTTGGTGCTGATAATTTAATTACTTCCTATTTGCGATCAGCGAAACTAAAATAACGTCGCCATTAATATAATATTCGTAAGTACTATTTTATCGAGATGATGATAAATTTCGCGTTCACCGACCACTTATACATATACACGTTTTTTGGCATATATATATATGTATACATTTTAAACACAACATCAATGCACACAGCATCCGAAGAAAACTCACAGAAGTTAACGTCTCTTCCTTCAACTTATCAACCCCCTCCCGCAACCGTCTCTTTGACACAACCCTAGTTAAATTTTCTTAAGCCAATTTAGTGTGTTCTCTTGCTCACTTTCTCTGCGCGTCTCTTTTCTCCTTCATAGGCTATACACAGTTTGTAAATAATTTATATTCGTATTTACGAACGTGTAACCCTTTAATCGAGTTAAATTTATATTTTCTGTGAGAAATCTGCTAGAAAACTTTAAAAGACGAATTTGTTGCGTTCAAAACGACGAAAATTTTCGTAGATACCTCGAGGCTCTTATATTGTTTCTGGAATCACTTATACGTAATATACGATGAAGAACTCGAAATGAGAAGAAAAAAAAATTCACCAAGTAACCCTCGAACCGTCTCATGCGAAAGTTAGGCACTACTTCTAATGCCTGCCGGCCTATAAATAGACAATATACTTTTATTCGCATTCGTTATGGGCACGATACCCTTAATCAGATATCTTTGAAAGATAAGAAATTAACTTACTCCTTTTCGCTCATTTAATCCACACGTGCTGGTTGCAAACTTATTCGCGAAGGCTCGTGATTTTTGAAACTTTTTCCAAACTCTCTATCGCAGTCAATATAATCTGATGAACTTGTGCACGAGGAAATGGAGAAGTGCAGAAGTTAACGTGCAAAAAGTTAGTCTCAGCAAACAGAATTTTTTTCTTTCTCCAAAAACGTACAGATCTATGGTTTTGACCATACATTTTTTCGCCTTTGGCATCGTGTTTCTCCTATCCGAATTTTATTGTGTTGCTCAGTGACATAAATGATGGAGTAGTTCTATGTGAAATACACACACACACGCACAAAAAAAAAAGAAGAAAAAGATACAAGAAACTTCCAAAAGTATAAACAATTTAGTATCATTTTTGTTGCTCATAAAACTTTCTGATATTAATGTATTTGAAATATTATTCGACGGTAATAATGGAACAATTTTTATAATCCGGCATATTTTCGTAATGTATCCTAGTCATGGATTAAAGTCAGTCTCTTCTAAATATCTGTTACTTTTTTATGTCATGTTTTTAAGTAGATTTTTGAAAAAAATCTACTTATTAAAACTGCCTGAGTATTCGGACCAAAGAGCGGGAGTGGGTACATTTTTCGTTTCATGATTTTCTGAATATTTTGGCACTATTTTTGAAATTTCATTTTTTATTACGTACCCCCTATTGCGTCGAGTCCATTTTCAAGCGTAATCTTGATCGGATAGTTTCAAAATTTGAAGCATGTATTTGGATCCATCCAAACAAGAACCCTATTATTTATGGTTTGGATCAGGCCCATAGTACCTCTGGTAAGTCAGTTTATATGCATTTTTTATTGAACAGCGTACAGGTCACAATTTTTAATCGATAGGCCTAAAATTTGGTACACGTATATGCTTTAGATCAAAGATAATACTTACCAATTTTAGTGGGGGTAGGCTTAACGGCTCTAAAAAGAGTAATTTTGAATCTATAGTCACAAAATTTGGTATATGTATTGACTAGAAGTATATCTAACACGATTCTAAATTTGGTTTCTAGTGATATTATGGTTCATTCCCTGGGGCTCTTAGAAGTGCTAATTTTTCATGTTATTTCAATAAAAGTTGCAATTCCTTTTCAATAGTCACAAAGTTTTGTACAAAGAATACCTCTTATACAAAGACCGGACCTACCAATTTTTATATTTATTAATCAAGGTATTCAACGTGATTTTTCCTCTTTTACCCTTCTAATAATGGTTCTAAACAATTCATTTTCTAGGCTTCATCGAAAAAAACACTCGTTTTAGCCTACAAATAACACATCTCTGCAAAAGGTCAATTTTGGCCCAATCCCCACCTGCCACCGTAGATTAGATTTGAACACACACACCAAAATCTCATCTAATATTTTGGTAACTTGACCGTAGACAACTGTACTATATACTTTGTTTTGCAATGTGGGATATTTTTTTCTCATATAATTTTTTTTTAAATTTATGTAATATATATAGGTAATCTACTATTTTCGTCACTGCGGGAAAAAAAACCATAGAATTATTTCCTAAAATTGTTCTTGTTAGAACTTTAAATAATTTTTCATTTCACAAAAAAATAATGATTTTTGACACATTCATGAAATATTTTGAAAACATGTTACTTAACCGGTATATTTTATCGCATGCATCGTATTTGTGGGATATTGGTAATTTTTTGCGAAAAATATTAATATTTTATATATTACTTAATTAGAAGAACTTTAATGATATATGTGATTTTTGAACAAAGAAAATCTACTTTTTCTTGCGAAGCTTGCTGCGCAAGAGTTTTTTTTTTCATACCACTTTTTTCAACCCATTTTCACACGTTTCGTTTTTCATCATCGTAATTATACTTCACTAAACAACACTTTTTATCTTCACATCGAAATGTGACAAATCCTCTCCACGAGTAAAGAACTAATAGCCATTCTGGGAGTTGGATCTTTGATGCTTCCCAAAAAAGCTAGAAGATCTTATGTGGGAAAAAATCTCTCCAGATAACAAAAGTTCCTCACTGTTTTTTGGAGAAACCTTTACTTTTCTAACTCTTACAATGTTCGATGATTTTGACCATAATTTTCGGTCAAAATATTTTTCTCTTCTAAAACTTTTAACTGACTTTTAGAAGTAAATGTTTCGTGGTAAACTATCTTTTCTCCTCTAAGAAAAAAGTTGTGTTTTTGCGAAAATCGTAAATCAAAAGAAAGAAATTTTGGTAAAAAATTGAAAATTTTTATGCACAGAAATTGTTTATATCGGTAATTTCTTTCTCGCTCCCGGTATCAAGCTTTTTGGTTGTGCGAATTATTTTCTTTTCATAAATCAGAAAAACTTTTATATATTATGTTGATATATCTGGTTGCGATTACGACACACAGATTAAATTTCTGATCTATAAAACACGCTATGATCAAGCTAGAAGCTGTTTGTCCTTTTAGGTGCTTTGTACCATAATATAATGCAGATGGAAATTTTGTTCATTCTCCTCAATTGATGGAAGAATGCGTTCAATTAACAAGAAATATATAGGTTCCCCGTCGTCTGTCAGAAGGAGAAATGTTGTTTTTGGTCCAATGACCTGTGGTAATATTACGTCGTCCTTACATTGTTGCTGACTGGCGGTATGTTTACAAATAAAACATGTTCTAAATCTTTTGAAAAGTTTTGTTTTATTACTATCATAATTACCATAATATAAAAATTTGCAACAACATGAGGTAGTAAGTAAAGTTGGGGTGTGGTGAAATGGAGCGCGTACCCAGAATTAAAAACAAAAATGAAATGTCTGTAAATTGTTGTTTTGTTTTTTTTATGTTCAAGTCAAAGTGTGGAAAGTCCGAAATCCTTGTTTATCTAGCAACATTTTGGAATAAAATTAATATAAAAATTTGGTTTTGCAAAGGGAATTTGTGTTGTTATCCATATTTTTGGCATCACTAATACACAGTATTACTCTGGGTTATATGTTAGTTTTGATGTGCTTTTTGGGTGAAGGCAGAATATCTGACAAAACTAAACAATAAATATAAAAAATTATCAAAAAAAGTCCAAACATGTCTCTTAAATAATGAAAACAAATTTATAATTAATTGACAAATAATTGTTTTTGTCCTACTATTCCCAGTTAATAATGGACGCGAATAGAAGAAATTGGAAGAAAAATGTTGTGGGAACTGCCATACCTTTTTCTATACAAAATACATTTGCCAGTTATAACTGGCAGTGAGATGCCAATGTGGTTAAGTTCACCACTTTTAGCTAACAAATATGTAGGTCCCAGGTTTGATTCCCCAAACTGACAAAACCTACATTTGGTGACCTTCAACCTGTGCTGAACATGCACACACCCTAGTGGTGCATGGTAGAATATACAACTCTCTTTCCTAACTGGAGTCACCAATAGATGGCGCCCTATTTAGTGGAAATAGAACCCATATAGGTAGTGTAAGCCTGTGTGTATAGGTATAAGAGGCATTTCTGGCTCTGCCAAACCTCCCATAGCAACTAATTTTGTTCAACTCATTCTGGAGTCTTTCTGGAGGGAGTGTGTGGGAACTGCCATACCTTTCTCTATAAAAAATACATTTGCTAGTTATAATTAGCAGCGAGATGGCCGTGTGGTCAAGTTCACCACTTTTAGCTGGCAAATATGTTGGTCCCAGGTTTGATTCCCCGAACCAACAAAAGCTACAAATGTTTTTGAATAAGTAATTTTTCCATATTCTGTCTAATTTGCAAGCAAGAACATTGTGAATACCACCCCTCCCTTTTCCGCTCAAAAGGTAAAACAATTCCACATAAGTGATCCATCGGACCCAACAAATTCTGGAGGATAAGCCATTATTTCCTAGTTAAATTCATGGGCGCATTCTGTGGAAAACTTTGTTGTCGGTTTTCAACAAAAAGTTCCCCACCCCTTCCACAGATCAAATACACACTTCGAATACCTAGGTTTTACACACACTCCACTATCAAATGGCTAAATCCGTTTTTCATTAACCAAGTTTTTAAAACTTTCACGTCACAATGCGTCGAAAAAGCTTCAATCTCGCTGAAAATCTTTTCAAATGAAAATATTTTCAGTCCAGCAGCAAGCTGCTAAATCCTTGTTTCGTTACCAACGAATTTACTCTGACCACACGAACGTCAACAGGAAAAAAAATGAAAAAAAAAAATTTGAAAGACTACCACCTATCTATTGAAATT
Organism: Ericerus pela; assembly: GCA_011428145.1. Classification (NCBI taxonomy): domain Eukaryota; kingdom Metazoa; phylum Arthropoda; class Insecta; order Hemiptera; family Coccidae; genus Ericerus; species Ericerus pela. The sequence goes on along the minus strand of WOFM01000526.1, from coordinate 1,657,950 downwards.
TAGTACAGGCCAACATTTTAAGCTGACCGGATTAAAACGAGGACGTTAATTTATCACTAGTCCGTGTACTTGGTTGAAAGAGGATAAAAAACAAATTTAACGATTTCTTTGAATTTTATGCAACCAAACGGATGACTCATTACTTAAAATTTAACGTTTATACTTCGAGTCATATAATATGTGCCAATGATACAGTTATGAAACGTGCAATGTCCGAATTAACATGTAAATTTTCAAATGATGAACGATAAATGCGACGATTTCGTAAATTGTAGAATGTGGTTATGATATAGGTATACACTTTTCTCTCTCTCTCTCTCTCTCTCTCTCTCTCTCTCTCTCTCACTCTCTCTCCAGAATTAATACCTTATTAAAGCGGTAGAAGCTAATAAATTTTCAGAATTGTCGCATAAACTTGGAAAACGGTGCTTTTATTGCCGAATGCATTTCCGCTCCTCACCCTCCTCCGCATCACAGTATTCTTTCTAAAACCTCATTCAATTAGTAAACGTCTCTTTTCAATTTTACCCACAAACCACTCGTACGTCACCACAAGCTACATATAGGTATACGTATTATATGAGACAAGAGCCATCAAAAACGAAAAATGACACATGGCAGTTTACCTTATTAACATAATATTCGAGTTTTTGAAGGCGAAAAAGAGTTTTGTTTCTAAAATGTCCATTTTCATAGTGACATGGGTTAATTTGTGTCGTATGCGCGTTTGTGTGCGTGTATATATATACATATGTGTGTGTGTGTGTGTGTGTGAGTGAAAATGACCCACTAAATTCACACTATGTCCTTTTTTTTTACTCCCCCCATATTCATCTTCACCAATCTTAAGTGTACGCTGTAGGCCTTACCTATAGGTTAATGCTGCGATGAAAATGTGTTTTTCTTGTAAATTTGTCAACCACTTCGCTGGGTATGAAAAATTTTCTCAAGTTAGGACCGTCCTTATGTTCGTTGGCAATTCGTATTCAACATTTTCCTGAAAGTTTTAAAACAATAGCAGAAAGGTGTCGTGTTGTATAATAGGCTCGACGGCTAAAATTTCGCCATCCAATTTCATATTGCTTTTTTTTTTTTTCTTTCAAGACAGACATTAAACATCCCTTGTGTTCGCCAATTATCCGCGTTAAATGATACCCTACTTTACATTATTCATTTAAATTAGAGATTGTTCGAAAAAAATAAATACATAAAGGGAAAAGAGAAGAAGGAAGTGTAGATAGAGGTGTACATAGGCTTTTATCAAAGAGAAGAAGGAACGCTAAAATGAATAATAAAATGTCACTCTTCTTTTTTTTTTCTCCGCTTAATGCTCCGCTTTCTCTTCTTTCTCTTCACAAAGTCAGAGGCTCACTTGAAATTTGAATCTGCTAATAAATTTTTTTATTCATTATGAGTTTCGACTAGGTACGAGTGATTTTGATAAATTTTTAAGATTAAATATTTATCGGTGAAATCGTTAAGAATTTATTTGAAGGCTGGAAAAAGGTACGTCTACGGTGGCAAGGTGAGTTATAATGAGAGGTACTTCTTTTTGCTCGATAGTAATTTATTTTATGTTTTGAAAAACACAGTGAGTGAATTAAATAAAATTTTTCGATTTTATTGCAGAAAATACTAACCCTCTCTGATTTCATCGTAAAAATTATGACATTTTTAATTAGAATGCGAAATTAATTTTTTGTTACATGTGGTTGGAGAATGTTTTTTTATGTAGACATTCATGGCGTGTAGAAAGTGGCGAATTCCAGAACCTTCAAATTTTCATTTACTTTCCGCACAACTTTTAAATTTCTGAAACGAACTTTCGGCACGCCTAAACTTTTTAAACACTTTTTTTCACTAGTCTTCAAAATTGGACATTTTCCCATTATTTTATATTAAATTTTATAACATTCCAACTCTACCAATTCGGCCATTACAGACAGATAGTAAGTGGGTAGAGTTTGCATGTATTTGTTTATTTCAGTTCGTTTTTATATTGTACCTAATGAAAAATAGTTAACGTAACACTGCGATAAAATAATTTTCTTTATAGTCGTGGGGAAAGATTTCTATTTTATTTACCAATATTTTCTAAAAATTATTTTCACAGCCTTCTTTCTTCTCATTTCACGTTTTTCCTGGTTTTTTCACCTTTCATCCTCAGTTCTCTCATTGTTTCACGTTTTACTGCCCTTTGTCTCAAATTTAGAATTACTCCACTTTTATTACCAGAAAAGAGTAACCTTCTTATTTATTCTCAGGGACCAGAAAAATTATTCAACTGAAATCGTTGAACTTGATTCTACGAAATGTCGGTAAAATTTGAAACGCTTTTTTTTTTTTTGTGACCTGCGAGTCATTGAAATGGTATTTTTACAAAATCCTTGCTTTAACGCTCTAACATTTATTGCCAAAAAACTTCCAAAATTTTATTTTATAAAAAAAAAGTGATACACCCATAAATGAAAGTACAACGGAAACGTAGGTCAATCTTTAACCTAGGACTGAAATTAATAATTTTTCAGCAACAAATCATCATCGAAGTGGAAAATTAGGACGAAAAAATTTAATAGCCATTGTTGCTGAACTATTGAGAAATCATAAAAATAGCGCACTTTTCTACTGTGCTAATAAAATTTAAAATAAATTATTCATTTTTCTCTGAGCTTCAACCTCAAAATGTGCCAATAAAATTGTTAAGAAGGCGAATTGAATCATCCAGAGGTTCAATGAAAGTTCTGAAAATGCGTTTGAGAACTAACCTGAATCAGCTCATTCTATAGTTTACATCGGGAAGCATATTTAATATGTATTAAGTGAATTTTCGATTAACTAGTTTTTTAAATCCCCAACGTTGCGAAAAAACAGATAATTTTAGCCCCAGTTTAACTTAGGTACCTGTTTTTCATTTACAGAATCTTTATTTTGCGCAATACTTTTTAAAAATTTCAAACTTCTTCCTCGAGAAAATCCTCGTAGCAGAAATGATCGAAGTAGTTCTACCTCATCTTTTGCATAAATCAAGTTTTTGAACGTAACCACTCAGGTATCTACTTCTGTAGAACTGTTACTCGAAAACCTAAAAGTACCAAAATGGCAAGGGCATTCTGTAATAATTTATTATTTTGATTTGAAATTTAAAGAACACCCGCGATTTTTTTTCATAATATTATACTTATTTTCTACGCTCAGGTGAAAAATTACGTCAATGTACAACCAGGTCAAGGACAAAATTTTAAACTTTACTAATAATTTTTCTTTGGGTCCACTGTTCCAAAAGACTAATATACCAAATCCGTAAAAATGAAACAAAATTTTTGTAAACAAAAATGACAACAAATCCCCTTTGTAGATTTATCAAAAATAACCGTTAAAAGTAGCAATCTCTGGTCAGCAATGAATAGCCATTAAAATAAGAAGCTGTAACTTAACTTCTTATTATATTGTTGCAGTGTTAACTTATGAACTTCAAATCATGTTTAGGTATCCACTTGTAAGTCCAGGTTCTACTTAAATTAGCACGCAATGTTTTCGTATTGAATAAGTGGGAATGATTTACTATTAAATAACTTCTTAAAAGTCTCTCTCACTCGATCTCTGTCTGTCTGTCTGCCTGTCTGCCTGTCTCTCTCTCTCTCTCTCTCTCTTTCTTTCTCTTTCTCTCCAACTCATTCTTTTCCCTGGTAAATATGGAATATGAACCTTGATATTGTTTTCCTCATATTACTCTGTCAATATTAATTTTATGACAAAAATGATAATGTAAAAAATTATTTATCACTCAATTTTTCGTAATAAAAGTCCTTATCAATTTTCACGTTTAAGGCATTCAACTCTGAGAAAATGTAAATTTATATTGACTTATTTTGTCACTTTTTGGTTTCTCAGTACTTACATCAGTGATTATAAAAATTCTGCACAAATATCAAAATTTCTATGCATATTTCATATTTTTATGATCTCTCAATGTAGAATGCTGAATAAATATATGTATATCTTTCTATTAGAAAATTGAGTAAGCTTACCTGCGGTAAGTATTGAACATAATTACGTTACTAGACCATTTTTTCGATAACATATTTTCAGAAATACAAAGAAAAAATTAATTTAAAGACGGCATGTTCCTCATTTATAGCGACCGTGGTTCGTAGCCTTGAGGTAAAAACTCTTATCATCCTTCATAATTCACGAACAGAAAAATATTTTGAATCCATATTCTGTCCAGGATTGATTACTGTACTGTAATGAAGCGTAAAATTCAAACCATGATGAACGTGTTCGAAAAATCTTCACAATGTTCATTGTCCAGAATTGATTCGAGTGAAAAGAAGAAAAAAATACATTTAAATATAGGACATTACCGAAACCAGTCGACTTTCTTACGTCCTGCAGTTGTTAGGTTACGAATTATGATTAGCTGCTAATTAATATTTTAAAATCCCTTCGAGCAAATCATAGGTACCTATATTAATCAAAAATTTTATTTTAAAATGAGTAATCTCATCTGTAGATACAACTGATTGAAATGAGGAATAAAAAAAGTTTAAACGTTCGTTACGGCTACGGGTAAATATACGAAGGAAATAAGAAGCTAAGAAATTTTACGAGTTGTTTAATTAAAAATTTTTTGTCATCACAAGACGACATTTTTGGTGGTGAAAGTTTAGAATATATTCGGCAGCAAGAAATTAAAAAAAAATTTCGTATGATTACGAATATGATTTCGCTATACCGGCCTACTGGTTTTAAATTTTGTGAAAATTCTCGTTGATTTCGCGCCTAAATGGTACCTATGGATTAAAGTAGCTTAATGAATGATATAATGTACGAGGAGCGATAGGCAATCGAAATGTGTTTCAGCTATAGGTAACAGTTTAATGTATTTTTCTTGTAGATTTTAACTTTGCCTATCAATAAAACAGGTTTTGTTTATAAATTTTTAGTGATTTAATGACAAAGTAGGCTGGTGTAGAGGTTGTAGCCTCTAAAAATTCTTCACTACCTGGGTACCAGAAATCTTAAATTGACATCATTTTTCAAATAGGTAGACTACTTACTTATTTCAATGTCATTTAATTTTCGACAATTAAAACAATAAAAATTAATACCTACGTCGGCTGTTATTCAGATACTGTTCTAAAGTAAAGTCAAAATTATAAAATACCAGAATTTATTTTCAGTTTCGATGATAAATTAATGTGGAGAGTCCAGCATGTGGACAAGTGGCTTAGTAAAAACTACATTCGAATATAAATAATATTTTTCTGCTGCAATTGTGACTATCATCCAAATCCTTATACCTTTTATGCATTCCAAAAATCTCGTTAACTGATTAATCGTATAAAAATAAAGCTTCTTAATAATAATTTTCACACTTCCATCCGATTATAAAAGCATATTTTTAAAAATAACTAAGAATGCCTAAATTCACATCGTATTTTCCACTGACATAAATTTACTTTACACATTGGAACACCCAAAAAAATTGTACAGAAACTATAGTATTAAAAACCGAGGACAATAATGAGAATAACCTAACAATTAGCAGCATAGGCCTATTCAAAATTACTGATATAGATACCTACATAATAGATACCGTAGGTAAAATGATCATTTCTGCTAATTTAACCAAAAATTTTGCACGATTTGATTGAAGATTGAATTTTGAATTTTTTAGCTACCTTACTGTAGCCCACTTGTTGTCAAAAAGTTTTCCGTTTCAGGATAACAAATTCACGACTATTTGATGCATTGCAAATACTGTAAGCTACTTTTGCTACGATTTTCACAAAAAGTATGCACGATTTGTTTCGGTGGTCTTCGTACAGTCAGATGTCGAAAATTTTGTTTTCACGAAATATTTACTCCTTTTCAATATTTAAGAATTTTATTAATAATGACTTCCCAATGAGTTTTAATCGACTGCATGCAAGCTACTTACCATTTGCTTCGCCTTCGTCGTTTATCACACAGAAAATAATATCACGTTTAGTGATTATCAATCACGAAAGCAATAATTATTAATGAGAAACAACAAAAAATAAATAAAAAAGTATGACCCACTGTAACGTCACACACACCATTCTCATTATCGTTGGCCGTAAAAATCATTCGATAGACACCACGATGGTAAAAACATTACCGATGTTCTGGCACATTGATTCGCACCTAAATGATTTACGAAAAAAAAAAAAAAAAGGAAGAAAGAAAGAGAAAAAAGGTACCTACCACCTGTCGACTACAGTCAAAAAACACGTTTCGCATGCTTTGAAATTGCCCCTCCTCAAAAAATATTTTAACCCTCTCCTACGGAACGTATATTCTCTTCTATTTGATTCCTACTTCCAGCCACCATGTCTTGCTGAGTTTGATTAAATGATTAATTGGAAAATTTCTACCGAGTCGGTATGTTGCACTTCATTGTTGCCCTTGGCATTTGTCAAGTTTACGCAGGTATTTTTGACAATTCTTTGACAAATACAAATAAATAACCATAATAATAATAATAATAATAATAATACATGGTAGATTTTCAAGTAGAACTGGTTAATAATATTAAAACCACTTTGATCATTAAGAAAGTTCTTTCATACTTCCTCATCGTAGACGAATCACGAATTTCGTAATGTAGACAAGTGAATTGTATCAAATTCTAAATGCAACGACCAATCAAACAGGTTCAATAATTAGAACAGGATTTGGATGCAAAAAAATTTTTAATTTCCATTCAGCTGGATTTTTTTTTCTTTTTTGAATTGGTAGCAATTACCTACGTTATCAGTTATGCCTAAAATAAAATGTTGTTTTTTTTTTTTTTATCTATGGTCCAATAGAAGGTAAATGAATTCGTCGAAAAAACAAAAAATTAAGTAGGTACTTAGGTACTTAAAAATTTTTTGGCCAGGAGGGGAAATGAATCTCTTCAAGGGAGGTGAAGCGATCTCTGTACAAACCATTCCACCTTTTGAAGGAAAAATGAATTAGTTGACCTAATTCTGAAAATAGCCTATGAATTAAGAAAATTTTCTTATTATTTCATTCAGTATCGTGAGAAATTTTATTGTTTTGCCATCCCATTTGTGTTTTTATCTGAAATCTTCAACAAATATTTCATTTCTAGCCGATATTTAATTTGTTTTTTTTTTTTAAATATAGTCGGATAGTACCTAACATACGACGAAATCATTCAAATTTTTATTCCTCTTGAAAAATGTTTCTGAGATTACGTCTGAAATTTAAACTTGTATGCAAAGATAGAGAGAAGGTTGAAGATTTAGACTAGGTACCAGAAAAAACATCAAAAATTTTGTTGCATTTTGCAATACCTCGGGTAATTCTGCTTCATAATTTTTAGGTATCTAAAATGAATTCCTGAATTAATTGGTTATCAGTGTAACAATACTGGCTTAGTCAGTGAACCTAAAAGCAATCGTACTTCCCAAGAAAGTAAATCTTCAGTTATTTTTCAACAGTTTAAAGGCAGTGAAGGAATAATGTTAAAAATCACGATGTCTTTATTTTGTTTTCAATAGAGAGTCCATGAAATTTATTTACGAAATTGGTAGTATAATTTACTTAATATTTCATTCAGAATATAATCAGTTCATAATCAACTATTCTATTAAAAATTATGACCCAAAAAAGTAGGTTGAATACTTTCTGTGGTAATTAAAAAATTCGTTTTTTGGAGACTATCAAATATCGAAAATTTGACCAATTTCTACAACTAATATTATTAAAGGTTACACACTTCGCCTAATTGTATTCATTTAACTGATATTTATCATGAAAAGGGAAAATCTATTCTATATATGGTAGCGTTTTAAGAGTAGGTATACAAAGCAGAGGAACCAAGCTTAAGATTTGATAAGGTGTTCAAACATATTGATTGTGAAAGTATGAATAAACACTCACAATACCTTACTGTTAAATTAAATTAATATTTTCTTGATTTTTTTGACGTCTTTTTCATTTTTTTATACACATATACACCAGGCCCACACATAAAACATAATTTCTTTCTACCTGAGACTTTTAGAAACTATATCTAACTCTGGATGAAAAAAGTTGAAAAATCCACTATCACCCAATTAAAACCAGGTTTTCCTATGAATCTCAAATAATTGTACAAGGTACAATTAGCTACATATGAGAAAGATTCTCAATGTTTTGTGCGATATAATTAAATAAAAAAGGCATTTTCGAAATAAACAAATTAATGTATTGCAAAAAATAAAATTGCTACGAAAAACGAAACATTAGCAGACTGTATGCGAATTTATCATGATGATAATAATAAGAGAAGCTAGAAGCTACGAGAGAAAACGTGGGTGCTCAGTGTAGCCTAGTGAGGCGCATAAAAATACGTCAACATTACTCCCCCGAAATACGAAGTATTTCAATTATCAAACAGTAAAAAAGTGAAAAAAAAGAAAAATTAAAATAAAATCAGACTTCATTCTGGTCAAACCGGGCCAACCTTTAAGAGATTGGTGGACCTTACAAACCTATGTAATGAACAAGAAAATAAATCAACAAAAAAAAAAAATAAATTATATCTTTTAATGGAACATTTAATTAGTCTTAATGGGCAATGGAACCAGTCGTTGAATGGAATGCTTGTAGGATCCCTTGGACGTTTTAATTTTGACGATTCGAATTTGGCCAGTTTGGTCGGGATACGTTTTGGTGATAATAGCAAGGGGCCATTCCAGCACTGGTACGTTGTCAACTGTCTCAATTACGATATCTCCAACCTTGAGATTAGGGAGAGAGACTTTCCATTTTACACATTGTTGCAATTGATTCAGGTATGATTTGCGCCAATGACACCAAAACAAACTGATGATGGACTGCATCAACTGATAGCAACGTGAAATACTAATACGACAATTGTCAGAGATAGACGGCTCTAACAGGGACTCACCAATCAGAAAGTGAGTGGGAGTTAGTGCAGTGGGTGCACTACTATCCAGGTTGCGACACAACGGGAGTTGCAGAACGCATATACTTGGTTAAGGTCGATGTCCAAAGTTTTTTGTACACGAGTCATAAGCTTAGCTAACAGCCCTGTGCCAAGTAATTCGAGTTGTGGAACAGTTTGTGGTTTGATTGGTGCGACACAATTCTTGCAGCAAACGATTGTGGATTGAATTTCCCTTGAATTAGTAACAGATCTTAGGAACACGACAGCACTGTAAGTGAAAGTCCTGGCATCGCAGAATCCAATTAGCTATTGATTAGAACTAGCAACCGATGAATATCTGCAAGGTACTGCAAACTTGCTCAGCTGGCTAAGCTCCGAGCGGTAATTTTGGATTTTTTGGCAAGTTTGTTCCGAGGCTTCTATATCCCACGAAGTACCTTCCCGCCATAAATCTTGCATCAAGATTTTTCCTCGAACAGTAAATGGTGCAAGAAGTCCCAATGGGTCGAATATGCGAGAAATTAGTGACAAGATGCTTCGTCGAGTTAGCTTGGTGGTTTTGAATGCATCTTCATCAATTTTGACTCCAATTGAGTCATTCTTTGGTAACCAACGGAGACCAAGAATCGAGATGGAGTTGCTGCGATTGAATTCAAGTGTTTTCATGCTGTCTGTCAAATTGTTGTCAATGGCATTTAACAGCTCAGTTGAATTCAAAGTGTATTTTAAGAGTGGAAAACTAGCATCAGCGAGTTTTTGGTGTATTATCCACTGCTTCTGGACTGCTTCCTCGACTGTGGCAGCTCCAGACATAAGATCGTCCACATAGAATTCTGTTTTGATTGACTTTGCCGCTATTGGATGAGACTGACAAATTGAATCTGCTAGTTGCTGCAAACATTTCGTGGCGATGTATGATGCAGGCGCTGTACCATAAGTTACCGTTTTAAGTCGATAGATGTCGATACGGTCTTTTGGATTATCACACCAGAGAATTTGCTGCATATCACGGACTTCCTTTCAAATACTGACTTGGCGATACATCTTTGCTATGTCATAATTAAATGCAATAGCAAAACTATGAAAACATAACAAAGTATCGAACAGCTCAGGTTGTAGAGGGGCCAACCATTAGGGCTTCATTTAACAAGCAGCCTGTTTTGTTACTAGCTGATGCGTTAAATACCAGACAAAGTTTGGTTTTTACTCTTTCTGGACGTACAACACAGTGGTGAGTCATGTAATACACTGGAGTGGTATCACGCTCATTTTCTGGGACAAGTTCCATGTGTCCTATTTCTCGATATTTACACATGAACTCAGAGTACAATTTCGAATTTCGATTGGATGATTTTTGCTGTGTTTCAGTGAACAAAGTGCCTGATAGTAGACGTCAGCAACATCATTTTTGCTGCGATTGAATGGCAAAGATACTTCAAATCGACCTTCATCTAGATGGCGAGTGTTTTCCACGAAGTGTTTTTCACACTGTTTGGAACTGGTGGGACAATCAAGAGCAATTTCTTCGATTTCCCAGAATTTTTTCAGTTGCGATTCGATACTCACAACCAAACTATGAGAAAATGTATCGGTACTACATTCCAATTTGAATGCTCCAGACGCAACCCAGCCAAACTGCAATTTTTCGATGTAAATTCCATTAACAGATCTTCTTTCACCTAGAAGACAAGAATTGACATACTCGACACCAAGTAAAATATCGACTTCATCTGAATTGACATCAGCATCAGCCAGCTCGACATCAGGGAACATGGACTTAGCAAGTTCAATTTTCTTGCAATCAACACGACATGGTATACGAGGCAGAACATCAGCATTGAACGATATAGAAAATTCGTTATACCTTGATGAAACTGAAAGTTGAACTGACCAATTCGATTCCATGGCTGTGTCAGTAATTCCACCGATGATCGAAGTTGATTTACGAGTGCGAATTTTGTTGTTCCGAACAAATTTTTCAGAAACAAGTTCACCTTCGGAACATGGATCAAACAGCAAACGCGCCTTGATCTTACGAGAATTAAGGTTTACGTACACAACTGCAGATTGGAACATTTTTAGCGATGAGCTTGAAGTATTAGTTGTCAACGTTGTTCCTGTATTCGAAGTATCTGAAGTTGGTGTCACAGTTGTTGACGGACTCGATGTTGACTGTGGAGACGCTGAATTCAAACTTGGCTCCCGATGCAGCAACGTATGATGATTTCCAGAACACTTGTGACAGGTTGGACGAGTGCATTGACCCGCACGATGAGTGGAGTTAAAGCATTTCAGGCACAATCGATTAGCCTTTGCAAGTTGAAAACGTTGATCGACAGTTTTCTCGATGAATTTCTTGCATTGATTTAAAAAATGATTCTACGAGCACAGTATACAAGGCGATTTTGAATTAGAATTTACAATCAAGGTTTTCTTTTCCCCTTTTGTAGCTGATTTTTCATTTTGCACTTTCTGAGGATTTGACCTTGAATTTGTGTGCATCACAGAGTCTTCTATGGTAAAACTACGGCTTTGTAGAAATTCGTGCAGTTTGTTGTACCTAGGACAAGTTTTTGATGATTTATACAAAATTTTCCAGTCGCGTAAGGTTTGTTGATCGAGTAAACAAGAAACGCACTATGCGATGTAACGAGAAAAAGTGGTATCGATAGTCTCTTCATGTGCCTTAAGACCACGTATGATAACATCAACCTTATCAAGTAGGTAACAAATGCTACTATTGCATTTAATCAGTTCGAGGTTACGAAGGTTTCTAAACAATATACGCACTACAGCACGACGATTATCATAGCGTTTGTTTAGATATTCCCATGCTTCAGAATACGCCCTTTCGCTCAAATCAAAATCACGAATAACATCCTGAACATCATCTATAAGCGCTTCCTTCAAGTAATACAATTTCTGTACGTTGGATAGTTCGTTATTCTCATGGATTAAGTTTTCGAACAGACTTTTGAAATTCATAAAGTTTAGAATATCAACATCGAACTTAGGTACGTGAATACGATTTAATCGAGGTTGATAACTATTACTGTGATTCGAAGTAATAGAATTATCGAGTAACGAATTGGAAGGCACCAAAGAATCACGAGATTGTTGAGTAGTTAAGGTTTTATGAAATGCTTTAACTTTACCTTCATACTGGAACAGGGTCATGTTGGCCTCATCCAGATCCTTCAGGAATTGTGACTCAAGATTGTTGTAGTCCTCCTCCTTTTCATCCATTGCCATTAAACATTCTTCTGTAATGTCTTCAAACTGCTTCTTCACCAATTTAAAATTGAAGATTGCAGCCTCAAGCTTGCTTAATGTTTCGATGTCCAACGTTTGAAACCTACAGAGGGTAGCTAATTGGTCTTTAGCTCTACCAACATTGAGTTTGTGTAATTTTCTCTTCTTTTTTAGAGCATCCATTTTAGATCAGTCCGAATGACTATGTCTTCAGGATCACACTAATTAGAATTGATACTTGAAACTAACAAAATTAATCAACTCAGAAACACTGAGTTTTGAAACGAACAAATTGTTAATAAAATTAACTTGCAAAAAAATGAAAACAAAATTGGTATGACGAGAAGAAAAACGAACTATTTATCTGTACATTACCATTACTATGACAAACTTTTTCTTGCATCATTATCAGTGAAAAAACGAACTTTTTAAATACCTTGTATTTAATTACCACTGGCCGTAGATATCCAGCCCGAAGGACCATTGTTTTGTGCGATGTAATCAAATAAAAAAGGCATTTTCGAAATAGACAAATTAATGTATTGCAAAAAATAAAATTGCTACGAAAAAGGAAACATTAGCGGACTGTATGCGAATTTATCATGATGATAATAAGCTAGTCATTTCAAAAAAAAAAAAAAATTACTCTATTATTAAACAAGGACTGTTTTAATACAGATTATTTCTATTTTACAAAACTATGTACCTACTCAGCTAAATACAAAGAATTATATTCTTAGTCATTCCATTCGCTAAGTAAACTCTTGATAAATCTCGTAAGGGAAAAATTAAAGTGTATTTCAATGTTTTGGTATTCTTAAATCGTCATTTTTGTCATTTGAATATGAATTCTAAGAGGAAAATTCAAGTCTGCCTAGGAGGTCATTCAAAGAAATTCAGTGAGCTAAGCTAAATTCCCTTAACGTTTAGTGAATTTAAATGACGACCAAGAATACGGCCCGAAATGTTGTTGAACCAATTCACACCAGCACGTTATGTCACTCAAAGCCTTGTTCCATAACCTTCGTGGACTCCTCTACGGCGATTCAATAATATCACAATTTTCTCACGTCCTCCACTTTAATGGGTTTTTAAGTGAAATTTCACGCAAGGAGTTCACAAATTTCTTGCCATTTCTTCGTAACATAGTCTCATTTTCTTTGTGAGAAGCATATAAATTTTGTGTAAAAAAAAAATTATATATATATATTTCTTAAATTCAGTTTTGTTCATACCGCATTCCCACCGGCAGCATCCGTAGCGTCTCAGAGCCGTATTTTATGTACCTACCTTATGAATGTATTTTTAAGGTTTATTGCCTCAGCCGAAAATTAAGAAATTACGTAACCGCAGAATATATTGTAATAAATAAAACAACAAACGCGAAAATGTGGAAAAATATTTTACTGTCGTTAGCGAAATTAAAGATGAAGACGACGACAATGGTTCTTATATATGTATAGTTGCTTCTTCTCTTTAATATCATTATTCCATCGTCATAAAAAGTAAAAACCATGTCGACTCAGTCGAGGAACTGCTGGTATGCTTTCGTTTGTTTGTTCCCCTTTGAATTTCGACTTATAAAATAATACCAAGTCGTTTTTAAATAGAGATTTGTAAACTGAAAAATGTCGAGTCATCGTCTCGAAGTGCACCGATATGCCGAACACTTTTATAGCCAAACTTGTTTTTCAAACATACTAGCCTATCGCTAAGCCAAAAGTTGTCAAACTATGATGCACTGCTCCATGGAAATGAGCGCCCTTAAGAAGCTGAGGAGGCTGTAGCAGGAAAATAACAAAAATCATGGATGAAGAACATTCTGTTGATCTACAGTGAGACAGTTCCCTAAAAATTAAATTCAAAGCAGATATTTTGTCAGTGTTTTGGATTAACAAACAAATAAAAAAAAAATTATCGATCAAATGTGCGAATTTGAAAAATCAGACTTTGAAACTACTCATTCCATTTGCTATTACATCGTAATTATCTATGTGACACTGGATTTTCGACACTAGAAGTCATCAACAGCAAGTACTTCGCAAAACTGGATGTTATCAAAGAAATGAGAGTGGGCCTATTCAAATTGACACGTCTTTACAGTGAAGTATATTAGAAACAAATTCATCTAACTCATTAAGATGCATTTATTTGAAAAAAAATATATTGTAAGAGTTTCATCACACTCCGGTGAAAAATTCTGTCAGCTGTAATTACAGCTGGCATTGTTTTCGGCTGCGCAGAATCTATTCTTCTCCCCTCCCCCGACTCCCCCCCCCAAAAAAAAATATTATTATTATATTTTTGGCTTTCAAAATTAAATTTGGGGTTTTAGCAATCAGTTGATTGGTTGGATAAATTTTTGTCCATATTTGTCTTTTGCAGTTTGTAGTTTGGTTTCTCCCATTAGTTCATGAATTTATAATTAAAAACGTGTTAGCTTAAGAATTACACAAAGACGTACCTACTTCCCAGTTGGACGATGTCTATTCCATTCCCCACCTTAGCAATAGAAAAATTCCGATGATATGCCTGTCAGAAATGTAGATTTTATTTAGAATAGATGGTAATAAGTAAGACAGAATTTCAAATTATGTGTATTGTGGGTTGCGTTTATTTTAAAAATTTCATACCGACAACGTATAATAAAAATTTCAAAAGTCGTAATTCGGGAACTAATGAGTAGAAACGTGATAAAGATATAGACCCAAGAAATGCATATGGCGAATTTTATCAACCAATAAAAAATTACGCTCTGCCCTTACAATCTAAAAATTTCAACTTGAAAAAACCTTCATTTTAAAACTAATGGACGGATGCTACCTATCTTCGAATTTGACTGAGATATGGATTTAAAGTACTCACATACTAAATTTTGCCTCGATCAGTAAAAAAATATGCCCTTAAGTTTGTTGACAAATTTAGTTATTTATCTAATATGATATAATTGCGTTTACATACACAAAATTTTGAAGATTCGGTGTTTTTGGAGTCTGAGGACCATAACCGGAAAAACTATTGCAAAATTTTCCCAAAGTTAGGATATGCCACTTCCTGCAATTGGTAGATTCTACGAATTCTACCTACAAATTTAAAGCAATAAATATGAATACTTGACTGTGCTTACTGGATGTATATACTTATCTAACTGCGATAGGCCATTAGGCTAGTAGATTTGAGGTACCTATGAATAATTCTGCATTTAGACGTTGTTATCATCCTGATATGGTTGTTGTTTAAAAATTACTGCCTGCCTTCATTTGTGATAGGTGAATATACAAGTAGTTGGTTGAATCCAAAAACTATAAATCGTGTCAGCAATTTAGGTGTCTGTAATTACTGATCATTCATTTTAACATTGGAAATGTTTGCAACAAAAGGTGAAAACAAAATTTAAATCAAATGCACGAATTACGTTCGATTGTAATTAATTGCATGTACATGCAAGTAATGTACAAGTACCGAATCATGACCATTCTCAATAATACGATGATGTCACGATTCTGTACACAAACTGGCCCATCATTTCTTATCACTATAAGAAATGACGCACCGGTACGTGTGTGTGGTGGTGTGCATGTAAATAAGCCCATATATAAACTGTCAGTGTTTGCCCAGGTTTTGGCTTACCTGTATGTTTACATATGAAGTGATTGAAAACACAAAATCTATAGATTATTTTCTGGTAAGAATATCTTTTCACGACAAGGTATTCAACAATCCTATATATTCGAAATCAAATACGCTAAGTCTAAGAGGTTTTTGAAATAGGCTACTAGGTACCTACAAATAAAAAAACTATGTAGTCCATTTTTAAGATTACATCACATAGGATAGTAGGCCTAACAAAAAGTGAAAACTAAGTTCACAAAAAAATCAATTTTATAAAATACTTTCAAGTGGGGTAAGCGTTTCCTTAACAAAATGAAAATTGTGTACAAAAATCATTGACAATGTATCTTCGACGACGTGTAAATTTTATTGATACATGCCTACACACAAAAAGTCATAAGAGTAACAAAATAACTGAATTACAAAGCATTGTGACGGAGCCATTAAAACCAAATCATTAAGCTTTCGTCACCTAATTGCAGATTATACACTGAGAAAAGTTAGAAGAAAATTATTATATATGCTCATACAATATATTCGTAGAAGTACTAAACTCTACATCGCACCTAGTTATAGTTGGCTATTTATGAATTCTAAACGAAATAAGGTGTATTCTTCTTTTCTCTATATCTAGGTACTTATTCTATTCAACGAAAAAATACTGAACCTATATTAAAAGATGAAAATTCAGTTCAGCCCTTAAGATTTTAGTTTCGTGTGAGTTCGGCGAGATGATATTAAGAAGTCTAAAAAATTGGTATCGCCGAAAATGATCAAAATAAGAATAACTTTTCAAACAAGAAAGAAATGATGAGACTGTAACGGCCAAAAGAGGTTGTGAAGTACCTAGTTACGACCACTTTCGGGAGTACACCATACACGAAATACCACGTACTTCAAAGTAGTAATATTTCTAAAATAGATTCAGTTTAGACATCCACAAACTATAGTGGACCTTAACATTTGTTTGAGACTCAATAATATTTAAACACATCAGTGAGTTAACACATTTACTATTATAATAATCTGTACATACAGTACATATTTCTACGTTAATATTAATACATATTCAATCACAATTCAACAAGCAAGACTATCTGTTCACCAGAGACTTCTACGAGAGAGGTTCCAGGTACTTAGAAGTAGCTGTTGGAGAACTGAACTAAACTGAACTGAACAACTATACAACTGAATCGAGGGATTATATACTCGTTCAGGGTATGAAAACGTACGTGTCGGATAGGTAAAGTGAGGTAGGGTGTTGTTATTATAGGGTTGTGCTGACTCGTCGAGTACTCGAGGGACAGGTACAACTAGGTCAAAAATATACAGAAGGTATATCTCTATATGTAAAATTAAATACGAATAGTTTTGTGGTTGTTTATGAAGAGTTATAGGAAGGTAATTTGTTGACAAATATCTACATTTTTGGTATTCGAAAATGAGTGAACGAATATGTTCGTCATTTCTCAAAATAGACGAAAATATACGTTACAGAGACACACACAGCATTAATTAATACACATACCATCCGATCGTTGTAAAACAAACTGTTCATCAGAACGTATGCTCATCCAGTAGGGTTATGATAAGCAGTTTTTAAGAGAAAAAGTGGTTTTGGAGTTCTGCTCTAGAAAATTGAACCGTCAATTCAGGGAACTATTTCCGCATGTGACTGAATCGAACCTCCATTTATTAGAAGGTATTAAAAATTCTGCACTTTTTTTCGTATTGTCTGACAGACCCAATAAGATAACAAGTAGGCCGACGATGGAGTCGCAAACTCAGTGCTCTTCCGGTTAAGTAGGTATTGAATAGAAGGGAACAAAACCTACACATCTGGTTAGATTAGAAAGTTCTTCAGATTTTTGGGAGTTCAAATTCTTTTCAAATTTTATCCAGATAAATAGAACAGCTCCTTCGGAGAATTAGTTTCACACTTTTCGATAAATTAAACAGACTGATATCGAAAAATTCGAATTAGTTCGCACTTTCGCCCAAATAGCCATAAGCAGTACTAAATCAAATACAGAAGGCTGGCTAATTAGCCTCAGTAATGCAAACAATTTTTTATAAGTTCTTTGCTAAATTATATTTAAGGTTAAAGGTCTCAGATGTAGAGTGCAGAATGCGTACATACACTGCATAATTGACCCTAACAATGTTAATAGTATATTAATAACAATGAATAATTAAGTGACCGAACTGGGTAAAAAACTGGTTTTTCGTCTGTTAGTTCAAAGACGAACGAGAATTAAGTTTTAAGCGAGACGTTTATTTGCGAATGTATTATATGAGAGTTGTAAGGTAAGCGTTTAAGAAACCGATTAACTTAATTCAGTTTAGTGAATGCGCCACTGCGATAATACGTATTAGTCAACACGATTATGACGGTGGTACAGCTTCCGCGCCAAAATGATAGTACGTCTGCAAACTTACTCACAGAATATAGGGCAAAGATACCAGTTTTTTATTTTATACTTTTTGCATAGAAAAAGTGGGCTTACCGATTTTTTGTTGTTTTTTAATTAAAAATTACTATTGTGCAACTCGTTTTTCGAAAATTTCACGTAAAATTTAAATTGTTGTTGCATTTTATTTTACAGATTTTATCCAGTTTTGGTTTCAGTTCACCCGAAAGTCAAAGCTGCTAAAATAATGAATTTAAAAAAGTCAATATTAATCACTCCATTTATATTTAAGTAGGGGAGAACGAGGTACCATGGAGCATTTTTTTACTTTTTGTCTTCGGTGTGAGCGAGAATGGAATTAGAAATTTGACACAAATAAATCTGAAAATAATGAATCTTGATCTACAAAACAAAACAAAACCAAAAGAGATAATGAAAATGTGATAGTTATTTTAAATTCCAACTTACACTGTCACGTTTTTTGTTCTGTAGAACACCACCTCAATATATAATGCAACTCAGAGTGGTGTACCATGGGTAGATGCACCAGTCTGCAACACTATATACCAGTTTGCAACAGTTCGAAGTTTAAGGCTTGGAAATAAGAAGAATAAGCAGATTTATTGGTTGGAAGTACTTTTATCACAAATAATAAAGCATACTCTTTGATTCCCATTTATTTTCAATACTTCATCTGTGACATAGATAAAACCATAAATCAAAGAAAATTTCAACTACTGTGAAAAATATAAAAAGTGCTTTTTCTTAAAATAAATCTGCACAATAGATGATTAATAATGCTCAGTTAAAGGGAAATAATTGATATAGTATGAATATTTTAGTGTTCCAAGATGGTAAGTACACTTCGATATCGATGAAAATCAGTGTTTTGGATTAATTTAACTAAAATTATTAGTATTATGCACCTGTTGCAAAATGGTTCATTGAATGTCAACATTTCCAGTTTAGAACAGATTGTTACAAACTGTGGTATAGTGGAGGAAAAATCATGACACCAGTTTGCAACGGGTACTTTTTGCTTCAATTTGAATGAGAAAATTCAAATTACTTTAATCATTTGGGTCATGAATTACCATCTCTAAATTCACATTCCTTTTTCAAATATTAAATTTCTCAAAGTATTCTTGTTTCATGTCTTTTGCACAAAAATACCATTTGCCTCAGCTTGCAACACTTATGCTCCAGTTGTACAACACTCATGTTCTAGTACCAATTTAAGTATGTTTATCAGTTTTATTTTCACACAACAAAACTTTTGTTAAGTCCCTCCAAACCTTATGGAAGGGGAATATTGAAATTTTTGATTGATATTACCAGTTTGTGAAATAAAACACACGTTTTCTCCCCTGTTTTGTCCTTATATTATTTGTGTGTTGTAAACTGTGGTAAATGGTATTTTTAAGTGGTAACAGTAATAAAAAAGTAATATTCAGAGGAATTTAATAAAATTTTAAAAACCAAATATTACTCAAAAGATCATAATTCATGTAATGAAGCATTCGCAAAATGAATACTTTCATTCCACACTGTATATGCCACTTTAAATTCAAAATTTTTCTTAAACTGTTGCGAACTGGTGCATTTACCCTACATATTAAATCAGATGAGCAAAAAATACTTTAAATTTAAAAAATGATATTTGTTTTATCTAATACTATATGAAGCGCATTGAATAAATTATAATTATATTACGCAACTAGGGAGGAAAGAGATTGTTGCGAGAGTAATTCAATACTTTTAAATTACCTCAACAAATAAGATAAGTTACGAACATTTATCTTTTTATTAGTTTCACTTTAGTTATTGTAAACACTTTAAAATTATACTTATTTCTGTTTCTTAATATAGTGATACCTAATGTCCATAGCAACGAGTATGGACCCTAACATTTCTACTCGACTTCAGGTTTAGGAATGACCATGTCTTCAAAATGAAGACATGACATTACTTTCGTTTTCTTTGTTTCAATCAAAAGATGGCCGACCCAAAAGGTGGTGTGATATGGAACATCCGCCAAATATGATGACACTTCATTGTCAGCATATCTGGTGGTGTCCGTTCGTGAGAAGCTAGGTAAAATATAGACAGCTATTATTCCGAGAATTAGGAATAATAGTTGTCTATAATTTGTTCGACACGTTTTTGTAGACAAACTGAATCGTCTGCAAAAACGGGACGGAACAGAGATCAATTTCTCAATGAGTGAAAAGTTTGCAAGCATGAGCCTTAGACAAGTTCAGTAATTGCACGAGTCAATAAAGTGCTCAGTCCAATCAAGTTGCATGCAATATTTTTTGCAACAGTGTAAGGAATGCTACATTTAAGCTAGGGGTAATAAAACCTATGGATTGCTGGGTCAAATCTCTATCAGGGAATTTTGAAGAAACATAAATGGAATTAATTTAAACAAAAAAAAAGAAAAAAAAAGACATTTAAAGGTGTGGGAGAAACTGAGGAACTAGTTAGGCTTAAGAAAATAAGTGTTCTACAATTGGCTACTTTTAATCACACCACAGATGGCTTGAAAATGTAGAATTTCTTACACATTATAATGTCTGTTCGTTTATTTCAGAATTTTTTTATTCTTCTAAAAGGGCTTCATTTTCTTTATTTTTTTTATTTTTTATTATGATTAATTTTTAAAATTTTTTTAATATATTATTGCTTAAAAAGATGCGGAGATGCTATTAATTAGGGATAAACTTCGCACAATCAAATTTTTAATTCCCTTCTTTTCTTCCTTCCTTGTGCTGAAATTTTCTATTCCGTTTTGGTTCTTTTCATTTTCCGATATGTTTTACTAAATTTTTTACTTCTTTCTTCAGTTTTGTTTTTATTAACGTACCTACGTACAATATGACTGTGTGTCTGAAAATTATCTTCAAATTATTTTCAGTCTTTCGGTGTTTTTATTGTATTTTAATGTGATTAATAAGTCTAAATGAGTTAATGGTTGTCCATAGTCACATCCTGAATGCCCTGACCAAATTTATTCTTAATTAAAGTGCTATCGCAGCTCCGAATCTTTTTCAATAATATGCCGTTAATTGTGAATTAATAAAACGAATCATTTCGTTTGCATATTTTAATTTCCCTTCTTGCTCAAAATAATTATTTACCTACTTGTTTTTCATTATGTTATATTCGTTCGTTTACGTGTCTTTTTTTGAATATAATTGTTTGTTTATGATGATGTGTTCATTTGTGATTTATTGGTGTAACATTGTTGTTTGAGCTTGACAATTACAATCACAAAATTTATAGCTCTTCATAAAGTACGGTTTGTTGTTTCAAAATTCCTTCTGGTTAAAAATCATAGTATGTGTCTGTAGTATTGAAATTAATGGACATTCAAACACTATAACGTGTTGTAAAAAAGTAATTATTATATTTAAAACATGGATAATATCTACTATTTGAATGATTATAATAAAATGTATTAGGAAAATTGAGGGTTTTTTTTTTTTTTTTTTTTTTTTTCGATTATGACACATTCTTCGAGAGTTTATTAATTTAATACATCTTATATAGCATCCTCAACTTTTTAGGATCTAGTGTTTCGTTTTTTTGGGAAGTTCTACTTTTCATCATTATTTGCAAACAATTAAAGGTTATTTTCAGTATATTTCGGGGTAGGTAGACAAAAAAATTTAGTTCAATGCATAACAGGTTCATCTTCTTACTATTAATTAACATAATATATGCAATCAAAGTGTTTTCAAGTGTTGGTAACTCTGATTAATTAATTACTAGCTATAAAACGTTTTTAAAAGGAAATCCAAAATTTGAAAGTTCAATTTATTTTAATTCTGTCACACTTTTTGTGAGTTAACAGATTTTCACTTTTTGCAAAATTCTGAGAAACATTTTAGTTTTTTGCTTTTTAACAACAAACTGGATGACAATATCAGGCAAATGTAGCGTTACCAAATGTATGATACATAATGTTACGACACCAGTTTGTCCAAACATTGAACGGACGTCAGTTTTGTCCGCAGTGCAGCGGTCTCCCTTACCTATTAGTATATATAGGGTTCCTTTTTATGCCGGCATATAGTTTTCAGTAAATTTGTAAAAACTAATTCATCTGAATGCATACCATTCTGTTTTAACGAGTAACAATGTTTTTAAATTTCATCAATATTGATTAATGCTCAACCATTTTACGGAATCATCTTGAATTTCGAAACGTAGTAAGTTACAAACATTTTTTCTTTTTTAATGATACGATTTGAGGGAAGAAACGAAATTTAAATTAGAAGTTTTGTCGAATGTCGTGTTTTTTTTCACCTTCAACATTGTATCATTGACGCATGAATGAGAGGCAAACCGGAGACTTCTCCAATGTAGACGATCCGACAAAGTTTATTGCGAAAGTTTTTCAAAACTTTTGAAAACAAAACGGTAGTTGGTGCTAGACAAAGAGTCGAGAAGAAAATGCAAATGAATTTTCAGTTTGTCAAAATACGTGTATCAAGGTACTTTATCATTGTTTAAAAGAACGTGTTTGAAAGAAATATAGAAAAAAAAAAAGAAGAAGAAAAGGTACTATATCTTCGCCTATTTCCCTTTACGATAGAAAATTTTCCTTCGAATGAGTGAAAATTTGATTTTCATACGAACGTGTCTTTACGTTGTTAGACTAGTTTGTTATTGGGTATTTTTCTTTTTCAAAATGGGAGACAAATAGAAATCGTAACGAGCGATTGTCATTTTTTTTTTCTTCGAGTAGGCAATTGATAGGTTCTAACAATGGGCATTTCGAACTCGAAATCGTTATAAATTGAAGAGAATTTTAATATTAGATTGCGTTTGGTAATACCAGCTTTGGTTAAGTATCATTAGTTAACTGAATCGAATTTGTTTTTTTCACATTTTATGTTATTCTTGAAATTAAATTCTTGTATTCGACTTCGACGTTGTCTGAACCATTGTCTCCAAGTTTGTAGACAGTCAGGTTTATTGTAATCATTATACTTAATTTGCATTCTAATAAGAAGATTCGATAAACATCTAGCAATATTATTGAGCCATTGTACCAATGTATTGATATACCGAAGCACTACAAATCTGTATCAATGAACGAACAAAAACTTTTGGATTTTATGACACGAACGAACACTTAATTCAAAATATTATCTCAGTATCTACCTATACAACAATCGAAACCCAAAACGACGTTTGGAGATATTCATCTCTTCATCAGGTGGATACCAAAAAATATAAACTAAAACCAAGTTTATTCTCATAGTTCTGTCGCGAAAAACCCGTTTACTCTTTTACATATCGGTTTAGGCAGGTTTTGTATGTGGCATATATTATTAACAAGGAGTCTCTTTTACTATAATTGAAATTATTTTCGTTAATGACGTGTGTGCAGAGGCTTGCTAACATTTTTTTTTTTGTATTTTTTTAATAATTTAGAATTTTTTATTCTTCAACATTTAATTTTTTTTTTGTGTTTCTTATGATTAACCGAGGCTTTCAGTTCTTTATCGTTTTTTAAATCGGTTTTATGTTGTTTTAATCAACTTATTTGTAGCTGCTCATTGCTTAATAGTAACCTCTATGTAGACGCTCTAGTGGCGCATCCAACAATATTATTGATTTAAACCCTTTGGAATCGAGAAAATTTCGTTCCTATAACGAAACAATGACAAAGAAACAAACAATATTATGCATTTTGTTCCAAAATATCAGAAATGCCCGCCCAAAAAATTCCTATGCGTTCCTCTTTCGACCCAGTTGACACTAAAAATGGAAATCCTTTTAGAAAATTAAACATTTTACTCTGGTATGAAAATTTATTCAAGTTTGGAACTAATTATTTCTTAATATATTCGTTGATACTAACATCCAGCTTACAATTTGCAACTGTAAGTTTTCACGTGGAAATACTATTCATTTGCAACTAACTTTGAAGTGAATTATCAATAAAATTGCAAAAATAATGAACTGATGCAAACTTATAAAAGATAACTCGCCCTTCCTGGTTACTTTCTTTCGTTGATTAATTGGTTAAATATTTTTGTCCTGCACTTTGCGGGTCGAGAGATCAAATCCCCATCGCGCCAAATAGGTACAATTTTTAAGAAAGAAAAAAAGAAAGAAAGTAATCATTTAATTGAAGTGGCTGGCATAAGTCATTGAAAGGTTTGATTCTAAGGAATTATTAAGGCGTGAGAAAATGGATTGAGGTGTGAAAACACTACGGTGTGAGAAAAAGAAGATAATGGGTGACAAAATGAAGTTTAGGAAAGAGAAAAAGAAATGAAGGAGTGAATAAGGTGGTTGGAGGGCTGGAAAAATTTGAGAAATTACCCCTTTTCATCAAATCTTAGATGCCGCGAAAATACAGCAATCCGTACACATGTTGGAAAAAAATAATTTTCCACTTTCTCAATTGCTATTTCTTCAACAACAAAAAAATAGAACGGAAGAAGCTATTCGGTATACTTTCAAAAGAACTTTTTTTTTTTCGACCATATGAATCAAAGTTTTATTTTAGATATTGGGAATATAAAATTCGTTAAAGATAGAACTTTCAAAAAAAATTTGAAAGTCTTTCAGGAGTTGTCACCAAGAATCTTTATATTCCTTTGGGTCTATACATTTTCTTTTATTGTCCTCCTGCTCTCATCTGTACCAGTTCTGAACTTTACCTGTCAAAGAAAAGCAAAAAAAGTTTAAGTCACCTGAATGCTAAAATTTTTCATAGTATGTTTCTGCACGATTAGGGAAAAAATTATTTTATTCTTATTGGACCAAAAGTCTTATTTACTTACAAACCAATACATTTATGTGTATCTATATATATATATATATAATTATTTTCCTCAAAAGAATCTAAGAAAACTATAAAGGCTTATGTAAGCTTTCCTCTATTTAAATTTTTTTTCGTCTTCTTTTTAACTGCGTTTTTTCTCACAACCTTCTTTCCACACTTTGAGTTTACGAATAAAAATTTTTAAAATATCCAAGTGTTGGAAAAAAAAAAAAAGATTCTTTGGGGTTATGGAAACAATGAATGATCAAAATTATCGAAAGAGTTATGATGTGATAATTGAAGCAAAAATACGATTATAATGTGCAGAGTCTCGTGTACCGAAAATTTTTAATACCTACTTATACTCTTAAAGCTTTTCTATTTTTGTTTTCTTTTTTTTCGTTGTTTCCTAGATGCAAAATTCCTTTTATTATTTTTCCCTTACTCTGTAACTATGACTATGCGCTATCTCAAATCTTTCGTTCTTTCTTGGTCTATTATTTCCAATAGAAAATATATTCCTTCAAATTCTTTGTCTCACTAGGTAAAAATATTCGTTCTTTGCTTTTGTTTTATTTTATTTCTTCACTACAATACTGATCTGAAGATTGAGCTGTTTGTTAAACGATAATAAAAGCTTAAGGGAATTAAATTCTTTTGACGTTGGAATTTTCTTCTTTTTTTTCTGCCTGCAGACGCTCCTATTGGTTGGCACACAATATTCTGTTGGGAAACGTACGAAGGAGCGCTGACGAAAGATACGAAAATGTGCGATAAAAAAGCTCATTTGAGAACGATTTTGCTGGCTCGTCATTCATCGAGCTTGGCCTTGTGATTAAGTTTAAACCCTCTTAATTAAAATTGAATTTGGTAAACTTTTATGTTCTTAAGACGAACGCTAAACGAATTAAAAACGGGTACCTACTGTATTCGTTTTTGTTTTCTTGCAAAGATTTGATCAGAATTTTGGTTGGTTTGAAAAAAATGAAATAAAATCGTTGAGTGGGTCATTCTGTTTTCATTGAAGTAGAAAAATATGGTAGACTTCGAGTTTTCTTTAGTTCTCCTCCAGAAACTGAATCTTCATCATCATCTTAATCGATGTTCTAAAAAAACAAAAAAATCCTAATTGGCTTTATTGTTTATTGTTTTCGTAGAGAAGAGACTGAAGCAAATTTTTATAACGGAGGCTAAATAAGCTCATTATAGAGGTTTCAATGACAATATTGGCCAACAAATTCTCACAACTAATAATTATAAGCTTACCATTCATATTTAATCATTCAAACGTCCACTGGATTGGGAAACGATATATTTGACACAACGATACCGATCAAAAATCGATCATGATCGGTTTCAGAAGATCGACTGAACCAGTTGATGGATTTTTTTTAAATTTGTGACTGACCAACCGCAACTTATTAAAGATCGGAAGATCGATTATCATTTTACCTTCCATTTTCATTTTCATTAGGATATCAGTTAAAATTTTCGTGATTATTTTTTTGCCATGTCAAACTGTAATTATTATGTCTTATTCACAATGAAAATAAGCTGTACTGATGGTTGCTATAGTGTGTTTTTGGATAATTTTTCATTTATAATAAGTTTGTTCTACTTATCAAAAAGTTTGAAAGTGCTGCACAAGTGTTTTGTTTTCCTAATCATCATCATTTCTTGAGTGATCAAAATTGATGTAACGAGTGGAAGCTGATCTGATCTTTTTGTATTACATATTATTTGGAAATTTATTTTCATACTTACACTCACACAAACTTGGACCACCATATTTTTCATTGCCTTGAGCTATTATATTTTAAATTTGTCTTTGGGTACTTGCGTTTTAGATGCCATATTTTTCAATTAGAAGTTTTTCTTTCTAAATTTTGTATTTTCTTGAATTTACTTAATATCACTATGTCCAAGTTCGTGGTTTTAGTCAATTAAAGTATGATGGCATCTTTGTTTTTCATGTACTCGTGTATTTGTAAGTGATATTTGAATTATTTTCGGAAATTTCACAATACATTTTTGATTCTATTGTTTGTGTAATACATCGTCATACACTTCTTGTATTTTTTGCGTATTTATTCAATAAAAATAATATGTTCTTCAAAAATATGTTGAATTTTTTTTTTTAGTCCTTTGTCATGTAATTAATGTGTGTGAGATGAGATTGGGTGCGCTCAATATTAACAATTAATTTGATTACTCTGATTTCTGAAATCACTATAATAAACATACAAGCCGTTAATTATTTCACGAAATTATTTCCACGATATTAGTTCGCCAATTATTTCCTCAATATTATTTTAACAATTATTCCTTCATATTCGATGCGCATGTGCCACTACCCACACAGCCACACCTAG
The DNA here is from genome assembly GCA_011428145.1 of Ericerus pela. Lineage (NCBI taxonomy): Eukaryota > Metazoa > Arthropoda > Insecta > Hemiptera > Coccidae > Ericerus > Ericerus pela. The sequence goes on along the minus strand of WOFM01000526.1, from coordinate 1,630,587 downwards.
ACATGAAAAAAAAAATTTGTTTTCTCCTCCGAAACAATGAATTATTCTACAATGTTACCAGAAAAAATCCAGGGCTGGCACAAGTCAAAGTGCCATGGAGGTACCTAACCTGTATTCTTCTGATTTCTTCTTTTAAACATTTTTATGACTGTGTCCTGGATTTTCTCCCACTACATTCAGAATCAATCATTTGATCACTTTTGATTGAGACCTAAATGACGGATTTTCAAAAAATCTATCAGTCAATTACAAATTTCCCTTACATGCTGAGTTTATTTTATTTTTTTTAAACTTTTTTTTGGTCATTGTATGTATAGTTGTACTTCTACGACGAATAATCAAACTGTAAGCGGTTTTAAAAATTAATAAATATATTTACCAGGTTCCTACAACTGCAGTTATACGAAACTTAAAATTTCAGAGATATATAATTTATTTACTATACGCTTAAGTAATATAGACCAAAACACAGCCCAACTTGAAATGTTTATCTTTTAGACCTTTGCATTATGTGATAAAACCGCCTCATATCTTCAGAAAATAACTTTCCCATCAAGTCGGGCCAGTTTATTCTGCATTTTTTGGGAAATACTTTTTTTGCTGTCTCACCCTTTTTAATCAGACTGCTGCTTTAAAATTTTAGTGCAGCACTTTACACGTTCAGGTGCCAAAGGCTACTTACCAATTATTTTCATCCTTATCTACTTTCCATGAACCCGGAAAATGTCTACTAATATGCAAGTCTCCACTCGGGTACCTCATAACCTACAAATGTATACTTATTTTTCCATCTGGGTAATTGTAGGTATTTATTATGAACTATTTAGCCCATGTCATTCTTCATATTATTACTCAACTTCATCACGATTAATTAATTATCATCTCACGCATTCTATCATCTAGTTGGTTATTTATAATTATTACGTATATCTATTAATTGGCAGATTTTGTTCAGGATGATTTTCAAATCAGCCTTTGCACCCTTAGAAATAGTCTAATGTCACTTCTCTTGTAATCATCAAAGTGCTCAGTTTGTTAGAGCCTATACGACGATTCAATTTGTAGGCCGATAATACAAGTTATAACAAGTATAACTATAGGTACGTAATAAACAGATGTGTTTAAATAATTATTTTTCATCAAATCATTTTCTTCAAATCATTTCAGGACCATATTACCACCGACTTATTTTTAATACCTGTTCTTTCATCTATAATTTGTAAGTATTGTACTAATGGCTACCAACAAAAGACATTTTGGATACTCAGCAACTGTATCTCGTCAATATTAATCAAACGTTCCATGATTATAAAACCCTACAGTGGTGAGAGACTATCAGCACGTATGTGCAGTAGGTCCTTTTCGGTCTGTTTTCTGTCCATTAATTCTGTGAATCTAAACTTCACTTCTAAAGCTACCGCATTATTTAAAGACTTAGCAGTAAATTATAGTAAATTCAGTGAATTCTAAAACAGATTTGAAAATAGATGCAAAAAGACTTTCTGCGTATGTGCAGAAAATACATTCTCATTTCGTGGTTTTACAACGTTGGCGTAGATTTTCATTTCTACCTGGGTATTCCTTTACCGGCACTGTTTTAACGCACTGGTGTGTTCTAAGCATGTTCTAAGTGTGTCGAAAAAATGTTACGTTGCACGTCAAGTCAAATGAAGGAGAAAAAGTTTTGAAAAAATATATTTTGATCGGTCTTTTATTCTGCTATTTGAATGGTAATTTTCACTAAAAAAGTATAATATGTACCTCATTGTCCATTACTGATTTCCCTTATGATTTTTCATTATTATGCAGGCAATAAATTGAATTGAAATTGGTTGCGATGGTGTGTCACATATTTGGAGAAGCTCTCAAAGTGTGTCCACAAGGAAAAAAGGTTGAAACTTGAGAACCTCAACTCCACATGATCGAGGGTTGAATAGTAACCATATGTCTTTTTTAGGTCTGAAACAAAATTTATTTCGTATTTTCTGTCGTTTTTGAAGAGTATAGGAAAGCAGAAGAAGGGTAGGAAGAATTTTCCAAATCCCCACGAATCCATTTCTGAAGAATATTGAAAACGTTCACCAATAGGCAGGAATACTGAATGGCTTATTAGAAATTTTAATGTCTCCTCTTTCGAAGTGATGTTCAAACGTGTGTTCACCTTTTGTTGATAACCTGAAATTTATTCGCAATAAATTTTGTTGGAAAATTCAGATAGATTGAATTTCAAAAAGACAGTTTCTTCGCAGTTACAATTCGTGTATTGTTGTTCATGTTTTTCTCAAAGGGAAAAAAAAAAAAAGAAAAATTGTAAACTCAATAGGCGAGATGGGCGAGATGCTGAGGAAGAAATGCCGATAGACTGCAGAGAGAAAGGGAGAAAAATTCAATTAGTAGAATTAAAAGTGGCTCTCTCTTGGACTTTCTAACCATTTTATGGCAAACTCATGGAGGCTAAAAATCGTTCTTTTTCGCTTAAATTTCATATTCTTCCCATTGTAAGGGAGATATGATGCGAGAGTGAATGGCGGAGAGGAGCAGCAGGAGACGCACTACGAAGAAGTACAAAAATTTCGCCTTTCCAGAGTGCGGCGGCGAAAAGAGATTAAAAACGCGCTCAAGAGTAAGGAAAAAGAGTGAAAATCACTTGTTTCGAAAATTTTCTGCCATCTCGTTAATAATTTATGGCTGGCTGCGGGTCGAAGGGGTGGTAAAAATTGAATTTTTGCTTCGTTATACCGAAGAGGGGAGCGAACGACGACAGTGTAAAATGTAATTAATGATAATATCGACGGACGTGTCGTTACAACAAATCACCTCAGTATTGAAATTGTTCCACACCGATGAACTTTTACGATGGTAAAATGTATTATCTATAACGTGATCCTTTTTTTTTTTTTTTAGTAGGTAGGTATAGTGTTTTTTTGTTCTTCATTATTGTTTTTTCATTTTTGTAACTTTTCCCGTCTATGGCCATGCCACCGTCCTCTTTCTCTCTCATCGGTTAAAGTGTATTCAATTCGATATTGTAGCCTTTATCGGTATACCTACTACCTACCGGATAGTAATTAAAAAAAGCCACCCTAAACCGTGTGTTGGTGTTACTGTTGCATGAAATAGACATTATCAGTCATATCTGATGGCCACTCATTATTATCTTCTCAATATGCCCCGAATACAAGGGTCCTTTGGTTGAGAATATAACTCAATTGCAGTTTCAATTTTTGTTATCCACTTAAATGTTCATAATTTTTGAAATTATCGTACTTGCAAGGAGTAGGGGTAGCGAATTTTTGACTAATTTTCACACTGGACTAAGGGCGGAGCAAGGTCGTTTGTGAATGGGCCATTTAATAAGGATAGAAGTTCTTCGGCGGCTGTAGGATCCAGTGAGATACAGCTATTTGTTAGCTTATGACAGAAATTGATCATCCGTAAGTATAGTTTAAATTTTTCTCACCAATATTCTTGTCTGTACCTGTGGGGGGAGACTAAATTTTTTGGGCAGTTCCATAGTCGCATCAGGGTAGCCTCGGCATTGGACATCAGTTTATTTCTAAGATTTTAAAATATCGTTGCTGGCTGGTTGGTGATTATGGCTACCAGCTTTTGTCTCACGCCTAAATTGGTGATTGGTCGTTAGCTGTAGTCAGTCAAAGCTCACGGTCACTTTTCTGGTCAGGGATAGTGATTTCTGTTTTAGTAAGTTTAAAAAAAAAAAAAAAAAAAAGACCTGCTATATTGATAAAAAAATTTTACAGTGGAGCAAGTTAAAAATATTTTTCAAATATTTTTGGTTCTAAAACATTTATAATTATTGTGCTAATAATTTAAGAGTTTTTTATGTTTCAAAATTTTGTGAAAGTTGGTACACTGCCTTTTAGAGCCAAAACCCACACTAAACTTCTGCTATCTGTACGAAATTGACGTATGTAGAAGTAGGCATGAATTTAATTATATTAAGCTTAGAGTTATCACGAATATTTCAGTAACCTGCAATTTGCTGCATAGTTTCGCATATCTACCTACGCTGGGTATTATTCAACTCTACTTTTACTTTAGGTGTTTTCGAATAATGAATCCCTTCATCCTTTTAGCCGAAACATGGCACACATGAACCATAAATATCCAATCGATTAGGTTTTCTTCGTCGTTGTACTAAAAAATTTTTCTCACGTTTCAAATTAACCATCTTTTCAATACCAACGACACGGGTTTTATTTTTCTTATTCTAAAAACACGGTTGGTGATTTAACATTTTATTTTTATTTTTACTTCTTTCGCAAGAAGATTAATTTTATGAAACCCACTTTAAACATAGTAATCCATTTCGTTATTCAGCATTAAGCCGAAACCTAAAAATGTAATCCGTGTTTACCTTTCCCTGGCCATTGCTAACCGTTTAGGCATTTTTTTTTTTTTTCTTTCAATTCGCAGAAAATTTTATTTTATTTTAACGTCGGGTGGGTACTGCACCTATTTTTGTTTTCTCTCTCATCTACTGCTTTTTCGTTTTCACTTCTTAACGATGGAATAACGAATTGAAAAACCGTCCATGTTTTTATTTATTTATTTTTTTTTTTATTTACAAAAGCATGCACAGTAAAAGGAAAAAGAAATGAGTACGATTTAAAAATGTATATTTTCCGAGCAAATTTTGCGGTCTTGGGCCAACGTATCACTTGAAAAGGCCTTATCTTTGAGCTTTCATTACTATAATAACGTCGAAACGGAGACGTGTCAAACTAAACTCTCTTAATTGAATTTTCCTTTCGTAGCGCCTTCGCTTCGTCTTTTGTTTTTCTCATTACCAATTTCGAATTGATCTGCTTATCATCCGCTTACGTCGTTAATTAATTATATGTAAGCTAAAGCGTAGGCATATAGCCTACGCAGGAAATAAAGTTAGCGCCTGAATTCGATTTTCAACTATACCTAGCCTACTTACCTAGGGTAGTATTCTTTCGAAGATTCTGCGAATTGGGTACCTAACTTACTCCGAAAAGAGTGGTTCAATGGATGTTATATGCATTCGATTGAGGAATGAAAATGGTGCCCATTTCTCTGCTAATCGCACAGAACGATAATCTTTACAATTCCTGAGTATTAGGGGTATTAGGTTAAAGAATTCATCTGGTAAACGTTCAACAAAACTGTATCGACCTGCTAATTTTGTGAGGTTGACTTGTGAAGCCTTCGCTTTGGGGTACCAGGCTGAAGGGGACACTAAATTTTTCGATTCCCTCACCCTTTCTCATTCTGATAGATCACCATAATGTAGAAATGGTGATCTGTTGGAATAAATATGAGGTTTTATAGTTCATGATCGGTCCAGGGTACTCTAAACTTTACCACGCCGGTGGTTCTATGATTCAAAGGATAAGCTCGTTAGTGGTTTGCAGACAAGCTGAAGATTGGCGGTAAGCGAAAGCCAAATTAAGATCATGATATTGTTCGTCATGATCATGGTCTGGCACATTCGGTCTTGGGCTGATGCTTGAATCAGTGCTTTTGGCTTGGTCTTGCACAGTCAAGTTATGATCCTTATAGGATCAATTTTTATTAATACGGTTCCTACAATTATTGTTGACTAAACTAAACTCAGTCTAACATTGGTGAGCCCAGTCAAATAAGGAATTTAATATTTACAACTGATTTTAAAGCTTGAATATTATGGAATGAAGAGTATGTTGTGCAATAAATGTGGCAAAGAATGTGAAGTTTTCATGGGCCAGATGAAAGTGCTGCAAACAGCACGTGAGTGAGAACTGTCTTTCCACTCTTTTTAGGATACGATTTTTCGTGACACGTGCGCATGTGCAGTAGGCATGTGGTAAAGTAGTTATTTCTACCCACTGTTCTAGAATTGGCCATTTTATGAACGCTGTATGTGGCTGAAAAATTGTGTATTCCATGCACATGTGTGACGATATATTTTCCTTTTTATAATTCCCATCATTATATTGGCTCACCTTTTATAATCATCCATCTTACATATCATCATTACTAGTTTACGTGGACACCTTATAATTCAGGGCCATATTTAAGCACATATAATTTCAAATCATAATTATATTAAGTTATCGCCAACGATAGTAAACAAAACTGAAAAATAATGTTTGACCAAACTAATACTGACCAGTCAAAACTAGGTTTGAAAAATGCTTCGGGCAGTTCAAGTTCTGACCAACATATAAAATCTCATAACCCAAAGTAAGTTCAAACCAGTTTTACCTGAAAATTTAGTCAAAACTGTCATCGACTGCCACCAAATCTGTATTTGGTCTTACTTAAATATACCAATGTAGGTTTTTTCAGCTAAGTCTTACTTAGGTTTAGTCGATCTCACACCCTCATAAAAAAAAAAAAAAACTTTATGATATTAGAAATTAAGTATATTAAACTTAAACGATACATTTTGTTTTCTATAAGTAAAAAAAATGCTGAAGAAAAATGCTGGTATACTCGGCAATTACTTTTGAATAGGCAATATATTAGTATAGTTAGAACTGTATTACTTTTGTATTATTGGGAAATAAAAAATCAACAGTTCTAAGAAAATTAGCTTAGGTACTGTAAAACATCACATCAGGACGCAGGTATCTTCTTTATTCATCATATTTCATATCTGTACGTAAGTTACATAATGTCCCCAATAGTGGAAATAAGCACCAGTGAAATCATGTGATGATTGTAAAAAAAAAATATTATGCAAATTTATAATGTAAGTTAATAGAACTAGGTATCTAACTAAGCTACAGTTTTTTCCATTAACTTATTGATGTGTAAACATCTTAGTGCTTGGTCTATGGTAGGAGCTAAACAAAAATTATGATCACCAGATTTACGTAAGGGTAACTCTCACAATTATAACTCTTGTTCGCATGTGTTACATGACATGTGGGTGTGTGGTTTTGTGCATGTGCAATGCACACGCTCACAACCACACTATTAACCTAGATTTTGCGGGAATAGTCCGAAGTCGGAAGTTGATAATTTTATTTTTATGTTTACTCACCAATCTTTCATGAGTACAGCCCCAACAGAACTCGCGCCTTTTTTTTGTAAAATCATTCATTTTTCTCAGATTCATTTCTTTTACATTCAGTCAGAGTTTCAATTGGGATTGATTATAGGAATAAAAACACATGAGAAATTATGACTGATTTACAATTACTGCACTCCCTTCTCCTTCAAGAAAAATAAATTGAATCAATAAGTAGGTATGACGTTAAATGATGGTCTGTCATCGGTAAGATAGCTCCTTTCAAAAGTCTATCACCTATAATGGTTATATTAAAAATGTAATAATTACTTGGCTATCGTTAACTACTGTAAATTATAATAAGATTTTTCAACGTGGCAAAAAATAAGTACTAATTTTAACCTTAAAAGAGAGGCGAGAGAAAACATACTATCGTCTGTTCCAAATAAGAAGGTAATTTTTTTCGAAGGCGCATACAGGCCGCCTCCATTAAACGTTGCTGAAGTTGAATTAAATGTTTCTAGGCAAAATCAAAATTGTATAGAAACAGGCGTACTTCGTTTCGGGTCTAGTGTGTATCCCAACTTTTTCCTCTCCCCTCTATAACCGACGATGCCCAAAAACTCACGCTCTCATTTGGAACCGACTATAGTTCTTCTTTGTGCTTCCTCAAAGAGTCAATTTTTTTTGTTTTCAGAAAAATTCAAACAATTAAAATAATATAACAAAGCGCCCACCCCCGCAGTAAGTCAATAATACATTACACTTTTTCTTAACTGTTGCTATTATCAAATATGTAGCCTACATCAATGAGGATTGTCTTATATTCCCCTTCTCCATAGTTTATATGAACTTGAGTCACGTTTTATCGATTCCCATTTTGGGCAGAGACGAAAATAAATAAAAGAACGTTATTAATACGGAATTTTGTCGTGTATCGGTCTTTTCCGAATCCACCAAAATAAACCTTTTAAAACCATCGCATTTCACGAATAACGAATAACACAAGGTTGTTGTGGTCGATTTAATCCGGATTTTGTAAACAAACTATAAAACGAAAAACCTCCTAACCACAGCAGTGGGTAGAAAGAGAGGATTTTCCACCGGTGAGCTTTTTCCGAACTGTAAGACCCGTATCCTCATTCCTTTCCGCTTCCTTCGGCTCTCTTTTTCTGCCCATTTATGTACTGACTAAAATTCTACCTGGTCGAAAACACTACAGGTTGAATAAAGAATTAATTCGGTTTGTTTAACTTTTCAGATTGAAATGCGATCGACTGTGTTGTATTACGATGCAAACGTAATCGGAATCGTGGAATATTCAATTAACAAGCCTTTCATTTTGACAATTCATTTTTTATGTTGCACGTTTGTGTTGTTTCTCTCTTTCACTCTTTCGAATTTACAGTAAAATTTATTTCGTACAATCATTTAATCCAATACCTATACTTGTAAAATAACTGAAGTCTAGCCGAATGACACAATGAGTGATTCCACTAATTCCAAGAGCACTTTTTTGATGATGGTGAGCTGTTCTGCAAATATCTTTGCATTTCTTCTAATCTGTTTTCCTACCCATATTAACGACCCATGTAGAACCTAAGAACTGATGCTAGATGAAAAAGATGGTTGGATGTTCCACTCACGGGTGAATACATAATTCAGAAAATGTTAGCGCATATTTTGTGTCACCTAAAGTGACGTTTGTGACTGAAAAACATAATCAGACACCTATGAAGGTGATAGCTCATATTTTATGCCTAGGAAAAGGAGTAGAAAATCAGTGCCGAAAGTGGACTAATCATTTATGGTTTGAAACGTGCGCTACCCTATGATGGTAACCCTGCAGGTAAAGTGTCTATGTAAAAGCAAGGAAACCCACCTGTTCATTCATCAGCATCTGTAGTCGCATTGTTACTTATGACTTCGCTATTTAGGAAGCAGGTGAGATGTGAGAATTTCTTGTTTGAATCCCTGAACCCGCAGACTCGACATTGATTATACGGATATAATTGAGAGCTCCGAATGGCGGCAATCTCTCAACACATCCTTTAACTGTTTTTATCCCTAAAAATTTTCGAGGAATCCATTCTTGTATTTCCTCACAATTAATGTTGTACTCGTGAATGTTGAATGTACTCAACAATGCATTTAGTAGGGATATGTACTAAATTCATTTCTACACACATTCTTAACTACCTTTGATGGACCAAACAGTCGACTCATACTTTCTCAGCTATTTAATAACTTGAAGTCTACCAAAAATTTTAATCTTATCACTGATTGATAAGATTTTGTTTTTCAAATTTAAACAGTGAGACTGAAAGGGTTCTCTACAATGAGAAAGCTAGTATTGTTGAGTGGGCCTAGTATGTACATAATTATGTAGGCCTATATACCTACCATATATACATAATTATGTAAGCATAATAAGATAAAATAAGTTTAACCCAATCAAATACTCACTGAGAAACATTTTTGCAAATGTTAATTTTGCAATTCTTGAGGGAAGGAAGTACCCAGTATTAGGTCTCTCTTCTTTCATAGTCCAAACACTAGCCTGTTTCAATAGGCATTTTCAACTTAGTCTTAGGATAACACATTCAAATGCTTAATCAGCATATTCCTGTAAGGAATTATTTAGGATGACAACAAATATAAGATAAATCATGGAATTTTCTATGTTTTTGTTTGAATAAAAACATAGACCATAATGTTATGTGGTGTGTAAAAGCCTAAATAAAAGCGCATACGCAGTAAAAACAACCCTGGTGGCAAAAAGTCTGTGTTTTTATGAAAAAGAGGCATATGTGTGTGTGTGTAATGCACAATTTTTGCAAGTAGGGAAGGTTCTAGGAAACAGATCAAGAGAAGCAGATTTTTATGACACAAACTTTATTCCACTGTGAGATAGATGTACCAAAAAGGGGAATCAAGCGCTCATGACTTACTTTAACACACTCCACTTTGATTAGGTTTAAAGAAAATTACTACATTTTAGGACTTATCATTATAATCAAAGATTCAACATGTACAGCTTCAGGATGTGGAACACATATAATCTAGGAAAACATGGATAAATAAAAGAAGAATGTAGTGATTTAAATTAGGAAAGACAAACAATACGCACATTACCAAATTTAAGACGGAGGTGCCAACATGAACTGGAAGAGCATTGGAACTGCAAGTCTGACCATTTCCTGAATACAAATTTCAGGAATTTAAATCAAAAGAAAAAAGTTGTTACATTTTTGGATGAGAAAATAAATTACTCACAAAAAAAGGAAATCATGTTGAGCACTTAATGTTAGAATCAAGAGTGCCATGAGGTGGTAACAAAAGTCAGCATTTAAGTATATGAAAAAAGTGGTGGTTGAGACTTGGATTACTAGCCAACAGTAAGTAGCTCCATCTGAAATTCTAATGCAAGAAAAGAAGGAAAGAAAGGAAAAGAAATAGGAAAATAGAAGAAATAAGGCCCCCCACGCTACAGTTATTTCCACAAGGATTAGTGACGGTCATAAATTTTTCCATTTTCAAAAGAGCCTGGGAATCAAAATATTTTGTGAAGTCTGTTAGAATTGATTGGCCTGGCCTATCTCATCAAAGTAGGATGATAATAATTTAGCCTTTAAACATTGATGACAAATTCTTAGAGTTTCTTTGGAATTTTGTTCACTAACTGGCAAGGATTCTTAATGTCACATCCGTTGATCGAATTTTTATTACAGGAATCACATTGTATGGTGGTAGTTGAGATCAACGTGGCTTTTCTTTTTCTCTTGAAAATTTTGAAGGAATTGAATTTAAATAACTTAATTAATGGTCAACGAGAATGATCAGTTTTTTTTTTTTCTATTTTTTTTAATTTTAATCTCATGAAAAATACTTCATACTTCTATTATTAACAATCAACGTATTCGTAAATTCATTTCAATTCAGTTTTCTCAGTGAAACTTTTTATTAAATCTGCCTTCGTAATTTTAAGTCAGAATGTAAAATCTCAAGATAATACTTTTCTCCGTGTTTTTAATGACGACGACTTTTGGGAAAACTAAGAACAATATCGTAATTTAGACACTCGCAATTATCTGAACTTTCATTAATTCGTGCATTCATATTATTTTGTTTTTCTTTTTTACATTTTCATGCTTTTATTTTTCTCTCCGTTGGTTGGTCCGTTCAAAAAAGTTATAGAGGTAATATATTATTATGTCCAGTTACCTTTAGGCCAGCTTGTTTTATTTTTTTGGCGTAGGTTTTCATATAAAATTCTGCTTGTTAAGTTGCTTCTTTTCAATTTATTCGTATTTCAACATTATGGAAGGTATAAACATCTAAACAAGATGATGAAAGGAAGATGTGACAGTCTGGGGGGAATTTGGTCTAAAATCATTATGCGATATTATTCATTACTTCAGTAAATATTGTCAACATGCAATTATTCTTTGAAACGAGCTACCCATCTACATACTGTATAATTTACAACTTCTCGAAACGGTTTTTTTTTTTTTTTTTTTTTACATCGTATGGGTTCTGAGCTCTACTACACTAAACACGCATTTTCAACAGCTGGTTGTCTGAAACAACATCGTACAATGTTGTAATGACATCATTTACTGCAATTTTTACAATCATTTGTTCCCTGATCTAATATTATGTCGGTCCCGTTACGGTCGGACACAACAAACGATGAACAAAAGCCCAATTCAAATCGCCTATGAACTTTACGATGACAAAAATTCAGATTTTTCTCTTTCTTTTTTGCCAATCACTTTGCATCTATAACCACGAAATTCTTATATTCAAACGTTAAATATACTCGTGCGGCCTTTGCCTTTGAACTTTTCGAAAAACTGCAGATATTTTATTAACTTGGCCGAATTTTCGCAGCATACCTTCGACAAATGAAAATGAAGGCAAACCGACAAATGAAAATGCCATCGAAACGTCGATGGCACGTTTGTCCCACGGCTGTTAATAAATAATCGTATTTCGCCAGTTTTCGAATAAAATATTTCTAAGATCGTCCTCTTTGGTAAATGTATAAAAGTGCGGTAGTCGATCGTATTCTCCAAACGAGCTTTCCTTCCTGCCACCATCTTGTCGATTCCTCTGCATCGCCGTTTCTTCTTCCACTTCTTCTGTCGTCGTTGTATTTCACGACTAACGAGAGAAATGTCACATTTAGTGGTCCCTGCGGAGTTTTCAAAAATGTTTCGAATACCATAAACAATTTTCAGAACGATGTATAAAAGATTAAAAAAAGAAGAAAAAAAAAAATTTGCCAAAATCGCTCGTTCGAAGCACTTTTGTACCTCGTATTTTTTTGTGTTTGATGGAAAAATGTTTTCGCATCCACTCATCTGGCCATGTTTCGAGAAAATAATTTGAAGCCCTTAGAGGTTACCAAATAAATTGAAAAAAGTTGATGAATTTATTTTCCATGAATTATTGAAAATTCCTACGTTATCGTTGCGCCAGAAGTCATCCTGTACGCGCGTGCATTACGATAGGTGAAAACAAACGACAAAAAATAAGAAAATAAATGCAGGATAAGCCTATTCGGTGGGTAGTAGCTGGGATATGGGTAAATTCGAAATTTGACTACTAAATTATTCATATCATGGAAATAAAAGAAAGGAAATTTGTTTTTTAGACTTCGAAAATTAAATTCTTTCACAATAATTTACCCAGTTTACAAATGAAGACCCTAATTCCAAAACCCACACTATCCAAAAACCTAATTTTTCAGTAGAGGCAAAAAAACGAGTGTAGGCCTTCCGCTGACGTGTGAATACTCGCAATTCACTTGGTTATGTTCCTCACTATAGTGTAGTATATATTAATTTGGCCGAAAACTTCCCATTTATGATATTCCAGAAGAAAATTTCCCCGCCTAAAGAATAGATAAAAAGTGAGTTTTACCTCCAAGGAGTAAGTTTTTGTTAGAAAACATCTTTCAAAGAGGGGTACATCATAAAAAAAAAAAGAGACAGAAATTATGTGATAGAAAAAAATGTGACAAAACAAAGGTGACAGAAAAAATGTGACAGCCAAAATTATGACGTTAAAGTCTCTTCCAGCTTCTGAAATTTCCAATGCTAAAATTTTCTCACAATCAGTCCAAAATTATGACGTCATCAGCTCCTCCTCCTGCCGGTGTTTTTGAATTCAAAATTATCACATCATCGTCTGTTGGAGTTACACTGATCGCTTGAGTACTTGTTGGCTACACTGATTTGTTTTACTACCATTAATTATTCTGTCATACATTTCTGTTTGTCACTCCTCTTTCTGGTGTTCTTAGAGTTAACATATCCTTTGTTATTCTATATATAATAAACAACTAGGTATTCGGTGTGGTATTAAAATTACATACTGTTTCCCCCTCGCACTTAAAATAATATTATATTTAAGGCTTCTACATGTACAATATTCTTTTTCTTGTTTTATGTTGGAAAATAGCCCATTTTTGCGTAGCTGTAATCTGCAGTAATGTGTAGCTAAGCAGCATTTCAAATGTAACTTCGCTTGAAGGGTGTGACGGGGCCTTAATGTAAGTGTACAAATGCCAATCTACTACACATTGGCCCTTTTTAAGTTTCATACAGTTGACTGGATGCTTATTGTTATTGATAAGAAGCAAGGGCCAAATTGCAAAATGCATATTTCACACTGATCACCATATTTTACATTGATTTCACACAAAATGATAAAAAATATTATCATATTTAACCTCATGTACGCTTATAGAGAAAAAAAATTTTCTTAATCTACCATAGTACCAATAATAGTCAAAATAATAATTTTAAACAATGAATAAGAACAGTGGGTATTATTCATTTTTTCTGGAATATTTTTCAACAGCTAAATAAATTTACTGAACTGGACGCTAATGAGACCCTAAAATAATGTAAACTGCGAATTTTCAAGATATTCTATGGCATGGACAACCTATCTTGAGGTTAAAACTAACAATATCCATCGAATAATATGAGTTTTGGTTCTAAGAGCACTACTTTGGAAGCTATTTTCTCCCATCAAGAGGCACATTAGCATAAATTTATTGGCTCATTTGTGGGGCATGAAATTCTGTATGCTAATCAATGACTAACTTATTTTTCAAAAAACTGTACCAAGTGAGTTTTGGTACTAGTGTCCTTAATTTTTGAGAGGGATCATTCCTCTCAATTTTATGAAGTTATTTAACCGATTTTTAAAGCAGGTAATTTTTTGGGAAATATTACAAAAATATTGAAAAAACTTATATTATTTAACTTACAATTTATTTTAAAATTTTGTCATATTTCCTTTCCTATTTCTCCCAACATATTTTTTTACACCTAATGTAGTACAACATTGTACCCTCTGGAATAGAGGAACAAATTAAAAATTCATATGTCTCACAATTTTTTAGAAATAATTTTTTAGATCAAAATTTTATAAATTTCCAGGTTCAAAACCTTGTATGATTGAAAACATTGTTTCTATGAATAATGCTTTCTCAATGAAATGTGCATCATACATATTATTTTATAATATGTCCTACATTCACCTATACTCATACATTTTTACGAAAGCTACCTCCAAGTATGAAGGTATTTAAAAAGTTGTTGCATAAAATTCCAGAAAAGTATTCAATCTGGAGCTTAAAATTTATAACTAACCTTCACTTAGATCATTAGCTATACTGGTTTGATAATATAACAAAGATATTTCTCAACAATAAAAGAACAACCTACCTATTTGCTGGTATTCAGCACAATCCATATCTGTCTATTTATGCTACATATATTTTTTCTCAAAATTTTTAAAGATTAACCGACATTTTAATACTGAGCCTAAATGAAAATTTCTTACGATGAAGTGGAACATTAGAGACTGCATTTTATTATTTCAAAGAACTATTGAAACAGGTCTCTTTTCAAGAATTTACCAGGTATTTTTTCCTTCAAGAATAATAAATTAGATATGAAGAACATAAAAAATAATTATGCTCCTTCTCTATTATCATTGAAAATTATTTTATTAGCTGACAGTTTTGAAATTTTTAAATGTCACATTTTATTGAGATAAATAAAATTTTAATGTTATACATATTTTTATCGTAATTATATCAATATAAGTTGAAAGTCTTAAGAAGGATGAAATTTTATAGCCTATAAAATGGGCAAAGTTGCTTTTATTGGAATTTGTACCAGTAAAAAACTCTGACATTGCAGTCACTGCGCCATAAATGCATAGAATAATACTTCCCACAGTACAGAGTATTTCAGGGCATTCCTGCGCCTTAAATATGTCAAAAATACTATCCGCATTACACAACAACCAAACATTAGTGAAGCTACCCCATGCATGCTACGACAGTGCCATGATACCTATTACAAGAAGCACCCACGTTGCACATTGATGTTCCAGATTAATAATTAACTCTGGTTTCAAAAAAATTTTTAATTCATTTTCAATCACCCTTGTGGAATAACTTGTCATGAAAGAATATTCACATAAGAAGTTAATCAACAAATTATTTGGGTGTTCTGCCACTTCATTTGTAAACACATATGGGTAAGCCAAAGCCTGGGTAAACACTGGCGAATTTTTAGCCAATTTCGTGAGTTTATATAAGGAAATTGGCACACAGACACACATATGTATATATATTTATGTAAATGTGTTATAGAAAGTGCGTTATTTCTTATTCATTGCTATGACAATTGATAAAAAATGACATAATGTGTTCGTGTACTAGTTCAAGACATCATCAAAATCTTTATCTATTGAATTGTCATCAGCTGAATGTTGTATCTTACTTGCCTGTGTGTGCAAGTAAGAACATACAAACAAACAATGTGTATATATGCTTTTTAGAGTGCAGTGCACTTGATAAGAATGACGACATACATATTTATGTAGTCCCCACAACTCTCATCATTGCATTTAGGCAAAATAATTATGTAACAGTTTCATGCATACGATCCAACATCATTTTCTAAATATCAACTTTTGTTTTTGTTTTTTTATGAAGGTTTTTGGAGTAAATTTTGTCACTAATGGGTGAAATTCATATATGTATAACAGGTATTTGCTTATGTAACTACACATTTCTATCAACCACAGTACAGGTCGCTATTTTCATTCAGTAATTATGAAATTTGATAGAATTATTTGGATTTGAACAAGGATGAGACCTATTGCTTTTAGTCCAGATCGGCCGGATGGTACGTCCGATACATTCTATTAAGTTGAATTTTTAGAGCTCAGATGGTTATAAAATAGTAAATTCTCAACCAATAATAACGAAATTTGGAATAGACATAAAATGTACTATTTTCCAACATTCTGCCAAATTTTGTTACAATGGAGTAAATTTTGACACTGTTCTAACCCCACTCACATGATAATTGGGTAGAAGTCTGCGTACTAATTTCGAACGGACCATTCAGATTGTGGGGTTCGAGTTTGACAGGTTTGATGAGAGAACTGATCGAAATTGCTAGCTAAGAAGTAAATCAGCTTGAGGATAAAAGAAAAATAATTATACTCTGATTTTGCCGAATAAACAAGTATAAGAGTTTCCACCACGAGGTCAATCATGAACAAATTGCAGATTTTTTTTGAAAACCTGCTGAATGTTTCTAAACCATTAAATCTAAACGAAAAATTGGCTTTACGAGCAGTTATATGAGAATCGTTTATCTGGCGATATGGTTTTTCCAGCTGAAAATGTAGAAACGAGAGTGGAAAAAATTACAAACAAAACGTGAAGAGAACGCATTTTGAAATGGAGTTGCTATTTTTCGTTTTAGCTGTAGTATCTTCTCCGTCTCTCCGTCTCTCCGTCTCTCCGTCTCTCCGTCTCTCCGTCTCTTAGTCTCTCTTTCAGTGTCTCTATGACGGGGAGACTGCACGGCAGCTGTTGTTGTAAATTTAAATAAAGCAAATTGCGGCGAACCATCAAAATTAATTTCAAAGGGTGTACAAGTAAGCAAGACGCGGGTACTGCGGGGCGGGGGGTTCGAGTGCTGTCTGAAAATCTAAATGACATTGTTTTAAGTGAAAATGAGAACCGGTAATTGCGAAAAGCAAAACCGTAACAATTTTTTTCTTTTTTTTTCTTTTTTTTTTTTTTTTGACGTTTTTCAACCCTCGTATACCACCTTCCACCCACCCTCTTCATCCCTCGTCACATTCGTCCGTTGTCGGATCCACCGTTTTCGCTCACTCTTCAAGTCAGAAAGACGAAGTCAAGGAAAAACGTATATATCTCTTTTCTCGTTTGGCTGATGGAATCGTAGTAATACGGGATGGCGATGGTGTTTGGGAGCGATGGTGGGGGTTAGAGAGAGAGAGAGAGAGAGAGAGAGAGAGAGGAATCTTAACGAATATTACGTTACTTTCGCCCGAAATTCGGGGGTAGACTCGGGCGTACTATCCTACGAATTTGGAATGTCGTCGCGGCAGCGTAGTTCATTCGGCTGCTGTGATGCTGTGAGATATGATGATAGGCGAAAAGGTTACACTTGAAGTGATCCTTTCACGCCTGGAATTTAACCCTTCGCGTTTCATTATGCGCGCGTACAAGACAGAGAGTGGTAGGCCGAAACGAAGACTGGAATTACTGTGCGTGTGCGTGCGTGTGTGCATGTGTACGTGTGTGTGTGTGTGTATGTATGAGAGTCGTAATGAGAACATGACGACTTGGAGAGGAGACGAGGTGACCGCCTAAGGTGTCATTTGTGGGAGTCGAGAGATTCTCGTTCATTTAAACACATTACCAGCAGCGAAAACTTTAATTTTGTTCGGCCTACTTCTGAAAAATTATGCCACGAAATTTCAAACATACGCCAAGACACGAATGTTCAAAATCACGTTTAGCTGCATGGGTTCCAGCTTGTTTTGTCGAATATCTTTCAAATTCCGAAGAAATTCGTTCATATTGCCAGCGTGAATTATGAGGCAGTGTGAGCAGTCTTTTACAAAATCTCATCAATTATAAGTACTGTTTAAGAGTAGCAGCTGTACGATGATCAATCTCACGTACACGAAGCATCTGGAATACAGGTTATGATGGCCCGGGAAACGAAGAGTTGGAATTGAAAAAAATTGTCCTGAAAAATTGTTTTCACAAATCTCCTCCGAATGATGTTATGATAAACGTATCGAAAGTCTAGCAAGATCCGTCCCAGTACCATCTCCCCAGGAGGCTCGATGTAACACAAGAATATAGTTTTTATTTTTTTTTTTTTTTTTGCAAATATTACATAAAATATCAATTATATGGTGGAAAAGTGTTAATAAAATATTATTTCTTATAAAATTCCGAATGAAACAGGTATCAAATAAATTTCTCATAAAGTTGAACGCAACGCCGCCATAGTGTTAAAAGTTTCTCTACATTTCAAAAAGTGTCCATAATGTACTTTACATGGTAGGTACCATACTGTGAATTGCTCAAACTTGTTTGTTTTCAGTCTTGTTATCAAAATTTCGTTTCATGGTATGTTTTACAGTAACCACCCATGCCAAGGCATTCAATTATTATTTAAGACGTATTATAAACAAAAGAATTTTTATGGCATACAGGCTGCTATTTAATGTAGGTACATCGCGAATACTTTTGCAAGTACCATAACTTTAACACTCTTTAGTGGCATTACGTTTTTCGCTTCACATGAAGTGTATGTGGAACTCTACTGGTGAAAAATTTTATGAACAAATAATTTTTCCCAGATACTTTTTTTCCTCTTACACTAATTGATTGTCTAAGAGATTTCCCCAAAAAAATTATTTTAGTGTATATCGACCCCTTTGATGGAGATGGCATCGAGGATATCATGCTAGACTTTTGATATCTTACTTGTGTAAAACAATCTTTTTTGGCTATTATTTGTAATTTTTTCATTTTTGATACCTTCGTTTTGTGGGCTTCAAGGACAGATTATATTTTGTAAGTCTATGGTATCGTGATATGTTACACAATCCTCTGCACACCTGCAGGATGCAGAGGTTTGGTAACAGCGCAGAGTACGCTGACTGTCTGTATTGGTGTTGTGGTGGTCCCCAGGCAGTTGCAGTTTGGTGAAGACGAGTGTGACAACATTATTTTATGGGTCTCTCGGACTATAAACAAAGTTAGCTCTTAGGCCACTTACATATGGGTTGGTAATAAAATTAACCTTCATCAGTTATTCATCAGTTATTAGGTTCCTTGTGAGTGTGCTGACTGTTTCTAACAGCTTACACGATTGTCTCTGGTCATGTTCTGTAGTCATAATTATGATTTTTTATGGGTGTGATATTTTCCATTTAAATTTTAAGTTACATTAATTTTGTGTATTATACTTTATTTTAATATTTACATGCATATGATTCTATCCTAATTTCAATACACCTACAAGCGACTTGAATCACTGAAATGGACAGAAAAATATGTTTATGGCAAACTTAAAAGTTACAATACAATGGAACAATCACTTGAATTTAAGAAAAAAACTGCATCAAAAAGAACAGAATATTATTCTAATAGGTATATTATAGGTTAAGAAAAATTAACAAAACCAGATTCTAAGTCTAAGATCAGTATTCATAGTCAGCACTACAATCCTAAGCCGAGTATTCATTAAACTAAGGCAGCTGTCTGCTATATTTCTCTGCAAAACTATGTTTTTTTCATAACTCTGCTGAAGTTTGTCACATTTAGGAATTTATGTGTAGGTTTTGTTGGTTTGGGGAATCAAACCTGAGATCTACATATTCACCAGGTAAAAATGGTGAACTTAACCACACACCAATCTCACAGCCAATTATAACTGGCAAATGTAATTTGTATAGAAAACGGTATGACAGTTCGTACACTACATTTCTCAGCGAAACTTCTTTTTTTTTTCATAGTTTTATTGTAGTTTAAAAACGGCCTCTTAGGTTAGTTAATACTTAGCTGATGGTTATAAATAACGACTTAGGTATATAATTGATCTGGTAGTGGATAACACACAGATCAAAACAGCAAAACTTGGTTTATATTTATCTCGCATGTTATTGAAAAATTCATACTGGAAGACCATTGACAATTGAATCCTAACCACCCTCTCCCCCTCATATTAACACCGAAATATGCACTAGATGCTGGATAAAATGGCTACACTGCCAGTAAAATACTGTTTGTATAATTGTGTCTCCTTTCAGGAGAATTTTTAAGTTTTTTAAATTATTATAGTAAAGCTTTTCAATTCTTTCCCAATTCATCTGGTTTCATAATTTCAAATTTGACAACATATTTTGAAACTGAGCCACTAGATAATTATACTTATATTTTATTTTGAATTTTCAACTTTTATATTTCATATATTACCACTCTATTTTTTATATTATTTTACGGTAGGTATATCAGATAGTTTGGTACGTACCTAACCTTAAATTAAGGAAAGGTAACCAATACTCCATCGTCTGATTCATTTTCGAATAAATTTATATTTACCCAATTCCACTCTCCTTACATCCAACTTTTTTTTTCCAGACCTAATAATAGCAACTAAACTACATCGTATTTCATCGGCACTGTAAGACTGCCTGTTTAACTACCCAATATAAATATTTTCATAGCCCAGTCAATCGTTTTGAAACCGCCGACGTAACCATTTGCTGTTTGTAAATTAATTTTCTCAACTTCACGTACAATATCGGAATAATTTGTTTACCATTGCAGCTACCTTCGACCAAGGCCCGTATTCTTCTTCATTTTCAAAATAAATGGAATTTGTTGACAATAGCGAATACCGTATACCACGCATTTTCTATTTAGGAGGTAGGAATATTTTTTTTTCTTTAAAATTAAAGTCAATGTCCTTCGGTACCTATTCGTCTGCAATAAATATTTTTTTCTTTCCAATATAACCTTTGTCATGCGGATATACGGTGGATACTACGGCTATACTACATTATTAAAGCCATCTTCTACGTACAGAAATTCATATTTTTTCTTTTATTGACCACTTCGCATATTTTGGTCTTTTTTTATTGTACAACTATTTTTATTGGATTATTTTTTTTCCATGAAAGCTTGGTAGAAAGTTTGAAGGAAAAAAGAAAGTAAGAAAGATGAGTAAAATTGTGGTTGTTTTTTCACGCAGTAATATTTTTTCTCTTATTTTTTCCTTTTTTTTTTCTTTCCCAGAGTGAAAACGAAGAGAAAAGTGAAAGAAAAAAATTGGGTGATAAACATATCCGTTGAATAGATGTTTCCCCCGAGCCGTAATAGTAAAAAAAATGGGGCCTCCGTTTTCGACAAATTACGTTTTTTTAAAAACGGTCTTCGAGAGAATACATTGGCCAGAAAATGATTGTCGCCGCTCAAAGTGAAAGGGAATTGAAAAAAAAAAAAAAAGAAAAAAAAAAGGGACGGATTTTGGCAAAGTGATCGTTTTGCGCCGAAATTATTGAGCTGGAAACTATACGTCTATTATCGCATGTTTTGAACGTGTTAATAATGCCTTTGGATATTTAATGCAGCTTTTACAAGATTTTTTGAATTTTTCCCATTTGAGTTGGCCAGTAAAATCTACGAATCTAGCAATATATTTCTGCCTACCTACTAGAGTTTATTATTTTTTTGTCATTTTGTTCTAATTTTGTTCTCATTTTGTTCTCATTTTGTTCTCATTTTGTTCTCATTTTGTTCTCATTTTGTTGTCATTTCAATGATTTTTAAAGAAAGTTGCTGCATGTTAAATTCTTAATCGATGGATTGGAGTCCTTTCTCTGCTACAAACACCGTTGATCCAAAGGGTGAATTTTGGTCTCAAACCTTTATAATTTTAAGCTGTAGATAATTCCAAAGGCGTAGTCAAGGAAGGCAAAAGGGGCGATTACCCCCGCCATGACTTTATTTTTATATTTATTTTGCTGGTCACTTTTAAATTTGGAAAAAATTTTAGTTGTAAATATGCGACAGTGGGTTCGATAGATGGATAAATTTCACAAATTTTCTAAATTTTCAAAAATGATAAGAAAAAAAGTTATCAAATTTTTTTGCCTCCTCCATGAAGGAATCCTGGCTACGCCACTGGATAATTCAGAGAAATCATTTACAGAATAGACTTGTTTGAGGTGTGAAAATGTTCCGCAGATAACATGCAATCACAGGATACTAAATTCAGGATCCTCAGTTCCATGTTATATGCGTTAGTTTGAAAAAGTAGAGAATCCGTACTGATCGACAATGCAGTAACCAAACAGAAAATTAACTAAATAAATTAACGCTTATTGACGTATTTAAATTAAAGCATTTCTGTAAAAAAGAATATGAGAATGAGAAATAAAACAAAATAACTTTGACAAAGGTTTTTGTTTTACAAGATTTAACTGGACTTGTACTACAAGCCTAGACATTAATTTTCATGACACGTCCAACATGGAATTGATTTGCGGAGATTCTTAAAAATTGTTGAGATATTTGTTATTGGTACCCACCTATTTGTTAACTCGCGGATACACCTACTGTAGGCAGAAATAATATTGTTCACAATTCGGTCAATTTTAGGTTGACCACGTTTTTTTCTCGTATTAAACCGTATTATTTACTTTTCATACTCCACTTCCTGAACCGAATTCGAAATTAATACACAAAATCGAAAACTATTTCGACGAGTCGATTATTACTAACCGAGAGAAACACGGAATATTTTCGACGCGAAATATTCATCAATACAATATAATTACAGACGGGTTATAAATACAGACCAGCCCTCTAAACCACTCGTCCACCCACTACTCCATCCGTTTCATTCATCATCCTCTTGTGTCGTGTTAAACGTTTTTCCTCTTGTTAATTATAATTAACTTCAATTATTCATAAACATTTTGACCAGCGAAACTGCAAAAAGACACACCACAAAAGAAGAGCTAAATGATATTTACCTAACGAATTTCGTCCATTTTTCTGAGAGCTAAAAATGTTCGTTGTCTATATAGGTACATAGGTATAGCTACCACGTTGATGAGAAAACAATATTTTTTTCACCATTCCTATTCTGTGTCGTTTCAATCAGCAATGTGTTGTACTAACCTTTCAAATTATGAACTGAAAAAAAAAAAAAAAAAATTATTCTAAAAAATCGACGTCAATAATGCAAATAAGTACGATTAGCTATCAAATGGTGATGAATAGGATGTAATTCGCGTGTAATACAATGCGTTTAGCATCCCCTGTTATTGTTAGATGCTTTAATCTTCTCTCTTTTATGTTATCGGTTGTTCATCTATATTTTATTGTCAATCGAAAAAAAAAAAAAATTTCACACTCTCTTGTAGTACTACAGGATTGATGTAAATGAGGGGAAAAAATGTATGAAGAATATTCTCTCTTTTTTATAGCGAGTAAAAAAATTATATATGGAAAATATAGAGAGGAAGAGAGAGCGAAAATGCTAGAGTGTATGTGCGAGAAAGTGAGAGAACGAATGAACTAATACTGGATTACTATTTAGTTGATCACAGAGGGTAGACAGCTAAAAAATTCTGAAATATCGCTTTTCAATTTTTTTACCTACCATTAGCCGTTTGAGAATCCTTTGGTCGGTGTGTATTAGCCTAATATTGAGAATAACACAAAAACGAAAATTTTTACCTGAAATCTATACCAATTTTGTTTTATTTAAATTTATTATTATGACCACAGGCGGCCTCTGACTGATGAATACCCGTACAGGAATAAAAGCATTCCCTCTATCAGTGCTGAGGAAGTTTTTCAAAAAAAAAACAATATTGTATTGGTTATCAGTATAAAGGTCAGATTTCCAAGTATCCTGAGGTCGTTAGTAATGTTTCCATATGTTTTGTGAGAATTGGAGAGGGCACCAACTGAATCAACAGAAACCTTCACTTTTATGAGTTGGGAAAATTACGGAATCTTGTCTCGAGTCAACCACCTAAACAAGTTGCGATGTGGAGCATATTATAACCACTACACTACTGTGACAATAAGAACAGACTAAAAATATATTAACCTTGATTTTGAAAAAATATAACAAACAATTACACATGCAGGCAAAAAATAATTATTATTTTTTCAGTGATATAAAACTTCCATCTAAATAACCAAATTTTCATTAGTTTTATTCTACCACCTAAGAGGTTTATAACGGTATAATTGTTACAAAACAAAACACGACAATAGTTTAAGTGTATATTATAAAAAAAATGAACAGATTATTACAAGAGTATAAACAATGTAAGAGTATGAATAAATAAATAATAATGAATAGTGAATGAATAATGTGTACAGAACATTAGACTATATATAATGGTGAAGTTCGAGTGATTTGAATTGGGTGTTGTGGGAGATATGAATATGATTAGATGTTTAGGGAAAACATAATTTGGATAAAACCAATGAAATGTGAAGGAAATGACATATAGTAGGAGTGTTTAAGAAATTAATAGGAATAGGAATTAGTGCAAGGTATCTAAATATATTCGTAGAAAAGATGACATTATGAATATAGACGAAAACAATTTATGGTATACAGGAGGTGATGTCATCAGACAAGTTAAGACTTGAAAGACAAGTTTGGACTAGTCTAAACTGAGGTGAATGAAAGGAAGAATAAATAGACAAAAATATGAAGAATGATATAGGAGAATACGAATTTAAAATGTACGAGAGTATTTGAAATAATTCGTATAGAAATATCATTACAAGGTTCCTCAAACAAAAAAAAAGACAAATTTTTATTTTTGTTTTGGTTAATGTTACCAAATTTGTTGTGAGCAGCTTTTCTCCATGATGGAATAACACTCAAAACTGAAATTTAGATAGGTTATTACTTTATAATATATGAAAATTATTTTATTCGAAATTTGTGAAATTCTGTGTCCTGGTTTCAGAAATACTATAACTCGAAAATCCTTATTTTGACAAATTTGAAAATATTAGCAACATTGACTTTTGATTTTCATTTTTCGATAGAAAAGTAAAATGAGAGAATTTTTTCTATCACACCCAATGGATGTAACTACCAAATTTATGACGATTTAAGTTAAATTTTCACTCTGCACCTTCTTAACATAAATTTGGACATACGTAGTCACATAAATTTATAGGTTATTGGACAAACTAGATAGATACCTACAGTCTACCAATAGTATATAATTGTTTCTAAATTATATGTACCTACATGCACAAATAAATTGATTTATACCCAAAACGTAAATAAAGATATAACTAACTTAAGACTTCGATTTTTTTTTTTGGTGACATTGTGTTTCCTTTGGCTATCAGAAATGAAAAACTATCTGTGTTCCAGCTCTGAGCTATTACAGCTAAGGTGTGAGTTAATATGCATAAATGTGAGATTACTTCTTGGTTAGTCATGTTCACATTCACGAAAATGGGAATAAGTTGAACATTAATTGAATGACCTCATAGGGTAGTCCGTTTGTTACTCACACTCATTTTTTTTTTTTACTTTGTTTTTTAGATTGAAAAAGTCATCTGAAGTGACTCCCTTAATTTTAAGAGGAAATTTTGAATTTATCTGTTGGAATGAATTACAATCCGTGCAAATACAAAAATCTGAGATAAACTTTACTTTTTCAAATATGAACCCACATTTTTCTCCTTATATTTTAAAATTGTATAAAATTTTATGAAAATTTCTCAGGTCAAACATCAAAATCTGTAACTTATTTAGAAATGACAAAGACAATATTATGACAGTTAGATACCAATTGCTACCACCTACGCATTTTGAAAATTTTTATGTTTACAATGATTTTCTAACTGTCACATATTCGTCAATAATCGACTGATTTTGATATTTGACCAATCAAAATTTTCTATAGTTCTGAAACCTCAGCAGAAAAATAGGAGTTTACATTTAAAAAAAAAAGAAGTTAATTCCAGTTTTTGGTATTTTCAATGGTTGCAAATAATTTCTAATAATAAATTAAAGATCTACGAACTAAGAGGAGTCACTCACTGAGAATTTTTTCTATTCTCAAAAATGAAGGGAAAATATCTCTTCTGCGCACCAATCGCGATAAGTGTGTATTTCCAAAAGTGTCAAATTTTGTGATGGCTGCTATTCAAAAAACCAGCTGATCGAGTTTTCTCAAATTCAATATCAAATCAGTCCTTAACTGTCTTTAACTGCCATAAAATTTTCAGGTCAAAATGATTTAATTTACGAGAGTTGTCGGTATGAAAACATGGTGAATTTTTAAAAGTTTAAGAACCCCTCCCTCCGAAATTAGCAATGAATTTCTTAATTTTGAGACGAATGTGTAGGTTATGAAAGCCTCTAACACTGTTTCTAGATTCATTGCCATAGGTCAGAAAGCGGAGACTTCACAGACTCCTAAAAATTGCCAAAATTAGTAAAAAGTGGAAAAATGATTATAATGAAGTACATAATGTATAGGTATATAGGTATATTGTGTGTACAGAAGAATGTTAGTGACATATATTTGTGATCTACAACTCAGGATTGATGCCATTACGCTGAAAGCAACAGATGTATTTTCTTCAGAAAATACATTAAAGGGGGTACGTAATGAATGAACCACTCTGTATAATTCTCTGTATAATTCATAATCGACCAGACCAATCGCCTGCTGCTCCTTGTTGCTTGAACTTGCACTTATATTTATATCTGAATACTCATTAGATATGCATTATTTTAAAAAAGCTGATAAGTCACTTTTTGGTAGTTTTGAGTCAAGTATTGAGTACGATAGAAGAAAACCAACTCTAGAAACTGGCAAAAGATGATATCTCAATTGATCATTCTTCATCATCAAATTTGTATTAAAAAATACATGATATGCCAACAAAAGGATTTAACTCTCAGCTAAAAAGTGATAAGTACTAAACAAAAGGCGTGAGTTCCAATGGGGACTCACGAAAGATTGATGTGTAAACATAATTGTGTGGTTGTGAGCGTGCACATTGCGCACACACACAACCACACACCTACACACCGACGGTCACAATATTGTAAGATGTACGAGATACAATCGTAATTCACGTTTTAGCCTCTACTAGAGTACTAGACTGAGCCCTAAGATGTTTAAACATCAAAAAACTTGATAATATGTCATCATTAACTGCAAATTACTTTTTTCCAAAATATGATATGTCGCTGACCAAAACTTGGTATGTCATAGAATCTCCTTTCTTCCTGTATTTCTCAACTATCTATACTCACTATTTCAAGTTGCACTCACGCAGAATTGAAAACAGATCCCTCAGAACACAGATCCACTGCTCTATACTACTATTTAGTTAATTTCTTCAATTTACCCTCGTAGGTAAACTCCTTTTTACTCTCCTGAAAAATGGCAAAAAGTGACATATCAGCTTTTTGAAAAAAACCACAGGATACATTTGTTACAAAGAACTACTGCGAATCACATACGTAGTTTAGTAAATTATAGTTCGATTATTGCTAACCAGAGGTCTTCTTATAAAAAACAAAAAGAGAAAAATTAAACAAAAAAAAGAAAAACAAAACAAATTATTCGAATCGAAGTCACAAATCATTGACCTCCAGTTTGGGATTCTAATTTTAGGACACGACTTATCTTTTTCTTCTTTTTCCCCCGATCGTATTATGCCTGTCAAAATCACCTTAATTTCCACCAATAGCCCTGAATTTGGGTTATCATGTACTTTGTCTGTCTCGTCGTCCGTCGGCCACTTCGGCCATTTTACCCTAAAAACACGAAGGTTCGACGGTTGATTTTTCAGCCGTCATTGGTCTACCTACGTAAATTTTTCAATCACTTTTCAAATTTATTTTCATTCTGTCTCGCCCATCGCACCGGAACCCAAATATTGTCAATATCGTAGCGTCGCGTCGTCCAGTCTAATAATAATTAATTGAATATCGAATGAGTTTTTCGTGTCTGGGAAAATTCCATCCGACTCTACGATTTGACACGAACACGATTGAAAATATTTATCATCACCACCCTCACCACGTAAATAGCTTTTAAAATTCAAATCTTAATATTCTTCTTTCAGCCACTAGTCAGCCGATAATATTCGATTGGTACGGTAGCCTACCCTAAAATGTTAATCACCAGTTTTAGGCTATTCAGTTGAGTACTTGTTTGGGTGTTTCCTCTCGCCTAAAAGAAAGGATAACAGTAAGAAAAAAACTATCCAAATATCTGCCTGTTAACAGTACAACAGTGTAAACAATAGTAGGAAACATTTACAGAAAAAAAAAAAAAGTGAGAAAAAAACTGACAAAGTATACGCCTTATTTTTTAATTTTGGTTAATTATCTACGAGTTAAATTTATGCGACGTGAAGGAAGAGAAAAAAACATCATTAACTTGGAACTTTTATTTTGTTTTAGGGTTCTGGGGAAATGGTGTGGAACTAGTAGAGGAACGAGAAGAATTTTTTTAATCCACGTCGTCTTCATCATACCGTCTTTTCGGTTTTTTTTTTTTTTTTTTTTTTTTGCTTTCTCTCAAAATTTAAGATATTAATAAAATTTTTGATTCTGTTATAATAAATTAACTTGGGTTTATTAAAAATTTTAGGATAGTAAAGGGAAAAAAGTGAAGTGTTTTGTTTTTTGACAGTTTCTCGTTGCCGTCTTCAACTTTAACGATAGTTAAAAAATAAATAGAGAACAGAGGAAGTTTTAACTTTTTTATTTTTTGTATTTTGTTTATCATCGGAAATTGAGAAACTACCAACTTGAAACTTCGTTCCTGTAATTATCTCCGGAGAAAAGACGAAGTTATCAATAATTAGGGCTAGAAATGCTGATGAAATGTTTTTGGGCATAGGCCATTAGGATGTCGCTTTCTGCCGAAATGGATCGGAAATTGAAATTACAAGAATTTCCTGGTGGTCATTTAAATTTAATTTTAAAAATACACATAAAATTAAATAACTAACATTTATTTGAATATTTTTTTGTTAGATAGTGGTTATAAAGTATGAAAATACCTATTTTATGATCGTATTTTGACACAGTTTTTACAGACTTTAACTTGACTAGTAATTTTCTGAGTAAATTTTTAGCTACAAGTATTGATGCACGAGGGTAGTTTGACCATTTCGTCTAAAAATTTGTCTTTATTTTATCATAAATTAGGGTTTCAAAATTTTTTTTTTAGTTTCTAATTCAAAACACTTTTTGTCATAGGTAGCCCGCATAATTATATGAATACACCAATTTAATTTAAATTATTCAGAAATTGATTGATCGTAAAATGACTGAAATTTTTGCGCCAATAATTTTAAAGCAAAAATTTCAATTTGACTTCCAAAAACACAAGGCTCTTAATTTTGAACGAAATTAGTACACATTTTAAAAATTTATTGAATCGAATAACTGAATATTATTCAGCTTCATAAGAACGTGAAATTGTGGAAAAATTAATTTTCGATTCATCGCCGTTTTATGATTTCGCGTATGCAACTGTGCAAACATGGATGTTTGAGAAAAATGAACCGATTTTTTTATACTTGTTGACTGAAAACTCCATTTTTATCGTCCTACATTTGGCTAAAAATAAAGTACCTTATCATTTTTAGATGAGAACCTATCAAAATTTACTGAAGCGAAAAAATCGAAAAATTTTTTGGTGGAGAGACCTAAATATTCCAATATTATGAGAAAAGTATAAAATCCTTCAGAAGTAAACGCTGCATTTTTCAAGAAGCAAGCGGAAATCCAGAACTTCTCAAACGGTGCCTCCTAATCTTTATTTGGATGGAGCCTTGTTTGACCATCGTTTATAACAATTAGCTCCCCACCCTTCAGCTTACTTCTAAGAGCGATCGGTCTTCAAATCCTAACGCTCGAGCAGCTGAGTACAGTCATCATCAAGATTGAGGCTATACTCAATTCGCGTCCATTGAGTCGAGATTCAAAGTCTGAATCAAATTACTTAACACCTGCCCACTTTCTTATTGGCAGTTCTCTCCTCGACACTCCAGCGGCGGAGACATTTACCGAGTCATTGCCTCGCCGTTATCGTATCTTGCGCCAAATCATCGAATCGTTTTGGATCTTGTGGAAACGTGATTATCTCCACCAACTTCAGGTCCGTAATAAGTGGCAGTCGAATAGTCCAAACGTCAATGTTGGAGATATTGTTATCATTCGCGACAATAACACACCTGTCCTCGATTGGTTACTTGGTCGTATCACGCAAACCTTTCCAAGCAGTGATGGTGCAGTACGCCATTTCATTCTCTTCTAACTTCAAAATAAAACAATTTCCTTCAATAGGTATTGCTATCATGTCGCCTTCCTTTAAAAACCTCGTGAATCAGACTTTTGGCAGTTTTCAGATTTAAGCGATTTTTAATGTGGAAAAAAAAACTAAGCAATTGAACAATCATTATTATCGATCCTGGAAGCTGGAATGCCTGATGTGTGGTAATTCTTAAATAAGAAAATAGAATTCCGCTGGGGTATACTGACGGAGGGCTGACGTGTAAACAGAAAATAGTGTGGTTGTGTGAGTGTGCAACGCATTGTGCACACACATAACCTCATGTAGCATACACAAATGAGAGTTACAGTTACGCGAATCTGACAATCGTAATTCTCATTTAGCCCCTACTGTAAATACCAAGCGCCAAGATGTTTACACACCAATAACTCGCAAGTCTGACTTACGAAATATTTGAGAAAAACTATATAGGTCATCAAGAAACTTATAATCATTATGTTACACACTTATATGGTTTTTAATATTACCTGTAGATTTACAAGGTTTTCCTGCCAAAATATTGGTAATCACAGACACGATATTGCAAACTTGGCGTGTTTTTAATTAAAAACCACCTACCTAAGTCTAAACAATCAGAAATAAAATGATAGTGGATAAAAGAAAATATTTATTATATTAATATTTATCTGATTTCTGTTCACTTTTACAATATAACGATATAAATTAAATTATTAGTAATTATATTGAAAAAATATTTGTAAATCAGTTTTTTGTTATTACTGTAAAATTTATTTTCTTAACTTCGCCTTTCGAGACTTTGGAGGATGGGAGACAAACTAATGTTATGTTGAACTTGAAAGATCCGCTTGTTGCCAGCCCTCTATTGATCTCACGCTTTCCAGGTTGCATCCCCAGTTTAAAAACCCATGTTCTAAATAACTACGAAGAATGGACAATCTTTTTCCATGAAGAATAAAAAACTATTTTTCATATAATTTAATACATTTGATTAGATGTAGGTCAAAATCTAAAAGAGCCAATAGCTCCGTGCTGAATATGCTGCGTATACTGTGCCTTTAACTCTTAACAAAAAGTACGTTTGCCAAGTTCAGTCATTACCATTGAATGATGACCAATTTTTTTTTTCACCGCTGGACAGGTGATTTTTACGAACCCAATCGTGGTTATTAAAAGGAAAAGTAGAGAAAAAAGATAAAAATATTCCACGAAAATCGTGAATGCAGTTCAGGTTTTTACAGTAGGTATGGTTTGCTATTTTTCACTGTCATCAATACCTACGACATTCATTAACTATTAGTTTCCACCACCGAAAGTTCAACTATATAACGAATAAGCCAAAAAAAAAAAACTATACTTAAAAAAATATAGGTCCAATATACAGCCGAAATATGAACAGGCACTTTTTTCGTCTCATGCTGATGAATAGGCCTAAGCATTTGTGAAAATTTTCTGGCGTATAAATAGTAGACCCATAGTTGACAATTTAAGTGGCAGTCCGTCGCCATCGTAGCTAATAAAAAAAAGTCCGCCTAAAGATTAGCTCACAATTTTCATAACTAATGGAAAATTACGAATAAAGGTTAGTCTGCGGTTTTTTCCTTCGTGAAGAAAAAAAAAAGAAAAAAAGAAGCGAAACGAAAGAGAAAAAAATAGAAACTTACCTCGAATTAAGCATTTACCATTAGTAGTTTTTTTCGTCTACCATTGTAAGTAGACGAGAATAGTCAACACAGAAGAGGCAGCAAAAAAAAAATAATAGAAGCAAGAGGAGGGGTAAAACAACTAAAACCCTCGTATATTTTCCCCTATTCTTTTCCTCTTCCTTCTACAGCTACTTTTGAAAGAACAATTTTTTCTCTCCTTTTCATTTTAATAATAATCCACGTTTGCGGAAAATACTCGCACCAGAGGTTCGTTTTTCGTAATGGTGTAACACTAAAAACTAATGACGTTTACTCAAATTTTCATTTGCATCCTTATATAATACACAGTAATCTACAAACAAGCAATTTTCCGATGCTTTTCCGTAACGAAGCTTAGTTTCTTTTTCTTCTTCTTCTTCTTTTTTTTTTTTTTTTCAAGTACACCAAGTTTTTTTTTTGTTATTATTCTTTTTTCTTCTTCCTGTCTCTGTCTTTCTCGTCTATTTATTCCTTATACGCTGTATGTAAGCTTACTTTATTTCTTTTCTTTCTTTCTTTCTTTCTTTCTTTCTTTCCTTCCTTCGTCTTTATATTTTCTACTTTTTCTTTCTGCTTCACCTTGCGTCTGCTTTAAATTCATTCGTTTGTACTCGCCACGAGAAAACCTGAATTCAACCCCCTTCCCACGCAACGTACCCCTCTTCCATCCGTTTCAGTAATTCTTCGAAAAGCTTTTCGATCACCGTGTTCCTCTGTCATAATATAAGCGGATTATTTCACGAAATGAAACTCTGGCTGAGTAGTTAAAATGTACTCAGTTTTCATTATTCTACAAGTTTGATTTTCGTCTTCTTAAGTACTTTTCGTTGTATAGGCACGAACAGTACGCTAGAAAATCTAGAATCGCAAGTTTTTCGTATTTTTGGCTTTTTATTTTATTTTTTTTTTTTTTTAGTCTACTTTACTTCGTAGGCGCAGTGCTTCATTTCGATGGTGTCACCATTTCCGCGTGAGTAGGTATCCCATTTCTTTTGGGTTGTCCATCTGAACTATTGTATCATCAATTTTCATTTCAGAAAATTTCGTCACTTTTCACCGCTTCATATAACGAAGCGAAATTGGATATTAAGAGAAAACGCGTGTCATGTTTGGAATATTGCTGCTTCATATCGAGCCTGATACACTAATAGGGAGGTGGCCAACAATCTGTTATTTGTTCTGAGACTGGAGAGGTTGAAGACAAAAATGCTATAAAGACAGAAGTAAAAACGAAGAGATATGAATCCTATACTTTAATGCGAAAAATAATTATATGTGCGTGTATATATATATATATATATAGGTGTGTGTGTGTAAATGCGTTATGAAGAACTAGACCAAGGATGTTGCTGAAAATAACAGTATAGAGGTATTTGGTTATGAAAAAACGATCTACATAGGTCTCAAGTTTGAGAAAATTTGTTGAACAGATATATGAAAATCTCATTCTATCCATCAGCAGAAAGTGATAACAAACGTTGAAAATTTGATTAACCCTAAAAGTAATGAATAAAAAAAATTTTATTAACAAATTTTGCTAGACCTAAACTGCGTATGATTATTATGATTTTGAGACATCCGAAACAACACAATCATCCCCCACGTCACCACACAAATTTATTCTTCATACACTTAGACAAAGAAATGGCTCACGAGTTATAAGTTTATATCTTCACTAAATCACAGAATGAATAAATCAGACAAAGACACAGATAAGTTTCCCATTCTACGAAATATATTAATAAACTTCAATCGTTGACTCATTTACATTGTGGTGACATGTAGATTTCAAATACAATCAACGATGAACCAACGAATCTTATTTTCTTAACTATTCACAACTTTGGTTTTATTCTGAACAGTTAGTCTCCTCATTTTATTCTCAGTTTTGGAGACTGTTTTTACCAAAACTTATTCGAAAAGTGAACACTGTTAGGATAATTGTTTTCCATTTTGCCCCAACCATTTCCAGTTTTGATCGTGGGTATATTTGATTGGAATCTGTTGGTTCACTGGATATTCAGTAACCACGAGGCTGAACAAAAGTAAAGAACTCCACAATCAAGACTATTTTTTATTTAACTGTAAGTAACTTTTCTTATACTAAATGTGAATTGTACTGATGGGTTGGCCTATTTATAATAATCGCCTTTACAAAATTGCCTGATATGTTACATAGGCCTTGGGAGCTTTCACTGGTAGGCTGGTAGCTTGACTGTTTGCCTGACTTGTGAGTTCTCAACTTTACAGATTTTCAAAACTCCTAATTATACTATATTTTGTGAATTTAAACCCTATACTCGGGATGTGTATTTGTTTTTGGACATCACAATTTATGACTACTGAAGTATAAGTTAAATATGGCCATCTTTTTTCCCAAGATATACAAATACAATATTACCAAAGGATATACCAAATAAATATATTGCTGTAATTCTCCAGCTTGATTAAAATTAACAAAATTTTATCTTTTTCCACATCAGAGCAAAGCTCGGTGAACCAGGTACTAATAAGGAAACAAAGGAGAAAATTTGGCATTTCAACCGACAAGTGACAATCATATACACATCAATATGTCTAAACTAATTTCATTTTGTCATCCAGCTGTAGAAGCCACAAACTGATTCTAATTCCTCCATTTCTTAGCATATTTTTTAAATCTTTAAGGAGGTGAAAGTTCAGTAGATATCTAATAGAATTGAATGTAGTAAAGTTGCCAAAATCATACAACTTTTCAATTTAGCTGCGCATAATGACAAAAATAATATTTTTTGAATCCCTAACAATTCTTATTTATATTATGTTTTCATTCATACTGCCCTCCCTCAAATATTGTCAAAATTATAGCTGATTTCATCAACAAACTACTGATGGTACGATTTAGACAACTATTGACTAGTCACAATGTTTTGAAATACATAATCAAAAGTAGTACAATTTAGGAAACTAATCACCTTTATTAGAGATATGATTCAGGAAACAGTGTTCACTTCCAATAAAATTTGAATTTCCCATCTTCAAACTATAATTTAATTAAAATGTTCTGAAAATATAATAAAATTCAACTAAATTAACAATTTTGAGAACTGAAACATTTTTTCTAGCTTAAGCTTATTAAAACAACATAATCAAATTATTTGTTTTTGGTATGCTTTTTTTCTTAAGCTTGTAAAGAGGGGGAAATGAGTATATTGAGAAAATTTTTGGTTTCCTTGTGGTTATTTGTACTTAGTTTCATTATTCATCACATGTTTCAATAATTGATTCTCCTATTTTTCAAATATCAGTAGTGGTAAAATTTAGGAAATGGTACAATTTTGGCAACCTTATCATAAATTATACAAAGATAAGCACTCCAGAATCATCTCAATTATATAAGTAAAATATACATAATCAGTAATCATATGTGGGGTGTTTTTTGAAAACCCTTCCCCCAAACTTTAACAGTTGTAGTACACCTATGACAATTGAAAAATATGTTCAATAAACTTATGAGAGTTCAATTCTTATTGCTTGAAGAGATAGGTACATAATACTAAAAGCATTTTCTTTTGTTAAATAATTTATTTCAATTGATGTACCTACCTACAGCAATGTACATTAATTATTCTTTAGAAACACTTTATGAAGAATTTCTACAATGATTATCCCTAAAGTATGGCCTACTGTGGTGTGTGAAAATAAAAGTGAAAAGTGTGGACATAGTGGTAAGATTAGTTTAAAAAAATAAATCAGGAGTATGCAAGTTAGGTATGGACATATCATTATGTTTCATGATCAGAGCAATCAAATTAATTTTCATCGAGCACACACTGATTTACTTCACACACATTACTTACATAACAAAGAAGTCGAAGACAGAATTAACAAATATTAAAGAACATAATTATTGTATTGAATAAATACTTATAAAAACAATGATGAATGATGTAATGTATTACAAAATTAGTAACATTAAATTTCAAAAAGAATTTGATTATATGCACAAATTACACATGAAAAATAGAGGTGGCAACATACTTTGAATGGTTCGATCTAGAACTAGAATCACAATGTTATCAAATCGCTTCAAGAAAAAACAGAATTTGTAAAAATAAGCTTTGAAATGAAAATTGAAAAAAGTGCCACTGTATAAGACATGGCATTCAAAACATAATTGCCAAAAAATGAATTTAAAATCAAAAAGCTAATGACAAATAAAAAATATTGTTTTAAAAGTTCATGGTGGCTAGCAGTTTGTAGCTTCATTTTTCAATTTAAGTGCAGGAAAGAAAGAAAGAAAATAACAAAAAAATAAAAACTTGGCAGCAAGTTTTGCAAAAAAAAGTAGATTTCCTTGTTTAAAAATCACCTCTATCATCAACATCCTTCTAATAAAGTAATAGGTGTCTATATATTGTGATGTCTGAAAACAACGTACATCTCGAGTATAGGGGTTTGAAATTACAAGATAAAGTATATCAATGAGTATCGAGAAATTGTAGAATTGAGACCACAAGTCAGCTCAAACAGTTAGACCACCAGCTTACCAGCAAAAACTCCCAAGGCCTACGTAGTATGTTGAGCAATTTCAAGTAGGTGAGTTAAATAAGTTGGCTAACCCCACATTTTTTACAATAAAAGTTATTAAAAATCAAACACAAGTATATCTGGTAGTGCAGATGTCAAAAATCTTATTGCACATGTTTCTCAATGCCTGGTGAACCAACAGATTCCAATCAAGTATGTTTGTTGTTGGAATCAAAAATGGTTTGGAAATGGACTGCTAACAGTTCTGCTAATGGCGTTTACATTTTAAGTAATTTCGGTAAAAACAGTTTAAATTGGTGACTTGAAGGTCAAAAGCAAAAGCTGTAGTATGTCGTGAATATTGTTAAGTATTCACGACGAATGAAAACATCAACGTATAAAACGAGACTGACTGTTCACAGTTGAACCAAAATTGTGAACTGTCAAGAGAGATAAGAGGTTGATTCATTGGTGATCGAGTTATAAGATACACGTCACCACAAAAGTATAAAAAAGTAATCAATTAGCGTGTTGTCAACCTTGTAGAATGGGAAGTTATTTTATGTCGAACTCAATGTATTTGTCTGTGAACTTAACATTAGTACAATCTTATAATCTTATAATTTACGAGCCTTTCCCTACTGTAAAGTATATACATATTCAAGATTCGGTGATGACGTGAAGGGAAGACCGTGGGTTTTCAGATGTCACAATATATATTATTAATTATACTTTTTGCAAAAAATTACCAATGTCACACAAATACAAAGCATGCGATAAAATATACTGATTCAGTATCATGTTTTCAAAATATTTTACAATGAATTTTTAATTTTTGGGTCAAATATCATTATTTTTTTGTGAAATGAAAAATTATTCCTAGTTCTCTAACTAGCTCGATTTTAGGAAATAATTTGATGGTTCTCTTAAAATGAATTATTCAGGACTATTATCAGAAAGGTAAGAAAGAGAAAATCGCGTTGAATAACTAATAAGTTAATAACAAATAGACCAATTAAAATCAACTCAAAATGAACATTAAGTCCAGCACACTCCAGTACATTTACTTATTGAAAGAAAGAGATTTACTTGGGAATGTAACCACACTGAGTGATCTTAAACTTGAATTTTTTCAAAAAAATTATTTCTTCGAAAATCTGAGGCTGCTGCAGACGAAAATCCTTAATAAATAAATAAATAAATAACAGTAAATAAAATAAAATAAAAAACTTTATTCGACTTCTATAAATTAATGTATCGATTCGGTGTCTGCCTATTTTGTTTTTCCACTCTTATTATTACACTATCATTTTTTCTCATGGTTTCTTCATCCTATGTATGTAGGCACTGTACGGAAAAGCCATCGCCGTATTATTTATTTATTTGATAATATTGATCCGCATCCAAAATTTAGTACGGTAGCCTATAATACCGTGGACGTTTTTCCAGGGCAGAAATATTCTGTGGATTTTAAATTGCACAAGGCTATTATAATTTTTATTTTTCTATCTGCCCGTTTATATTTAGAGAAACAGCCAGCTTTCAGAATACCTTTTCTCTCGACATTATATGTTTATTCGTTCACCCTCTTTTGTTTTTTTTGTGATTTTTTTTCTTCATTCTGTTCCTCCAGAACTTTTTGGCTTTGATTCAACAATGTAGTCGATAAATTGGCCGAGCGAAACAAGTATTTCTAGAAAATTGAATCGAATTATGAAACAACGTCGTTGTGAAATTGTAAAATTGCTTTTCGGCAAAGCAAAAAAAAAAGTAAGGAAGTCCAAAAATATTATGCCTGTAAAGAAAAAGTACGGAGCTAATTTAATGGAAAAACGAGACTGGGATAAGAAAGTTAAATATACACAAACTACTGCCTACGTACATTTCATCGAAATATGAATTGTACGAGTAAAATCGTGAAATTAAAATGTATGTAATCTTTTCAGTTTAAGAGGAGGGATCTGATTAGGGTATCAGTTATCTACACTTACCGATTTTTTTTTATTCAGTAATTTTTATTTGCAAAATGTATAAATGCATTCAAATGTTGAGAAGTAGGTAGGTCTGTTTTGTTGAGTTAAATTTTATTACAAAATGCTAATAATAACTCAGTCATTAGGTTTATGGCAACATTTTTTGTAATTTAAAAAAATATTTTAATATTTTGTTTGGTTCATCAATTTTTCAGATGCTACTCAATTTTCGTTGAGTGTGTAGGTACCTTCGACTACGTATGAAGTCGTGAGAGTCGTGGTTTTCTTAAAGTTTCCTAATTCTTGTACTGCTACTTCTACATCGAATTATAGTACTCGCTGCCTAACGACCCAACATGATTTGACTGTATATAGTTTAACCAGGGACTGATTAAGTGGCCATTACTATACTTACTTATATTTCAGAATTCTATCATTTTATATTGAGAATTCTGAGATACCATCAATAAAATTTTATCCAATTCCAGCTCTCAATTTCCCCAAATTGAGAGAACTGATCAATTTTGAACCATTTTTTGCATTGTGCAGCTGTGGGACTAATTTGGGATATATATATATTTTTTAATATTTTTATTTTCATTAGTGCTTATGTTAGAAAATGGAAGAACTAACTGCTGGCTGCTTACTAATTTGACTATCATATTTTCTTCTTGCCTCAAACTCTCCACTTTTAAATTCATCTTGGAGCACTTTTGTTTTGGATACCATAGTCAACAACATGGCTCTCTTTTATTAATTTTAAAATTTATCTTCTATCTTTAATTAACTTCGAAATGAAGTCATTAAATTCCTTGTGGGTAAACCTGATACCCACAGGTATTAAATATGGATTTGCATGTTCCTTGTGTCTACTATTTTGGTAAGGCAGCCAACCTTTTACAACATCTGAAACTGGCGACTAATGATAGACATTGTCGGATTATATGTTAGGCTGCACACGCACATTGTCCGCAAATATCAGAAAGATAGACGCGTATTCATTGTTTAGCCTAGCGTTTAACCATGTTACATATAATTATATATGTTGGGTATGACACCAACCCCCTTCCCCTCACACCTTATACACACACATATAACTCATATCGTGAGAAACTAGTTCTTGTCATATATATATATATGCAAATGTACTCGTCATCTATCACTCCCACTTGCTGATCTTCACCTTGTCTCTCAATCAGGCAATGAACTATATGTACTCTTATGTATTAATGTTTCATTGAATATACACTGCACTTTTGCGACTCAAACGAGTACTGACGTCTATTTATTTGTGTAAAAAACACCAATTGCTAACCTGAAACTCTATAATATACGTTTGTTCATGCTAGGCTATGTTTGTATCATCTAGGCTAAACAGAGAACAAATTTGTAGTTTGTCCATTAGCCTATGTGCTATAAACATGCGTTTTTATTTTAACATCTGTAGACTAAAGTGTGTAGACTTGGTGATGGACCAAGTCCACAGTCTGTCAACTGGGGCCAAGCCCCAAGGGAGAAGAGGAACATGGTCTCTTTTTTACATTCTCTTGAAAGTTTTATTTTCTTACTTGTAAAGTTCATAATTATTACACCTCTATTTTCTACATATACTTATGCGTGGTTTAAAATAAAATAATTTCTTTTGAACATCAATTAATACCTTTTTTCATACAATTATTGTTGTCAATTATACTCGACATGCGTCAATATTTTTTTGCTTATATTTTTCCGATATAATAATTATATTTTTCAAAATTAATTAATTTCTTTCCGAGTTATTTCTAGTGTAAGTATATGTGTCTGAGGTAAATATTTACACTCTCTGTCCCATCTAATTTGATTGATTCGATTGAGAAATAAAATGTAGGTTCAGACAAACCTGTCCTCTTCAATATTACTTTTGACCCGATTGTTCTACTGTATTTGCGTTTCTATTTGACTTTCACACACTAAAATTTTCATTTTTTTTAATGCATAAATTTGTTTTGATTTTAATTCACTTTTCTCATCAGATCCTTTAACTGCTTTCATATTATTGAGAGCGGGAGGGGAAAGTTTCATAGTTTCATCTGATCGAGGCTGTTATAGGCACCACATAGTATTTTGTGTCAGCCGGTGTGGATTTTGAAATGTCAAATCCCAACTCTGCTGTATAGTTTTAACGATAAACTCATTGTGGCCCCCCAGTCAACGAAAATGAAGCATATAGCAATTTTCAGCTGTTTTTTTTTTTTTTTTTGTATCTAGGCAGACGAGTTATTCATGAACCTAAATATTGAAATAAGTAACAGATGGCCAATGTTTGTTAGAGTGAAATATTAGCTATCATATCCCTGGTGAAGCAAATTTCACACGCCTATCAAAATCACGAATATACTTTTCGCACTTGTATCACAAACTTATGTTCAGATATTAGCTGGTTTTCAGGATATATATTGATTTTTTATTGTAGTTTATGCCGCAGGATTGCTACTGATTGAAGGTGGCCAATTGCATGATGTAGAGTGAATTTTGTTGAACTACCTACGACAAAGTTTTAATACTTGATGTATTGAACACGATTTATTTCAAAATTTTTTTTGTATTTTTTTAGCAGTGTATACGTGCGAATTTGTTGGCGCAAAATAATGTAAATAAGCTAATTTCGAGAGGTATAAATTTTAAAACGAATCGTCAGATACGTAGGTAGGTAGGTAGGTAGGTAGGTATAGGTACCAATTTTTTCTACTTTTTACGATCTCATTCTGTTGACTTTTCTTCCACAATATAATATCCTGTCCACGTTTGTTTAAATCGTTTCCGTTTTATTTTTCTCCTCTCAAATCCACTTTAGCCTGAAAAAGAAAGAGAAAAAACAAGATTCTATCAAAATTTTTTCACGAACCTACCGACAATAGAAGGTACCTCTTTTCTGTTATGCTACCGCACCCAAAAATCTATAGGTCTACATAGTCGATGAAAAAATAAAAATAGAATGGAAGCACGATTTTTCATTTTCTCGCTGGTGGAAAAACTTCGCACGTTTCAAATTTAAACTATTTACGTTCTTTTTTTTTCTCGTGAATTTTTTTTTTTTTTCTAATTTCACAACCATTTAAACGTTTTTGCTTTTCATTTTTCCATCAAATGAAAGCAGAAAAAAAATTTGAATATCTATCTGACGCTGGTACGATTGAAAGAAATAAAAGAAAATCGAAAAAATCTAGATGAAACTTAAAATTGTTTTTTTTTTCTAACTTTGAAATTTTTTTTTTTTTTTCTACATAGGAATACAAATGAATTGTTTTTTTAATCGTACTGCGATTGATTACTTGTTTTTTTCTCCACTTCTCTATCGACTTTTTATTACTAAGGCTGTCTGAGCGTTTGTCTCTTTCTATTTATTTCATTCAATGAGTGAACTTATCGTCAACGATGGACACTAAAAATGGGAACCAGAAAATAAATAGCAAAGAAATAAAGGCAAACAAAAAAAAAAAAAAAAAAAGGCTGAGAAGAAAAAATAAAAGGTGAAAGTATTAGGAAGAAATTCATTTTAAAACATTTTCTTGTGAAATTGGTGTGTACATCAGCAGCTTTCTCCATTTTCACCATTTCTTCTCTCCATTGCAGTGTTGTGGTAGCACTAACCACCACTACCATCCTCCCTTACTATAAACACTTTGTGGTACCTTCTCTGTCGTCCATTTGCAAAAATTTTTGTTTTTTCAGCCAAATAAAAAAAAAGGCACCCTTAAATGTTCTCCTTTTTCTTATTTACAACCTCAACTTAGGGAGAGAAAACAGAAAAAAAAAAAAAAAAAAGGTATGCAATCTAATGTTTTGCAATTTTTTCGTTTCTCTACCAAATGAAGTATAGGTGTGAGAAGGTGCGTGAGAGGGGAATGGGAAAACTAGTAAAACGAATTTTTCCGATGGGATTCCGGTATACAGTCGTTATTATCTTTATCTTTTTCTCTTCGTCTGCCTTTTGTGCTGTTCGTTTCTTTCTTGCTTCATTTCGTCGTTTTTTTTTCTTTTTTTTTTCTCATCTATATATTCTTTCGTTTCCTTTTTATAATAAAAAATATTTCCTGCAGCAACGATTATTTTAGTATAAACAGCGTAGTTGAAACAAAAATGGTCGAATGATGCAAATAATCGCGTCGAATTTTTAAAACTATCTCGAATTTTCTAAAGAGAGTTTCAAATTTT
Organism: Ericerus pela; assembly: GCA_011428145.1. Classification (NCBI taxonomy): domain Eukaryota; kingdom Metazoa; phylum Arthropoda; class Insecta; order Hemiptera; family Coccidae; genus Ericerus; species Ericerus pela. Next base: position 1,588,015 of record WOFM01000526.1, on the reverse strand, counting down.
GTAATCGCTGCTAAGCTAGTTTTTTTATTATTATAATTTTTTTTTTAAATAATTCATTCGAGTACTCGAAGTTTTTCTCATTACTTTGTCTTTTTTTCCTTTTCTTCTACTGTTGTTTATAGGATATGAATACGAAAATGATAATCAGTTTAAGCGGATAAATGTAGACCAATGAAGATATATAGATATAATAATATGTACGCACTATAAAACTTCCAAGAATGTAGGTTGATTGTTTTTTTGGAATAGAATGAGCGTTAATATTATGCAGAAGTTTTAACATCGTCTATGAGATAATTCGGATACTAACTCTCCGAAGTTCAAATGAATACCAGTAAGAAACAATAAAAATTCAACGAACTCCAGACAATTCAATAAAATTAATTTTAAAACTTTGTGTACCTCTGTACTCCCACTCCTTTCTTTAGAAATTAAAATATGCAAATTATTTCGTTAAATTTAACTTTGGTATGCGAAGGAGGAGAAGATCAGATCCTAGGAAAAAATCACAACACCAACATACATTTTCATAACACACTCAATTATATGAGTATGAGGACGTCGTTCATTGGCAGTATGCAATGAAGGTGTTAAAGTTTAGTCTAAACCTACACAGACAGCCAGGTATTCGTCTGACCGAACTTTTAACTAAGCAATAGAATTTTTAAAATTTACCTAATTAGCCTATGCACTCCCAGGAATATCCTGTCAGGACAAATGTTAACTAATATTCACAATGAATTTCGCCGAGGACTGGCCCATTTTCAGTAGAAAAAATTAGTCCATAGTTATTATAAAAATCTAACACCATATGTATTAAATGGAAAAAGCAAGACAAAATAAAACTGTGTTTACTTATAGAAACCAGACTGCTGGATGACAAATAGAATAAAATACAACAGTATATTAGCCTAATGAGAATGGCTACTTGAAAGATACACTTAAAAGAGAGAGGAAATTAAAAAGCCAGTTTTATAGCTGATACTAATGGTACAAAAAATAAAGTATAATTCCCAATATAATAATAAGTAATGCAGTTCAATTTTAGTTTATATTATTGCAAATATGCAATGGATTTTCACAATCAGACTGATCCATGAATTAATGAAAACTGAGAAACAATAATCACATTGAGAATATTTGTGAAAAATTTGTCAGGTTTAAATTTGCATCAAAATTTACAAATGGATTTCCAACCAATTTCTTCATGTTGATTCTACGAACTGACATTAATAAATCTGATTTGAGAAAACTGTTTGATATAAATGTTACATGAATACAAGTAACCTCTTAGTAACATCCAAATGAAGATTTTAGTACAATACAAGGTTACATTATATATTCTTGCTAAATATTCAGTTTTGGGTTTACATGGATATCTACTTTAAGTTTCTGTCTTTGCTTGCCAAATGATGAGCACACTGATACATATATATGGGGAAAATTCATAGGTATGGCAAGCATAAATTCTTGTTCCCTTTCACTCGTGAAAATTTGCAGACAAAAAATGAAGAATAATGAGCATGTATTTGGCAATGCTCACTAAATACATGAGCTTACCAGAGCACACATTTGGTAATTAGGAAAATACTCGTATATTTGATAAATGTATTTGGCAAATAGACATATGTGTAGAGTGGGCTTTAGACTGTTAGGTCTTAATATTGATTTTGATTATACGCAGTTAAGTCTTGATTGAAACATTAGTGTTAGTTTTACCTTGCCAAATTTAGGTCTTGGGGTTGGTTTTTAAGCTACACTGAAGCTACAAAAAAAAAGTATTTGTTCTTCTGGAGCTATACTCAGGAAGGATTGATGTGTAAAAATAATAGTGTGGTTGTGAGCATGCGCATTGAGCATGCACACAACTCCGAAATTACTCTCGTATGAGTTACAATCATAATTCTTCCCTATCTTAGACCAAGCGCTAAAATGTTTGCGCATCACAAAATAATTATCTGAGAAATGTAGCTTCTGTGTAGCAAACTACATCAGCACTATAAAAAAAATTTAGTTTCACTCTAAAATATAGCTGAGAGCTGCAAGTTTGAAACTGACCCTCAAGTAAGTGAACACTACTGTATAGGTAGGTAGTAAAATTGATAATTTTGGATGACAAGTGCCCACATAAGGTTTGAAAGGTGATTAATATCACTATTGCCAGATTTCATGTTCACATAATTTATACAAGGTAAGAGGTGGCCAACCCCTTAATAAGAAATGAACATTATAGTGGGTTACCCTCGTACACTACCTGCAAGTACCGATAAAACTAATAATCACTTGTTGAATTGTGTAGCTTTCAATTGCGTTAGTAAACAACATAATTATAATGTTGTGCGTTACATAATTTGAACCACACCGACTAAACAGAGGACCAATTCATGTACACTTTCTTAGCTTTTAGTCTCATTTGTTTTAACGAATAAGACTCGAATTAGCCACCAATAATTGATTTGCTTATTATCTATCGACCTTAATAAGGGGATAAATCTTCATGCTAACATTTTGAATTATTTTCATATTTTTCAAGTTTTGCATTTGGTCTTGGTTTTGCATAATTCGTCTTGATTTTGCTACTACAGGTATGGTCTTGGTTTTGATGTTTGTCATGGTCTTGGAAAAATTGCGCTAGCTCAATTAAAAACCAAGATCAGTTTTGTTCACTCCTATTTCGTTTACTGACATCTTCAGATATGCAACGATTACCTAAGACAAACATTTTTGGCACCTTCTCATGTTCCATTTGACATAATTATCATATAAACCTACCAGACTTCAGCAGGTGCGCGACATCGATTTTTATAGCGATTACTTTTTCTATGAGGTAAAATTTTTTGCCTACCTTTAAACGGTCGTCTTCTACTAAAATAACCATTTAACGTTAAACGACGTTTGCATTATGAATTACAAATTTTTTACTCAAAGCCGTGTAAACACAAACTGTTTTTTTTTTTTGTTTTTTTTTTCGTACCACCATGAATAACAATGACTTGAAATATTTTCGTATCCCTTATAGGCTACTCGTTGAAATTTCACCACTTTTGACAATCTCGCCACCTTTTTGTCGTCCTCGAAGGTTGTTTCTTTTTTACTTTATTTTTCCCCCATGTCTTTTCCTTTCTTTCAAACGACTAATTTTTCATTGGCATTCGTGATAAAAGAAAGCATTTCACGCGCTCTACAAATAAAGTGTCTCCTCGTAGCCGTCGACTGCGATTTAACTTTTTAATTATTTTGCCAAAAGGTATAAAAGTAAACCGGAGAATATATATAACGTAGACCGTACCTGTATACGTATATAATGTTTTTAATTTTTTTAAAACCAACATCGCGTTGGATGATTAATACGGTTAAAAATAGCTGCATGGGGAGAAAAAAACAAAAAAAAACAATAAACTTTGAGGGATATACCTTTCGTCGTTGGAATTTGTTAATTAATATCCGTCACCGTGATATTAGTTTTCACTAAAACGGAGGTTTTTCTACGTGGAAAAGTGTGAAATTGAAAATTTTCGAAAATATAATTTCTTTTTTTTTCTCTCTCACTCTCTCTCTCTCTCTCTCTCTCTCTCACTCGTTGACTCATTTTGTGTGTTTCACTGTCTGATTCTCTCTTTCGCTCTTTCTCATCATTGTACATTTCTGTACACGTACAATATCTGTACAGGCTGTGTATAGCTGTATACAGTATATCGTATTTTTTATTTAGAGGAAAAAAAAAAAAGAAATGATTTGTGCCCCGAGATCGTGGATTAAAATCATATATTATTCTGCACACACGACGTGTGTCACATGTTGGCCTTGCAATGACAACGACTTAAATGCCAAAGACCTAGAGATAGCTGTGGATGAGGAGCTGTGGAGGCGACAGATGAATGGGGGTTGGATAGAACAGAAAAAAAAAAAAAAAACTGAAAGTCTAAAACAGACGATGAGTACCATAACGAGTTATCGTGTACTACTTTCTTTGTACGAGAGCTGAACTGGGTTAAAAAAAAAAAAAGGCGAAAAAAAAGGCCTTCTAAACGAAAAATTTTCATCAGATATTCTTCGCACACGTTTAGCTGATCGTTCTTTCTGTTCAAAGTTTGAAACAAGAAATATAAAATAAAAAATAACAACGCTTTAAGACCTACGATGATATTTCAGCTATTTTCCAACATTTTGCGTTTTTAAAGTGAAAGAAAATTTAATTACGAATACTTACCTGTCTTCTCGAAATTTTTTAAGAGCCACTTTTTGGCGTACTTAGTTGATCGTAAAAATGTTAATAATTTTCTTCGATAAAAATTTTGCAAAATATTGACGATCGGAAACTTTCTTGAATACTTATCGGTAGCCTCCCCACCTAAATAATTTCGGTCTGAAAAATTTAAAAAATATGAATAATAGTTTTACAATTGTTTTTTTTTTTTCATTTTTAACCATCCGACACCATTATAAATAAACGACAAATTATAACAATTACTAAAAACAATTATAAAATTGTTTATCATTGCTTCGAGCTAAAGAAATCAATATTAGTCATCTTTGCTGAGTTTCTGCGTTGATTTTTGCCTAACTTATATCATTTATTCGTTTTCAAATATTGGAATTATAGGCTTAAGTGTAGCCAACTATAATTTATTTTCTACACAGTTTAAAACCAATATTGCTGTTCAATAAAATTCAATTTGACTTTCGCTCATGCCCATTTGTTCTGATAATCTGGTTTAAAACTTCATGTTTTTAATATTAAAGTTTGAATAAAATAAACTGTCATCTTGTCAGTCATCAACGTGATCATAATTGGAAAAAAGTACTCAAATTTTAACACTTTTTAATAACACGCTACCTATTTTTTGCTTGCTATTCTAAATATTTGGAAAAATTCGAAGGTATAGTTTTTATACAAGCTGATTTATTTGCCATGGTAGATCTCGAAAAAACTTGTATTTCTGAGAATGATTCGACATTTTGGACAAAACTTGACCAGGTGCTATGTGGTAGCCAATTGGACGTAGAGGGGGCGTTTGCAATTGCTAAATCTTGAGAAAAGAAATGCTTACTTTTTTTTTCACGCAAACAACAAAAAAAATTTAAATTTGCTTTTAAAAATAGAAAATAAATTTTTGCAACGTGTGTTCAAAATGCTGTATTTTCGAGGCATGTATGGCGTGATGAAAGTGGCCAATTTCAGAACTCTTCTCACACTTAAATTTTTTTCTCACGAATTAATTCATTTTTCTCACTCCTTAAATCTTTTTCTCATTCCTTAATTTCTTCTCTCACTAGTTAATTATTTTTTTCACTCCTTCATTCTTTTTCTCATACTTTCATTTTTTTTCTCATGCGTAATTGGTACCTTAAAATTTTCCCCGCACCTTTAAATGTCCTATTTTCTTTTATTCAAATTAAATTTTTTTTTTTTCCCTAAAATTCTCTCGGCCATAATAGGAATTGGACTCAGCAATACACAGATTTTATTTTCCCTGGCTCAAATAGAGCATTTGTTACACTCGCGTTGCAAAATAGTTATTTGTGATACAAGTGTATAAAGTAAATGATTTGGATCGGAGTGTGATGAGTGATTCAAATCACATGAGTATCAATCACCTACTACACGCGTGTGTTACGCTCTATTTTTTGTAACACCTCATCCCACTAAAAAACAAAAAAAATTCAGATAAATAAATATTTTGGCAATTGGCAAACATATAAGCCCAAATTAACATTTTCCAGTCAACTAGATCTCATGATGTAGTAGTTACTGCCCTAGCTTACAAACTCAGATATCAATAGTTTGTATTACCAAAGCAGAGAAACTGTTATAAAAAGAAAATGATGTTGGCTTTGTGCAGAAGGACCAATATATAAAGTGACATGCGCCCAATACAGTGTATAAATTAGTAAAGATCCCGATGTATAAAGTAAAGACTTTATACTGTGGTGTCTGAAAACAAACACACACTAAGAGTATGGGGTTTGAGTTCTCAGAATAAAGTATATTTAGAAGTTTTGAAAGACTGTGAAGTTGAGAACTCACAAGTCAGCCCAAACAGTCAAACTACCAATCTACCAGCAAAAGCTCCCAAGGCCTACGTAATGTGTTGGGTGATTTCATGTAGGCTAATAATATAAGTAGGCTATCCCATCAGTACAATTCACGTTTAGTACAGAGAAGATTACTTACATTTAAATAAAACATAATCTTGTTTGTGCAGTTCTTTATTTTTGTACATCCTCATGGTTTCTGAATGTCCGATGAACCAACAGATTCCAATTGAGTATACCACAGTCGAAACTGAAATCAGCTGCAAGCAAAACAGGAAATGATTTTGCTATCCATGTTCACTTTTCAAATAAGTTTTGGTAAAAACAGTCTCCAAAATGGAGAACAAAAGGACTTAAAATGTTCAACAAAAACTGTATTATGTCTTGAATATACAAAACATTCATGACAATTGGAAAATATTCACGTCAAAAACAAGACAGACTGTTCAGAGTAAAACCAAAATTATGAAGAGTTAGGGAGAATAAGATTTGTTGGTTCACCGTTGACTGTGTTTAAAACCTACACGTCACTACAATATACAAGAATCAACGATTAGAGTTTGTTAGTATATTTCGTAGAATGGGAATTTATCTGTGTTGGTGTTCGATTTGGTATTTAGTCTGTGGTCTAGTGAAGGTATAAACTTATAGTTTGTAAGCCGTTCCTTGATCTAAGTATAAGTACAAATTTTTCAAATTTGTGTGGTGACGTGGTGGAAGACTGTGGGATTTCGGATCTCAGTACCTCGGTTTTAAATGGTTCAAAAATCGCCTGCCTTATACATCGTCTGGATGTGTATAAAAATACAGTTTATCAGCGGGTGTTGCAAAAAAGTATTGTCTGCATTACTCAGCCAGAGTGAGCAGTTTATCAGCTCGTACAATTACTGCACTCGCCTACTGCTCGTACTTGCAAACGTTGCACTCGTTGAGAAGTTTTTCACTTTCCTCCCTAGTTGCGTAATATACTATTTCTCTCCAGCCAAAAAATTTATTGCTACGCCCATGCTTCGTGTGTATGATTTAATGAAATGTTTTTTTCTAACAATCTGATAGTATTCGAATCGCATACTCTATCTAACGTTGGTAGTTCGGTAGTTCGGTATGTTATAATTTTATTTTAACATAATTATTTTCATTCGTGTCTTTTATTAGGAATTGTAAACTTGTAATTTAAAAATTTCATCCTTTTCTCCCTATCAAAAAAGTTATTTTAATCAATTTATTCGTAGCTATAAATTTTTACAGTTTTTGTTATTCCGTGCTCACTTTAAACAGCTAAAACCTAAAAGGTCGGCACTGAAAACTAACTTTTACTAAGCTTATTGAAACCCTAAACCTAATTCAAGCACTCTTATTTTATAAATAATACCCTTAGATTCGACGTGAGGGGTGCTGGGAAAAGGATCGAAGTTATTAATCAAAATCAAAATTTCAAACGGCAGTTAATAAAAAATTATAATGGCAGTTTTTGTCTTTAAAATGACGAAAACTGAAAATTTAATATTTTTCGTGGTACTTTATCGATAATTTATCGATGAGACAAATTATCGGTATTTGATGTCGCCAAAGGGCTTTTAATTTTTTTCTTCTTTGAAAGGGTCAACGACATCATCTTTTGATCTAAAGTCCCCGAACAAATCATTCACCCCAATCAAAATGATATTTCTGTTCTTCGAGAGTGAAAAACAAAAAGAGGGGCGTAAATATCGTTGAAATTTTTTGTCCATAAAATTTTTTTATTTATCTCAAAAGGAGGGCAAAAACTATTGAATCGTTTATGATATGTCAACAAATAGAAAGCAAAATTGTATCAAAACAGAAACGTTTGCTCTTTTTTTTCCATCTTTTTCGACTACGCATAACCTGCTACACATAAGCCTACACATTTCTGTTGGTATTATAACAATGAAAAAAGCAGAAATTTTTACTCATTAATTTTTTTTCAACTGTTCCAATCATTTACCAAAATAGTTCCCTTTTGTGTTTTTCGACATCTTTCTGTAACGATATTTTCGTATCGTCTATAATATGAAATATTTTCGTATTATTAAATATCATCATCATCATTACTTTCTCTCTATTTTCCTATTATTTCTCATTCATTAACTCTCACGTCATTTCTTCAAGTCAAGACTTGTTTGATGACATCATTTCCTACATAAACAGTTACTGTGTTTACTCATAAACAATGAACTCATCTTTTGTTTATACTATTTCTGCAATCTTGCATATACACTAATTTCTTCTAATTCATTTGTGAACACCCACTTTATGTCATATTCTTACGAGACCATTGGTCATACTTACTGTACATATATTTCTATTAACCAATAAGATCAGAACCCTTCTCCAACACCTTGTAAATTCGCCTGAACCTTCCTCTTTGTAACTACTATATAATCTCATGTTTTGTACTATTTCATATCATTCTAATAGTCTTTCTTGAATCTTTTTATACTTTTGATTACCTTGTTACTACCTTACCTATTCTTTTAATTCTTGATGTTTATTACTGTTAATCTTTCATAAAGTTTATGTTTAATACACCTTTTTAAATAAATTGTGTATTTCATTGTTCTGTTACGATATATAACCGTCACACTTTCTTAGGCCCGTTTGCTTTATTACTCTCATTTTCTTTTTTTTTCTTCTTTTTTTTGCCCTTCAAAATATTGAAGAATACGTGTCTTCTGGAGTTCAATGAAAAAGTAACAAACAAAAATATTGATTTTACTTTTTTTTTTTTTTTCATTTTCCATAGAAAAAAGAAAATAACATCTAATGGTTAATTTTAATTACCTTTTTCTTTCTTTTTTTACATACTATCTGCATTCTGTGGCTAGTTCAATCATTAAGTATCAATGTCCGTAGATAGCTGTGTCGTAAGAAGGGTTCATAAATTTTCAATGGTCTCTCTTGCCCCCCCCCCCGCAACACAGAATCAATCAAACTGACAAAAATACACAATTTTTTGAGGTTGAGCCTTTTTTTTATTCAATAAGGGAGGTTCCAGACCCTCAGCACCCCCTTTATATACGCCCTTCGTAAGTATTTTTCGAAGTATATATCGCTAAAAATTTTATCATTATTCATTTTTAGTTGATAATTTCTTATTACAAACATAATATTTTTCGTACGATTTTCATTAACATGTCTCTTCTAAATGTTGGTAAAAATGTAGAAGACTACTGGAATAAAAAATAAAAAATTTGTAGAGATATAATTATAAAATTTCATCAAAAGTGCAGTATAATAACAAATATCAAAATACACACAGGCCTAACTGAACGTATTTCAGACATTTATTGTTTTTCAAGTTAAATAAACCCAAAAATGCTCTTATTTGACTGTTGGATGTCGCATTTATTTTGGGTTCTATGTTTCTTTATTTGTTTATATTTTGGCTTTTTTTTTTTTTTTTTTTTTTTTTCATCCAGTCCTTGTTTATAATTCAATTAGGAAATATTAATTCGTATAATTGAATTCATGAAGACATTGGGTATTGCATGCAGCAGAATGTTAACTGTACATAATTACAACTTTATCGTTTTACAACAAAAACAAACTGAGACTTCTAATAAGTATAAATTTTTGACTCTTTCATGATATGGAAACTTTAAAAATAAAGGATTATAAGGAAGGGGGACAAAAGAAGAAGAAAACACGCAAATACTAATTAGACGAGCCAGCAGTCATAAAGGAGTGAAGATTGTGTTTTTAATTAGACTCCAACAAATTAATTATCGATGCCTAGGCATATTTTCTCTCTGTAATAATTATCAATATATTAATTCTGCAGACTACCTTGAGACATAAATGAAACTGTATATACAGTTCTGAAGATCTCTACTCAATAATATAATATGCATACCGTTCCTTATTTTTCAATGCAATAATGATTAATTTTTTTTTACTGTTGCAGGTGAGTTCGACCGTCGCATGTAAACCAGATAATATATACCAAGAGATTCTGTGAGTCTGTATTTTTTACGTTTTTATTAGATTATGTCCATGTGACAAATTCCTTATCATAAAACCTGTAGATTTAGAAGAACATTATTTTTGCAGTAATAATTCACGTGTAAAATAAAATTTCCTTCAATTTCTAACTTCCAAATACGGTTTTCTGTTTTATTTATTTTTATTTGTCTTCGAGGTACAGCAAATTTTTTTCAGGTTTATAATAAGAATTCTGAAGAATATATGGTTCATACTGGCATTCCAGCGCATTATGCGAGAAAATTCACTCACTGTTCGAATGACCATGTATATATTCTTGGAGAAAGAAAAAAATTATCTTAAAATGAACGTGTATCTATCACGTGTAGATGCCCGAGTATATTCCGAGTATATTTTATATTGATTTTTATTATATTGTGGAAATTCACCTGTTGAAGAAAAAAGTTATTACATTGTTTATTCAAGTATGCAAAAAGATGAGAAGCCATTAAATACAATGAATGACAAAAAGAGGTTTTAAAGAAAATGAATTGTGGGGACAATACTTGTATGAGCTATAGGGCCTTGTACCCCTTAACAACAGTCGCCGCCAAAAGGCTGACTTATTTTTCTCTCTATGATGTTAAACAATTACATGCATGTATGATTGTATGTTATTACGTATATGTATGTACAGGTCAGATACATTATACGGACTGAGACAAGTTAACTGATAAAGACCTCGGTGATGTCACAGACCAGTACCAAATGCACTGCATTGTTTCTTATCACCTTATGGAAACAGGAAATGACGCAACGTTATGACATGATACCATATGTATATGTACATACATGCATCTGTGTGCATGTGCCAAATCCCCTTTATATATAAACTCTTGGAACTGGCTCTAAGATTTCCAGTGTTTGCCTGGATTTGGCTCTCCCTTACATTTGTATATGATGTGGCAGAACATGCAAAGCTGTTGATTACCTTCTATATGTGAATACTTTTCACAAGGTATTCCACATGAATATTTTTAAGTTCATTTTTCTCCATAAAGTTAAATAGTCGTTGACGATGGTGAAATATTTGCTTTTTGATGCATTTTCACTGAATCAGTTATAGGTACTTACTTCACTGATTAGTTGTTTTGGATAATGTTTTTTGGAATCGTCGCACTGAAATGTACATACTATACTGATTTTTTGTATTTTGTATGATTAAAAAGGTGAAGTGGGCATTAGCATTCATACTTTAATAAATTTATTTGCATTTTGCATCCAATTGTGGTGTGTATTTTTATTATATATTACGAGTTTATCCTTCTATTTTGTTTCAAATATGATATAATTATGAATAGTGGAATAAGTAACTCTTCCAACATTTTTTAATAATAAATTGTTTTCGTTATGTTCAAAGTTTCAAACATGCCTAATACATTAAAATAAAAGTATAAAGAATTCTCAGCAGAATAAAGGAGGCTAAGCTATACTCTTACAATATGAATTATTTCCCATATGTGTTTTCATTCTTACATAATCACTTTTATGAATAATAAAAGCATGTTTTGTATAAAATTTTTTTTGATGAAACATTTCTAAAAAAAAAAAAGTTTATTTGTAAAACTGATGGAAACAGCACCCCTCAAAACTTTTTTCAACTTAATTCGACCCATAATTCCTTTAAATTCTTGCTTAAAAACGACATAAGAGTAGTGAAGGGAACCAAAACTTTCTGTCCTTCTGAAAAATATTATATTCTCTCCTCCTACTCACAAAAATTAGGTCGAAAGAGTGTAACTGACTGTTTATGCCCTTGATTTTTCCTCTCCAGCTCTGCACTGTAAAAGTATAGTTGATGAAGACCTGGAAAAGTACGTAGTCTTCTTCACAAATTATTTATAAGAGTATTTCGAGAAGTTGTAAGATTCTAACCTCATGTAACTATAATTCTATTTCTTGGCTTAATAAAAATATTTATACCAAATTTTGTGATTATCGAACAAAAATTACGACCTGTACTGTGGGAACAAGAAATTGACTTTTTATATATATATATATATATATATATATGTAAGCTCTTTAGAAAATAATGAAGAATCATGTAGACACATCTTTCATCTTTCCATACTTAAAATCCATCAATAGATGAATACAATACGAATCTAATATATATATGAGAGATCTCTGCAACTCACTATATCAGCGAGTGCGAAACACAGACAGAAACTGGTTATTTTAAGAATGTGAATACATATTCTTACATATATATATATATTCAGGTGCCGCAATGACGTGATGTATGTGTGTGTGTGTGTGTATGCGCGCGTATGTGTGCGTATATATACATATACATATATATACATATATGGACTTGAGTTATTGGTGCCAAAATTTTCCTAAGGTCATAAAATGAAAAACGTACACTCCAACCCTGGGGGCTAATACCGCACTAAGCATAAAAAATAGATTTTCTAAAGAAAACCTGCTTAAAAAGTGTGCGAAAATATAGTTTTCATCAAAAATTTGGATACTAAGAGTATGAAGAAAAAAAAAAACAAGTAAAGTGCCCTTTTTGAACCAAGTTCTTGCATTTTTTTTACCCAAAAAGAAAGTAAATATTCTAAAAAAGAGTACATCTGCGCACCCTCACTTACCTATTCCAAGAAAACTCAAGATCCACAGCCCATGAATTAGACTAAAGTGTCTGAACGCCCTTCGATCATTACGGCAAAAGCGTATGCAACGTGACCTGAATATCCTCAACCTCTTGAAATTTAGCCATGAAATTAATTCTAAATTTAATTTTAAAATTTCCACTTGAAACCGAGTGAGCAGATGAAAAAATTTTTTGCATTCTAAGTCAGCCTTATTTTCTCAATTTAATTTTATACTAACCTTTTTTACTTGATTTTTTGTTCCTTCCTTGAAAGTTTTCCGATTACACAAATTCTGTATGTTTTGGGTATAAAAATATTTTAACCAATTATAATTTATAAAAGTACCATTTCGTAGGGTTTGGGACTTTGTGCTCACTTCTCTGCTCTGTTGCCTGTCTTCGTTCTCCAAAATCAAATTACTTAATAATTGAAATCGTCTTCCGTACACCAAACACGTAAAATACCCATCGTTATCTACATTATACGTTTTGTTGTAGTTGTTTTTTTTTATTTTACTTTCCTCTTCTGTTCCTCTCGCATCAATACGCCCACTCGTTTCGCCTCATGTATCTATTCAAAGTTATTCAACCATATTTGTTCATTCTAAAAAACAAAAGAAAAACGTTATCATATTGTATACCGTTTTACGAGCATGATATCCTTCTGTACGGAAAAAGAAGCAAACAAAAACAAAAATTTTCAAATTCTATACTCACGGTTCGAAAAAGAAAGTAAAAAGACAACAAACGAAGGGTAAAGGGGAGGCACAAACTCACAAAAAAAGTTTTCTTAACTCAAACGACGTCTTTGTTCGCTCTATCGGTAATCAAAAGAAATTTTTTTTAAACTTTCTTTCATGCACGCACAACAATGAAATCGACGACAACAAAAACAACAACAGCAACTGTATACAATATTCTTTATCTCAAAAAAAATTATTTTACAAGCATTTTCCTCATTTTTTTCTTGCTTTCTCACACGAGGACGATGTGAAAAACACCATTATTGCACAATTGTAAACATACTAGAACAGCAAATAAAGTTAATTTGTTGAAGACAAAAGGTTTGTGTAACCTATAAGGCTATGGTAAAAAAAATTTAGTCAGCATTTTTTTTTTTTTTTTTTTTGTAGATTTTACGTATTTAACGACCAATTGTACGGTTTGCAAAGTGGTACCGTTATATTCATGAACTGTCCGATTTTGCAAGAAAATATATTCGCAATAGGTCGCCATGGGATCTGAGAAAATGTCGATGGGAAACGATTTTTTAACTTCTTTTCTTAAAGCTAAAGTCAATTTTCTAACGTACCCTCAATAAAAGAAAAAAAAAAAAAAAAAAAAAAGAAAGAAAAGGAAAGGAGTTTATTTTTGCCGCACGCTGGATACTCCGTTGAGAGTAAATCGAAATCACCGTTTTTCGTACTATTTCGATTATACTCTGTACTCTTTCCACCATCCCTGCCATCCCATTCCACCGCCATTCGTCATCAAACACACACACAGACATATAATATATGTATAGCATACACGTTTACAAATCTCTTCACCTTCATCCACCTATATGCTCACCTTTACCTTTAATTTTAGTAACGCGTTCGACGTTTTTAGTCTTCGAGTTTTTTTTTTCCCCATTCTATATGTTATTTCCAACCGCCCCTCTTTCCCCCTTTCTTCAATTTCCTCTTCCTAGAAGTCTTGCGTAGATATAATTTATTCGTCTGCAAAAATCGTTGAAGGAAAAGGTCGATTTTCTCCAAAATACTTCGGTTGTACGGATAAACGATAGGGAGCCAGTGTGTGTGTATGTGTGTGCGTGTGTGTGTGTGCGTTGTTATTGTTTCTGTTTTTTTGTGATAACAGTTTTCGTTTTTGGAAAAGATTTTGGTTTTGGCGCACGTATGGTTTTAAAGCAGTTCTGTAAGCCCAATCTTCGTAATTAGAACATGAGCCAAAGCAACGCTTATATGATCATTTGTGGAGCAGCTTGCACGAGTTTTTTCTGGGTTCATCGCCAGAAACTCGTCTTTAGGGAGACGAATTATTGGTTTGACGGAGGTGGAGGGAAGTAAAAATGTTTCATTTTGTTTTCGAGTATGCGGAACGCAGTAGGCTGGTGAAACAAGTTAGTCGGGAACATTTTTTAAAATAAGTCATTCGGAAAATCTGCGCGAGAGAAATCAAAAAGAATTCTCAAGTTAGGCGTTCGTTGTCTCAAGGGAGGAGTCTAAAATTTTTCTTACTTCGGAAACGCGTTGAGTGTAGCAAAGATTTTTCATCTTAGTCAGGCGTAGGTATAGTTCTTCTAGTATAGGCACTCTGCTTTGCATAGCGAATTTATTGGTTCCGTTTGTCGATTAAAACTGTAAGCCAAGATTATATTGTTCGTAAAATGTTAAATATTTAAGTTGAAATCTTTGGTAAAGGTTCCATGAAATAGGTTACAGTGGCGTAACCAAGGGCCGGTCTGGTTTAATAAAAAAATTTCGGCGTTAATAATTTTCCAAGAAATTAAAAAAAAATGTATTAGCACGTTTCGTGTTTTATTAAAAAAAAAAAAAAAAAAAAAAACACCTCATCAGTAGTGAAAATTAATACCTACCTTCAAATTACTGTTTACACTTCACACACTCATGCATCAGCTGTTGTTACTGCCACTTCTATTCTTTTAACTAGTGTTGGTCTTCAGTGTTGCGAGGCCTTACGTAACATAAACAGGGTAGTAAAGATGAAACTCAGGCTCTCAAAAAATTGAAAATTGCATCAGTGTTCAGTTCTGTATGCAAGATTTATCTATGGGAGAAGCTTTACAATATTAGAAAAGCTATATAATGATATTTTCGTATCGTACATAATATTTTCTTAAATTCATCCATTTATTATCATCATCATCATTACTTTCAATCTATTTTCCATTCTTATTCCATTCATAAACACTCATGTCATTCATACAAGTCTTGACTTGGCTGAAGACATCATCTTTCCACATAAACAGTTATTTTTTTTACACAGTTCTATGATCTCATTTCTTGTTTACAACCTTTTTGCAATCTTGCGAATATTTTAAATTCTACTAAATTATTTGTGAACACCCACCTTATGTCATGTTCACATAAGACCATTCGTCATACTTCATATACATACATTTCTGTTAACTAGTAAGATTGAAACCCTTTTCTAACACTCTGTAAAATTACTAGAACCTTTCCCCTTAGGTTAATAATCCAACTAGTGTATAATCTCATGTTTTGCACTTCTAAATTCACTCTGGTTAATTTATTTATTTATTCTGATTTACTCTAATTGATTCTTAATTCTCTTAATGTTTGTCGCTGTTGATTACTTTTATGTTCTTTCATGTCTTATAATTTACTGTTTAATACACTCTTTTATTAACAATCGTGTTGGAACTATTCTGTTACGATTAATTTAACTGTCACAAGCTAGCAAGCCAAAAAAATTTTTAGGCCTTTTTCTGGAGATTTTCTACAATAATCAACTTGTGTTTCTTCCTTTTTTTTTTTTTTTTTGGAAAATTACAGGTCTTTAAAAAGTCCGAGCTTGGGGGAATTCACCCTTCCGCCCCTCTTCATCAAACCTGAAGCCATGATAATTTTCACTCTCATTTATATTTTTCAATAGATTTAATCCCATTTAATGAAATGGCATTTTTAATTTTGCTACCCCTCTCCCCAAATTCCACAATTCGCATTATAAAGTAAGTACATATATTTTGTTTTTGATTGTTTGGGTGGTGGTGCTGAAGGAATTTTTAAAGGATTATTTTTCTTTTTTTACGGCATTAATATAAATTTTTTGGGAGTGTTTTTGTCTCTCTCACTTACTTGAAGAATGAAGCCTCAGACAGTTTCCTAAGCTTGCAAGCCCTGAAGCTGCCTCTGTTTCTATCCCTGAATAATATTGTATTACCAAGAAAAAATGATGTAGTTGTCTTATTGTTATACATCAGCGATTGGTCGTGATTTTAATACCAGCGATCAGTTTGCAATTAAGCATGAGAATTGTGAAATTGTTTTATATCAATTTCAAATAAATTTTTAATTTAAAAAAAAAAAAAAAATGAAAAATTTTATGAAACTAAGTAGAAAAATAAATAAGTTGATAAGATGACTCAAATTATGATCCACATGTGGCATGAGTTCTCATTCTCAAACACACATACAGGGTAATACAATTTTTTAGCAAGTTTCTTTTTAATACGATTTTTTTTTTTTTTTTTTCACAAAGCAAATATTGTACGTTTATAAAAACGGTTGTGTGGAGGAGAGGTTCCAGCATATTTCCTTTGAAGAAGTATTTGATGGGCATAACAGCATATTGTGGACATCACATATTTTGCATATTTAGCGGCTAAATTCAATGCGGCTGAATATCACATTTATACTTCTCTGTGGCGGACATTTGTTTTACATGTGACAGATGTCTCCCAACGAGGCTTTAGTTCCTCTATTGTGAAGCCGAATATACTACTTGACATACAATGATGTAATTTTTAATACACCATCACAACAGCATCACAACAGTATCACATCACAGTGCCATCTTTACAGTTTAAAAAAAAAAGGATACTAACCTATGCCCTTAAAATAAAAGTACTCATCACTTTCATTATTATCATATAATATTAATGAGGTAATAGTCTTGGCATACCTCATTGTGAAATATATTAAATATAATGTTGAAAAAAGTCATATTACAAGTATATTATCTCATTTTATTGAAAGATTTACTTAATGTAGTTTCGTAAAATTTACCTCAAAATCTAGTTACATTCATGAAATACTTTTGAAGAAAAAATTTTCCATGTTTTTGGAAAATGACATCAATTAACAATGTAATGCAGTCAGATTTTGAATTTGTTAATGTCTTGTAAACAATTTATTTACCTACTTTCTAAAAAAATAATTATGAAAACCATTCTTTCCAATTTCAAGTCACTTTTCCATTCATGTTTGGAAGCTACCTAACCTTGTTTGGTAAATGGGTAGTAAGTGATCCCAAGAGGAGAGAATCCGAAACACATTCAACACAATTTCAACAAACTCTCCCAACCATTTATAAAAACCGAGTACGTCATCCGTTAAAAAAGCCTAATGGTGATGTAAAAGCCAAGCCTAAACCTGAACAGATAACCAGGTACCTATTTGTTTGACCCCTTTATACCACGCATGATAAAATAAATTATGAAAATAATCAAAATGACCACGTACCGCTGGAATTACTCATAATGAAGAAATTGACCCACTTTATTGAATGTTTTATCCGAGGAGGCCCATTTCCAGTAAAAAATTACTACACGATATAAAAACACGTCATCATTTTAGAAGAATAAAAAAATTGTAATAAATGCCTGTTATAAAAATATGTGTTGCTTGAAGGAAGAGCAACGCTGGTTTACTGAGCGGTGAGCATCAGAAAAGTTTACAATAGTGGATTTGAAATTTCTGCTTCATCAAACAAATTAAGAGGCGGAAGTTGAAAACAGGTTATTGAAAAGATGGTACTGAGGCCGCAAGAGAAAAAAGGTAATAGGTACAATTACCGCTTGAAGGGGACAAGAAATGGAATAGAAGGAATGAAATTAAACTGAAGAAAAAAATTAATCTCAAGGGAGAAAAAAAGTTGATTTTGAGCAAATCTAGGCTAAAAGATTTGCCTAACCGAAGCACTTATAACAAATTAAATTATCATTGACAGAACTTTTTCATTAATTTAATTTTTGAAAATTTTTATTTTTGTGTATGGGCAGCCATACACATTAAATGATTTCCATCATCATATCATTTTTTAAATTACTTAATGCTGAATTAAAACATTATCTATTACAATGGAAATCTCTTAATAGGGACATATTAAGTGGTATCCTTTTTGTCCATAATCAGTTCTGTCCCAATTAAATGATATTGAGATGGTAAGAGGTACTTTCACATAACCTAAACTGAAACTAATAGACTAAAGACAACATGAAATTATGAAAGCCTGTAAAATTGGTTACAAAGACTAACATATACTATCGCCAATGAATTTAAATACGATTATCATCACTTTCAATGACAGTTTAAGGGCTATTTTTCCTTGTCCATTGACTTCTTTTGTTCTAATAAACCAATACTTTGTCCCCAATAAGCAGTCTGATTCCTTATGATTTTACATAATTTGTTTTGGGAGTTTCCAGATTTGTCCCAATTAAGTGGTTGTCCCCTTCATCCGGTGTCCCTAATAAGAAGTTTTCATTTTTATTGGTAAGTAAATAATAATAATTTATTTAATTACATTTGCTTTTCTCCTCCAGCCTCACAATATTTCAAATTGGTTTTCAAAATTATAGCACAAATAATCGGTACGAGAAAGTCACTAGGTTTTCCTCGCCCCATCACACACAAGTCAATCTGACCAAATACCAAATCGGCTTCAAATTTAATTTTAGTCCAACCCTCACCAAAACGTCTGGTTCGTACCCTCTCTTAATTTTCTTCTTTCGTATAACCGCTCATTTTCAATCTTGTTTTCCACTTTTCAGCTCTCCTCCATAATTCCTTGTGACAAAAATCGATTTTATCAACGTAGCATTTTGATAGATTTATGTACAATCTTTTGAAAAGCTTATGAGCGAATTCGGATTCGTTCAAACGTGATCACCATCAACCACAATTCAATTTTCCTCTCCTTCTATGCACACGCAGCCCCCTATCTCACCTTTCGCTTGCTGAAGAAGAAAGCAAACCCAAACCAATTTATCGTATAAACGAATAAAATCTTAATAACGTCTCCTAAAAATCCTAACAGTCTACCTTTTTTTTATTTTATTTTTTTCTTGGTTTTCTTTTCTTTTGCTCCAGCAGGTTTCTTAAACGATTTACGAACGGTGACTGATTACGATAAAGTAACCCATTTAAATGGGTGGCGAGGGTAAAAAACATTCAGAAAGAAATTTTTTAACAAAAAAAAAACATCGAATTGAGAAAAAATTGGAATTTTTTTTTTTCGATTCTCCTGTATTTCACAAATGTTTCTAATTTTTCTTCTACTTGAGTTGCCTACTCTTTCTTTGGTCGATTTTCCTAGGATATCGCTTACAAAATATATAAGAGTTTAAATTCACATGGGCACTAGGGTGCGAAAAATTTTCAAATATATATATATATATATCTTAAACACTATCGAAGATTTTTTTTTTTTTTTTTCTATAAAACGATGGGATTGTTGAGTAAAGAGATTCGGGGGAGGTTTAGTATGTCAAGAGAACTTAACCAAAAAAAAAAAAAAAAAAAAGAGAGAAAAGCGAGAAAAAAAGAGTAGGTACGGAAGGAAAAACGAATCTAAAACGTTTTAAGCCAGAAAATAAATCCGACGAATGTTGCTACCATTTTGACGCAATGTACCTACTATACACTATATTTCACGGTTTAGAAAATGAAAAGATAAACTTCACTTTTTTCTACTCATTTTTTTTTAGTGAGTATTATGAGGTGGGGCTCGTCTTTTTTCATATGTACATACCTACATAAATATAGTTTTGAAATAGATATTTATTAAGCGTGTCGGTAACTTTACACTCCTCCTGCTCTTGTCAATACCTTCTCTGTTGGAAAAATTTAGCTTCCCTTTTTTTTCCGTTTTTCTTTTTCTGTCTAGGATTTGTTTGATAGAAAAACCTTTAATGAAAATAATAATCTTGGTTTGTACGTCGATATGTCAATCAATGGTTGTAACTATACGCGTTAGCATTTCAACATGTATATGACGTCATGTCATCAGTCATTCGACAGATGGTGTGAAAAATTTGAAGGCTTGTATTATGGAATTCTCTATTGTTGGATTATATGATTGAAGAACGTTTTTCCCAACTAACTATATCTGAATGAACTTGAAATTATACTTATTGGTTATTTCGATTGGCGAAAATTCATAAACGTTTTTTAAGAATGTGTAATCAATTTCTCATCATTTACTTTTCAGTTGACATTATTTTCATATTTTTGAGCAAAAAAGTAAGAACAAACACAATTCATAAGCACTTGTTGCTGTGTTTGTGAGGGAGTTACAATGATTATTCCTAAATACGATAACTATTTGACGTTTTTAAGAGGAAAAAAACAAGATAAAGTTTGCGGTTTACAAGAAAATCCCAGAACCATAACTGAAGCGAATTTAATTATCCAGAATAAACACATCCCCCCAAAAAACATATATCTGGGATACATCATACATGTTAAAAATGATACTTTGCACTTCAATAAACATATCCGAAGACGTATCGCACAAATAAAGTAGGTAAGTAGTAAAAAATCTACCTAACCAATTCTTTTTTGTACCACAGGGGCCTAATGAGTGGTTAAGTGAACTGAAAGTTTGAAATTAGTGCCTCATAAAATATAACCAACGATATATCACTGAATTTTTTGAAAAAAATTATTCTAACCTTTAATTAAGGATTGCCGGGGGCCCAACGTGTGATTCAATCCAAAAATAAACTAAAAATTCAAATTTAGTGCCTGATAAAACATAATTAACGACGTATTACTCAGTTTTTGAAAAAAAATCATCCTAACCTTTAATTGAGGATTACAGAGGGCCCAATGAGTGGTTCAATCCAAAAATGAACGTTCTTATAAAATTTGAACTCATTGCTTCAAAAAACAAAAGTGGAGATGTGTCACTTAATTTTTGATAAACCAATATCCTAACCACTTCTCTATTCAAGTTCGGAATTCCAACTGAAAAAATTGAAATTTCCTAATAAAAACATTCGTGCGAGGACGGTTTAAAACAAAGTATAGAAGAACAGAATTTTTTTTTTTTGATTAATTAAAATTATAGAATCTGGCTTTGTCTTGACATCGGGCTAAACTTGAAATAGTTATTTGAAAATTTTGGTAATTTTTAGTTCGGCCATGTATGAGCAGTGGCGTCATGAGGGGGTTGTTCTGTGAATGAGTACATACAGAAACTTAACTCGGTTTCATTTCTCTCACTTCAGATATAATCGATTACAACGAACGATAAAATTTTGAATTAGTCTCAAGAAATAGCTCGATTGATTTTAGTAATATGTAGCTTACCTAGTAGTGAATGTAATTAAGTAAGTCAAACAGAATTTTCATTAAAATAATAATTTTATTCTTCAAAATTATAGTTTTATTCATCTTTAGTAGTGTCAGAACCTTAGAAGAGAATACTTAATAATTTAATACGCGTAAATAACTTTGAAGTATTTTTAGTAGCCTGTTTAATTTTTTTCATATTTCGAAAGGATATGAATGGCAAGTAAGTTTAAAATAAGTACCTATCCATTAATAACATTAAAAATTATGGTATGCGACCCTGGGTGACAGAATCCATCCCAAAACGAACCAACATAAAGTCCCAAAAAAAACAACACTCAATTAATTAACCGAGACCATCTCAACCAGGAGAATCCAGTGAAAATGCCACTTTTGTTCCAAACCTGCACAGCTAGCCAGGCCATCGTTTGAACTGCTTCATACCATGCAACAAAAAAAAAGATAGTTACCAAATTAGCCTTGTGTTTTCTGAGAAGGTGTTTCTGTGAAAGAAACCCACCTGAATAAATCTTGTTTTATTTCCAAGAGCAGGTCTATTGCCTGCGAGTAAAAATTAGTCCATCTTGTAAAAACATATCATGTATTAAAAATATAAAAATTTGAATAGACAAGAAAAACACATGACCATTATATGGAAAAACGTTGGATGAACGGAGCAGCGAGAAATTATACAGTTGAAAAAGTGTTTGAAGTGCTGCTCGTGAAAACAAAATGGAAGGGGAAACCATTGACTGGGGATAACAATTCATACCTAGCACAGACCACAACTATGACCACCAATGTGGAGAGCTATGTGTTAGTGGTGTAGGAAGAAAACAGTTTAGTTTAAAAGAAAATTAAAGTTCAAAATGGAAGGAGAAGTTACATTACGTTTACATACCTAGGCTAGGTGGCTAGCCTAGTCAAGGACTCTCGTAGCATTTGAATAATTATTTTGGGGAAATTTTATTATTTTGAAATTTTAAATTAAAATATTACATATTTTTATTATTGTAGGGACAGCCGCATCCTAAAAAATACAATACAATGGTAGTGTTGATCTTAGCTTTACTTTTTGGAAATCCTATTAATTTAATAATAAAATATCTATCCGAGTAGATAAATTATTGAAAATCCAATTTTTTATGTAAAAATTAACTGCCAGTTTTCACCCACATCAGATCCAGCATTGGAAAAATTCCTAGTAAGTAATCTGGATACCAACAAAATAAAATATATTGAGACCAAGTGCTGGTTGTAACAAACAGTTAAACCGCACTGATGAGTAGGGTTTAACTTTATTTTACCATGTGTCATATCAGTTTAACATAGTTCTATAACTTAAAATTAGCATAACTGGGCCTAAACTTAAATCAGCAGTTTTTTATGAATTTTTAGTTTTTATTTCAGTTCTTTTCCCAAAAACTTATTTTCAGATTTTCAGTCTTTGATAATTAAGCTTATGTATATTTTCTGTACTTAACTTTAAATTATTGAACTAGTTTTGGTCAAATTTCAAGAATTTTTTCTACAACTCATAATAAAAATTAAGATAAAGGCTTTTCTATTTTTAATATAGACCTACTGTGAGCAAAGAAAGAAAGAACTTTTATTGAACAATTTTTGAAAAACCTTGTTTTCTTTTTTTATTAAAAAATAAATTATTTTTCTTCCTCTTGCCCGGCATGGAAAGACAATTTGTGAGTAGGGGCTAATTGCAAAAAATAAAGGTAGGTATATTGTAATGGCCAAAAGAGGTTTGTTTAGTACTAGAAATGACCTCTTTTGATATGGTTACACTTCCTTCGAAGTATTACAATATTCACTTGAATATTATAACACTCGAGAATTTATTTAATTTATTAAGTTTATTATCCACAGCTATTACAGAACTTAACTGTTTGTGAGACTTTAAGTGAAATTAAAACACACAATGAATTTTAACACTTTATTATAATAATATATAAAAATACAATATTTAACATACGTTTGATTATTCACAGTATAAGACTGAATGAATATTACTTTACAGTACAAGACTGAACAAGTAGGAAATTTTCAGTACAAATATTCTAATAGAAACAAGAGTTTATATACCCTGTCAGGGTATAAATTTTTCCACAGTATTGTGTATAAAGTAGGGATTTGCTGATTAAGGATTTATTAAATCGATAATATTCGGGGACCAGTATATTCAGGTCACCGAATATCCTGTTAAAAAACGTATTGTAGTTGCTGGCAGGAAGTAAGGGTACTTTTGCTAGTTAACTGTAAATTTAAAGGGACAAAATGTACAGAATAAAATACATTTTTTTGTGCGAACGAATATGTTCAGTATTAAAATATGACGAACATATCCGTTACAGGTATATGCAAGTCTGAAAAATGCAATTATTAGCGGTGCCAATACAAATTTCAAAAATTCTCTAAAACAAATCACACTCCAATATTATTTTTTCTGTCATAATAGTACGTAAATTTTTAGTACGTTACTTTCTATTATAGGCTACCTATTGAAAAATTAAAAAATAAAATTTTCATCTTTCTCATTGATACAAATTTTTTAATTTCTTTAAAAAAATTAAGCCTACTAACAATTAATGTGCACCTCCGGGAGTATCGACTTACCATTACACCCTGACAAAATAGCATAGGAATTAATAATTTTACTGTCTAAAAAGTGACTAACAAAATTCATGTTTTCGTCATCTCTTTTCGAGTTTTTAATAATAAATTAAAAAAGAGAAAGAGCACTGAATAGCTCTTTTGAAAATTCACTTTTTAAAGCTCAATTGATTATTTTTTCACTAACAACATATAATTATGTATTTGACGAACTATTAGCGATACACGAATAAAATTTGACCTTCTTTCTCGAATTCAAGTAAGTAATGAAAATAATAATATTTGGCTACTGGGTTTATTGAATATTCAGCGTGAATACATATTCTAATACCAAATATCTGCCAAAAATTTCAATTTTCTTTCTTTTAGATTTTCTGTTATAAATACGCTACTTATTCTTACAGGTACCATTATCTAAACTCATTCCCGCACCGTCCCCCCCCCCAAAAAAAAAAAATGTTGAAAAAAATTTCAACGGTGTAATAATTATAAACTCGTAAAATTTTATTATATTTAGCAGTTTTTAATTTTTTTTTACATTTGTATCGTTTATGTTTCATTTGAGTGTTTTTTCTTTTGAAATTTAACCTATTTAAAAACAACTGAAGAACTCTTCAGCTTATAACATTACGAGTACCTATTTTTAATCACTGCTACTGCAGGTAGAAAAATCTAGGTCAAAATGAACGATAACATGTGAATCTTCTGACTTCAGTGTTTTATTTCGTTTTATCATAAAAAATTTCACGGCAGATTGTTTCAAATCTGTTTCAAAGTTTTAAAGCGAATAAATGTGACATCGTTTGTCCTTTCACTAGGTACCTTTATAATAAGACTAAAATTCGCATATCTCTTGCTAAAGGGATTTAGTTTTTTCTTTTTCTTTTTTTGCGAAATAAAAAGTATTTCATATCATCTTTTCGAGCGTTTCAACGTCAGACGTAGGTACCTACTTTCGTACTTTTGTATCTTCCCAAACGTATGCCTGAGAACTTTCTTTCTTATTTTTCTTTCACCTCTCAAGATGAACTTTTTTTTTTCTTCCCATACAGACCCATAATAGGTTTTGAAAGTTGGCGAATTCACATCTTTTAAGACTGGCTAATAACTGCAGGACTAATTAAGAAAATAACTGTTGAATGCGATACCAAAATTTAAAGAACTTTTAATCAGTGAGTTTTTGTAGTAAAATAATAAAATTATGTTACATACTTTATTCCGTAGTTCCTTCAAAATTGAGTTTGAAATTAGTATAATATTGTATGTCTAGCGCTACCTATACATATTTTGTAACCGTTAAGCACACAGTGTTTGTGCCAGAGTTCTAAAAATTTACGAAAAAATATTAAAAAGAACTAGCGTATCAAGCAACACTAGAAGATGACGTTTTCCTAAAAAAAATAAATAAATTCTGTAAAACTTGATTAATAATTGCTTATCGAATGAAATAACAGCAACTGTGCTTTGATGACAGATTTTTTTTTTCTTCTCGAATATGTTCTCTTCTTTTGATAGCAATAATTTAAGATTTTTTGAATCATTTTAAGTTTGACGTTGGTAAAAACATGTTCCGCAATTTGTTAGAAAATAATATATTCGTAATTTGGTGGAATTAAATACAATAAAACAATGAAAACGTGTAAATATTACGTTTAAAATGAGGTGTCAAGGATATTCATAATGAAATTAAAGAATAAAGTGTATTACGAAATTATAAAACGCGTACACAAGTTTTTCAATCATTGCTTGGCAAATTAAATAAAAGCAAGCCTTCTTTCGACCAGTTTCTATAGTCCATTTGGACTTTATGTTCTTTTTTTATAAGATTTTTTCAAATCACTTCTGTGCACGAACCTTCAAGCCGTTTAAAATAAAATTTTTCGGAATAATGGATTATAATAATTAGTATATTCAATGTCTATACCAAATTTTGTAACTATCAGCTAAAAATTGTTCATTTTAAAACCATTTAAGCCTCAAAGATGAAACATAATGGGATGAAATAAACCAATCATAGGGGTGATCTGGATCATAAATAATAAGATTTGTCCTTGTGTGGATATAAATAAGTGAACCAAATTTTAACGCTATCAGATAAAAATTGAGACTTGTACCGAGTTCAATAGAAATTTGCATAATTATATAAATATATACATATTATACGTATTTCAGCTGATAGCACCCAAATTTCTTATAATCATGAGACGAAAAAGAATCTCCCTTCACCCTGGGGTCGCAATACAATAACAATTTTAATATGTAGATTTTATTCTAAAAATTACATAAAAATAAACAAAACAATTAAGGAAAACTTACACATACAGACAAACTCGCTCAATACATCTGTCTACTACTTTCATAAGTAAGCATCGGACTAGCTTTCCACCCTGGTGATTGAGGTCCGAATACTCGTGAAGGTGAAACTTTAATAAAGTAAAAACAAAATCCGAGTCATTTCTTTCCTTAGTGTTAAGGCGTTGGTTGATGCGTGGAAAGAGGCTTGGAAATCGTGAAGGCGTGTGGAAAAGTCAATGAGTTGTACAAAAAAGTGAGTGGAGGAAGTGAAAAGGTACCATATATGGAAGCGGAAAAAACCAAAAATATCCCACTTTCCACAAGCCAAACATGCTTGGGAAATGAGGTATTTTGTTCACGTGTTATGGAATAGTATGTAGTATGCGAGGGGGTCACAAATGGACACCACTACCTGCAAGACCAACCAATATTTTTATACAACCATTGCCACAGCCCAGGAACTTTGGTAAGACCACCTACACTGGATGGTGGCCACAGAATTACCACCACCCAACCCAGAATAGCCTGCCAGGTGTCCATTGACCCGAATTTCGACCATGTACGGAATAAATTTTAATTTTCCCTACATTTTGGCTATTTCTAAGTCCGCGAAAGTTTTCACCATATATGCTTATTAATTCAAAAAACACGGACCATACGAACCTAGAAACTACCCCATTGTCAGATTGAACAAATCAGCACATCGTTAAAAAATGAAATGTATAATAATAAAAATAAAAACCAGTATACATTTTTAGAAAAACATATAGAATTTATCACAATAATTTAGTCTGTAAAAGATAGACGTGTACAACAAAATATAATGTGCAACCACTCAGAGCACAAAAACGAGAGCAAGCTGTATGTATAAAAAAAGGAAGTGAATAAAATAAATTTAGTAAAATTAATTTAGGGAAGATAGTCCGTGGAAAAAGAGAGGGAAAAAACTAATGTGGGAGTATGAAGAAATTTACTATTGGTCAGATTTCTGACTCCGCGGCAGCAACCAAAACAGCAACCACAGAAGACGGGAAGGGGAGAGTAAGAATATATACGTAGGTATTTATTATGGACGGAACCGTGGCGACTTCTTCAAGGGGTGAAGAGAGTGAAAAAATGAGAGAGTAATGAACGAGTGAAAGATAAGAAGAATGAAAAAGTGCAAAGAGAGATGAGTGACAGGAAAAAGTATGACAAAAAGATGAAATGAACGAACATGAAATGTGTGAGAAGAATGAAGATGCCAGTCCGCGGAGATAAATTTGAAAAGGAATAATAATTTAATACAACTTTGGGGAAAAATGGACAGAAAAATACACGTAGCCTAAGATTCTAGGCTACGAGAAAATTTTTATAATGGTTACAATCTAAAACCATGGACAGTCGATTTCAATGGGGATTTTCAAAAGTGTTCATTTATTATTATTTAATTTTGAAATTTTTTGAGATGCCGCATGCGTCAAGTATTTTATACAATTAGTTTGCAAAACGAAGAATTGTCAACGAGCAACAAAACAAGTTGCAGAGGTACAATATTTTTTGCAACAAATATCTACACTGAAAAGCGGTTGTATTCGATAAAATATTATGGGTAGCTAAACGTTATTTACAACTTCCTACCAACGGAATTTTACAAAATAGTTAAGTAAGTTTCCATGTGAATTTTATAATATTGTTTACAATTTGTAAGTATTACTGATTAAAATGACCCCATTTCATTCTGAAATCACGTCACATGCGTATATACAAACAGCGCTGCGAAAAAATAAACAAAAAATCTGTTAAGAAAAAACTCATTTTCACCATAGTACGAAAATGAAAATTATTTTCGACTGTTTTTGACTGTTCCAAATCGATTTGGAAATCTCGCACTTGGCTAACCAAAATGGGGATGGTGACAGATGAATACGTGACACTTGTGTACACCACTATTAGTGACTGAGATAATGACACTCACGTACAACAGGTGACAGCTGCATACGCAGACTCCAAACAAGATTGACATCTAATAGGAAGATGGTCAGGAAAGCCAGTAGTAAGAAAATATGTTCAGAAGAGCCAATGATAAGGGATGCAACAGCCATAGCAAGAATGACGAAAGGCCAGTATAATAGGTACAGAAGACCCATCTAAAAAAATACGAAAATCCGGGGGTCAGTGTTGTGTTTTAATTTTGTTTTTTCTGCGAAAAAAATTAATCCCACCTCACTCTCTGCTATACTGCATGATAAAGACTCAGAGAAATGAGAGTGGACAAAGGAACATTGAATCTGCCAGACGCCAGTCTTAAGTCTGGAATAAAGGGAGAAGCGAAATTGGATGATGGAAAGAAATGAGTTTGTTGGCCAGTATCGCCACTTTTCCACTACCTGTACGCAAGTGCCACTAATGAAATCATTAATTCGTTGTGTACTCAATTTTAACGTACGAAACACCCAAAAATCGACTCAATAATAACCTCTTTTTGGTGTATGAGTTGCGAAAAATCTATTTTATACTCACGTACTGTAAACGATGTTATTATTATTTTCAGTTAGTATGACAGCAGAAAATAATAACCATTAATATTTAGAAATTTACGATTTGATGATCATTTAAAGTCCTATCGCAGTCGTGTAACATTTACTCGCCTCGTTTAATGATCTGAGATGAATGCATAATCCTCCAACATGTTAATTCCAAATAAATTTAACGAGAATTAAAGGCAAATTTACCGTTTAAAGAATAGCAAGTTAAACGGGTTAACGTTACGAATGAAATTAGCTTCGTTATAATTTTTATGAATCAATTAGGTGGATTCGGCACAGCAACCATCGAACGTGAAATAATTTGCATCTTAATAATTTTTCAACGATATTAGAGGCTCCTTAAATCCAGGAAACACTTGGTTTCCAGAACGCTTTTCATTTTATGAGAGAAAAACTCACTAAATTATACGAATCACCGATTACAATAGGCTACAAACTTATTACGTAGATATATACCAATCAATTTTTTTGGTTCCCTACGAAATAGACACATTAATAGATAGACCAATTGGGCTACTTCTTAGAATTTTGTGAACTCGACGAAAATTTTCCAAACACAAACAAACACAGCCGTACCTACGCATTCGAACTTCGAATACCCATCGAAATGAATTTCATCGATGGTTATTTTTCATTTTGTAAAAATTAACAAACGGTGGTGTAACGAAGTCTGTTTACCCTCGCAGAAAGCATAATTCTTTTTATAAGAAAACTTCGGCTTCGTAGTCGTTTTCTAAATGTTTTTAAACTTTCTATCTTAACTCTGTTTACTTTCGTTCGCCCAAGTTTGAAATAAAAGCCCAATTATGACGTCAGCAACCGAACAAAGCGAGTAAGTACAAATTACACCAAAAAAATTCCTAATCACAGGTATACCTACTCAGGCCTTAATAAATTTGTTTCGAGTAACGATGTGCACACTGCCATTAAATAGATTATCGGTACGTACTGCACGAGCCTCGGCATTATTGAGAAATATAAAAATTAGAATGACCACTGAATTTCTGCTGGCTGGGGATCGTCTGAATTGCCGTTGCTTATGGTTTATTGTTTGCTCACGTGACTCAAAAATAATGCCACCGTTTATCGACGTTGCCCGGCGGTATATACTAATTTTTGTCTCTCCACTGCATAAAACCTGTAAATGTACGTATAATTTGCGTAAGGAACTGAAAATAAATAGATAGGTACTTGATGCGAAGAATAGGCTGCTAGAAAAACGTGGATAATATTTTACAATTGCGACGGATTTCATTGTTTACTCTATTTGTTGACTCACGTATGGGTACTGTCTATTCCTTTTTTCTGCCTTCCATATGTTTGGTATATAATTAGGTAGTTGCTACATTACCTTAAATGGCATTGGCTTAAAATCTGTAATTTAAACGATAAGCTTTTTAAAATATTTAATTTGGGGCCGACTTTTTTTTTTTTTTTTTTTTTTTTTTGTCATTCGTCACAATGAATAAACGATTTCAATATTGATGATAATTTTTCAATTGTTTAAACACGTCAAAATTAATTTTACTTATCGTCAAAGGAGCAGTTGAGGAAAATGAAAACTGTCAGTGAAAAATTTCCTTTACGTACCAATAGTAAATCCCAGCAACTAAACGAGAATTTTTTTCTGTGGAAAGTAGGATGATTGTTAAATTTACTTTCCTGTTTTTCTTTCAAATTTTTCTTATGTCTTTCATTCTTCGTTCTCCACTTCTTTTTTTTAGCTATGGTATGGTCGGGATCCCCCTCTCTCTATTCTAAATGAAGTTACTATCAGTCCAATATGCTGGAAAAAGCAAATAATTGAAATAACCTTATTTTGTCACATGTTGACGCCCCAGGATTCCAGACATAGAAAATATGAATTATTGTTTTTAATGATCGCAATACTCCCGAGCGATAAACTAATTTACAAGTTATTACTTTAAAAATGCAAATATGAATAAATATTAGATTTAATCAGTTACCCTATAGGATAATGTCAGCTGCAGAGAATTAGTGCTGTAGGTAAGTATTATGTAAAACGAATAATCTTAGTCTTTGTCTTGTTCTTTAACTTGTTTTTGACCTTGGGGATTCAACCTAGAGCTTGGTCGTTCCTTGTCAACTGGCAAGTCTTCGTTTTAGTCTCTGTGATATACTTAGGTACAAGACTTCCGCTATTATTAATGCCTAAATCAATTTTAGGTACTGTTCGTTCACGAGTGCTGGTCTTGTTCTTCCAAAAAATGCAAAACGAAGACCAAAACCAATACTAAGAACTATTCGTTTTGCATACTATTTCAATTCTGTGCACACGATTATCAAATTATTTATTTTAGCATTATAGTTTTGGAGTTATCGAGGATTTTTGTGTGTAAGATCCGAGTAAATTATTGGACATTGAAGGCTTGAGGTCCATTTGGTATGAAAAGAAACACTTCGACGAAAAGTAAAATTAGATCATAAAACATAATTTATAAATAACACATCAGATCATAATTTATCAAGAGAGTTGACAAAGAGTTCTTTACTCTGCAACTAGTTGCAGGAGAAGTAAATACGTAGCAGAATAATAACAGAGATATTAATAAAAATGAACGACGCAGTGTTGCCACGCAGTACTCGAACAATATTTATTTCCTAACATAAATAATAAAAAAAAAATCAAAATTATGAAATATCTCGGTAAAAACTATGAGAGATCGAAAAATTGCTAGGATACATTTTTTGTACTCATATAACGTGGAAAATTATCCGTTCATGTTTTCACATCAGAATCTTGGAAACCAGTACTGATACATAATGTTATACGTATACTCGCCCAATCAATATGCTGTAAACTATATAAAATTAAAATTGAACTCGTTATAAAATTTTATTCATAAGTATTACTCGATATTTTCCTACGCGTAAGTAAGCCACAAGATAACAAAACCTACATACACCAATCATGTCACCTTTGGCAGCCATTGTCACTAAAACACAAACACCCTAAACGCGATACTATATATGCGAAAGGTAAACTAAATTTAATTTTAATGCGCAATCCAACGCGAAATAAGGATAGCTTCGAAATGAATTACTTAACTTATGCTCAAGTTCTCATAGCATGATTGTATATAGTATGACAAGTCGGATTTTGTAAACCTACCCTCACCCGAAGTAGATAATTTCTTCCCTTCGTAAATGAGAAACGAAAAACAATGTAAACGTATATTAATTATTAGTAGATAGATACATGTCATCATTATCATCGTCGTTGTCATCGCTTTTTTCACTTCAGGCGGTTTTATTTTTATTAGGTACTTTTTTTTTTTTTTTATGATTCGTTAGATCATGCGTCAATCTTATATCATCGTTAAAATTCGAAAAAGTACTCTGAATTACAGTTACTCCAGTTTGCCCAGTCCAGACGCTTTTAAAGTACTGAATTATTTATCAACACGAGAGTACCTATCGGTGAGTAGACCTTATAGTTCATCCACAGTGTTTTTTTTATCGATACCTTTTACATAAAATTGTAAATATTGTCGTATCTGTTCTTTTTAAAACATTTACAATCTACTAATGTGTGCTAAAGAATATGTAAATGGTGGTAAATTTGACTGTGTGATGCATTATTTGAGCTTTGTAAAAGTTTTGAACGCAAAAAACGTATCCTTTTGCGTCGTAAGGTACTTAGAAGCGAAAACAAAAAAATAGTCATTCTAACAAGGATAGTAGTAGTTGCAGTTGCTTCGGAATTAAAGTAGGACAGTGTATGCCTAGTAAACAAAAAAAAAATAAAATAAAATAAAAATAAATAAATAAATAAATAACACTCAGTGGAACTAAATGTTGTAAGAAGTGTACATAAGCCGAATATCAGCCATTCGATTTTTTTTTTAATTTTCTTTTTCTCATAACAAATTAACGTCCTACTTACTTCACAAAGAACAATATTTTACTCAATGATTCGTTTTGTACCCAGTTTTTGAAGTGTGAAACTTACGTACTATCGGTAGTAAACTCGTATGACCTTCATACGACGAATCCAACCCCAAAAAGCGTTACTGGCTAAAAAAAATCAGATGTAGTGAAAGGATCCAATAATAAAGCCTAATGCTGGCCAAAAATATTTGACGTCAGTGGACTGAATCGTGAAGCACTTACTTGTTTTTTTTTTTAATTTATAAAAAATGAAAAAAGAGGTTTTGTTTCACCCTCATTATAACAAAAAATAAAAAATAGGGATTCAGAGGAGAAAGCTCACAATGAAAAACGGGGTTTTGGATTGCTATCTACTAAGTCCTCGACCCCCAGGGTTTCAAAAGTAGGCCAAACTTTGATTCTCGTATTTTGTTATCTGATACATCAGCACATATATTTTTTTAGAGTTATTATTTCGACTTTGATACTAATTTTAAAAATTACATCCATGGAAGTTCCGCTTCTACCGCGTGTCCAGTGGCATACTCATTTTTTTGTTTTAAACATACACAGGTAGGCTATTCAATTTTGTACAAAACAACAAAACAATTGACACCTATACTTGATCAGAAAATGGTACTGGATAAAAAAAATCTGGACACAGATTTAGATTCTGGTTGTAAAAAATAATGTTCTATTAAATTTTGCAATGATTTAAAAAAACAAAAAAAAAATGTTTCGTCTTGTATTAAGTAGAAAATGAGGTAAACTTCGTGAAAATTTTAGATTAATTTTAATTTCTTTTTTAAAGTATTTTCTTCCGAAAAAATCGTTAGGAAGACTCTTCGAAACTAATTTACGATATTGAAAATGTTATTACTATGATTACAGTTTATCATTGTTTATATTTAAATGATGGATTTCTTAAAAAATATCTCGAAAAACAAATTTGAAATATTTTTCGGAAAGGTCATTTTTCAAAATTCCTTACGAAGCTTACTGTTATACAATTATGATGAAAAATGTATGTGACCCAGAAAGATAAACAAGGATGGATTTACATATAAGCTAGCAATGCCTTTAAGTACCACATAGTTAGGGGCGTCAAGGGCGTAATTACATCAAAATTTAAGGAAGTGGGAAAAACTGTGAAAAGTTTTCTCTCAATTTATTTATTTTTTACTCGCAAATGGTCCAGTTACGTCACAGGAGGGGTATCTAATGGTTTTGTGGCTATATTTCCAAAAAATATACAAATCTGCCCGTTACGATAAAAGGGAATAATTTTATTTTACAGGATAGGTAATTAGAGAAAGCGAATATTTGTTATAGTATTCAGTTTGTTGTTGAGTTTGTAATAAATCTAAAAATATTTAAAAGGTCACATTAATAATGAATGATGTAAGATCTTAAACACCGTTCCAAATTAATTAACTCATAACTATGGTCATATGGATGAAATGGAACCACAGTACGGGCCAGTTGTTTATGATTTATATTTTACATCATATTGGAGTAGAAAATTCACATATGTTGTCGAATATTCAAAGGAGAAAAGATAGGCAATCTTAAACACATATTGCCAGCTACGAAAAAGTGGTAGTGGTAATTTGGAACGGCCTAAAACTTGTCAAAAAGCTGGTCTTCTTCGATACAAAATATCAAAAAAGTGAAAAATGATTTCTTTGTCTTATTGCAGGTATACTTACATCTTTTCTCTTTGGGATACAATATTCGATATCTAATATTAGCACATTCAGTGCAACTAATCTGCAGAAAAAAATCAATTTTGAAAATTTTCGATGAAACAAAATTAATGTAAAACCAGCCCATAAATTGTGTTAAAAGTAGTGGAAGAAATTTTAATTTTTAAATACCGATCATGCTTTTATATTTCAAGAAAATTCCCGGAGGTTAAAGGTTTCTTCTTTCTTACTCGATTATATACCGTCGTTTAACTGTTGATACATAAACAGTGAATCACATTACTTTATGTAAATTATAAGAGATTCCTCGATAGATTTGTGACTCTTTTATCAGCATATCGTTCTCAAAATCGAAATAAATTATAACGTCGATATAATACTGAAAATATACGTTTCGAATATTTTACAAACGAGAAAACTAAAATCGTAGCCGAAGAAAACAAAATTGTTTTAAAAATGAAATTGGTCGAATGACCTACAAATTTTTCAGACACGCTCTCAAAAAAATCACAAAGAGCGAATGAGGGTGACATGTAAAGGGTAATGGTGTAAGTGCGCATTTCATTCATTTTATTACGTTCCAATTTGAACCCATATAATCGAAAGGGGCAATTGTTTTTTATTTTTTTACTCCCTCCCGTTTTGTTCATCAAAAAAACCTTCAATCGAGAGTCGAGAAACTATTTTACAGACAATGAGAAAATTCTTTCGACACGAATTCTTTCTTTAATTAGCCGAGGCCTAGCTTTAGTTCATGTACGTGCAGAATAATCGTAAAAGTCGCACTAAAATTCTCCACCAAAGAGAGAGAGAGAGAGAGAGAGAGAAAATGTAAATCTTTGGGAAAAAACACGTATATAAAGATGAAAGTACCCACATTTTTGACGAGAAAAATAAAGAAAAAATTGCACTGTTTTTTTTTTCATTTCTTTTTTTTTTTTAGAGGAATTTAAAAACCTTTCCATTTGTTTAGTTTCGTTCTGTTAATTTAATGGGGTTTCTGACCGAGTAAATTGACTGCGTGAATTGAGTTAGGAGCGACCTAAATGTGGAAAGTCGTAAAAAATTTTCGTAGCTGTAAAAATTTATTTTGCTTTTACAATATTTGAAACGGTAGCGCATGTGAGAATTTCGAATCGGTCTGTTGTATAAATTACCACCTACTGAGCTCGACAAACTTGTAAACTGAATTTTGGAAACACCAAAGGTTTTAAACTTCCTTTGTATAGGGTTTGTAGAAGTATAATAAAAGATTACAAAAAGTTCGATTGAAGACGTCACATAATATAAACTAATTTGGAATTGTGCTGCGTATGGTTTCAGTGCCACGAACAGCGTTATTAGGTTTTAATTTACAAACGTGAAGCTGAATAAAATAGGCCTAGTAACCTTGTAGATAAGGGGAGGTCCACTTGCGAATAACAAAGAATAAGCAGATATTATTCGTAGTGTGAGGGAAACCTCACTGACCAAACTGAAAGAAAATCGCAAAATGAAGTACGATAATTATGAAATGATTTTCTAGACGGTGTTATCAAAAATAATACCTTATTGGAGATTTCAGTCGCCTCTAAATACACTGAGGACTGTAAGGATGGTTTCAGTAACTTACATTCTATTTTCGAATTTTAGCACTTGTTTATGCACATTCTATTTGTCCATTTCACTTCACTCCCACATGCATGTATTCATTCATACAAATTTTCTCACGTCATATTATTCCATTCATTTCCTTTCGTGCAATTTTTCAACTATCTACCTTTGTTGTACTTTTGTTTGCAGTGCATTCTTCCAGTCTGAACAACTTCCAATTTGTTTCTCTCTCTTTTTCGGTTACGTTCTCCTCTCTCTTCGGCGTATATTTCAGTGTAGGCCGAACCTTGGCTCACTATCTACCACGCAGTAGCTCGTGAAAGTAGGCGTCTCCTGTTACACCAAGATTCTAATTACAATCGATGTTTCACTTATAGCCTGAGGTGGTTATTTGTTAACTTTCATCATGATAGTGAGACTGAGTCTTATCTCTTATCTGATTTAGAGTCTGATGAAAAAATTGTTCTATTCATTCAATACGAGATTTTGGCTTGAAGTAACTCACGACACTCTTTTAATTTTGAAAGCAGATCAATTACTGAGAAATTTTAGCGACAACTGGCCATATAGGGTATTTAAGATCTCGTTATCCGTTGGTCTCTGGAGCTAACTGATGAAGGAGGTGCACTATAGCTTTCGTATCAGAACAAGGCTTGCAAATTACCCCCTAAAAAAAATTAGATCAATGTTCAACGTAAATTATCCTTTCAAAGGAAAAATATAAAATAAATTTAAAAAAAAAAAACAAAAAAAAAAAAAAAAAAAACAGACAAACAAAAACAACAAAAATCTAAAAAAAGCGAAAAATAGAAAAGGTCAATTTTAATTTTAGCACCATAGGTTTAATTTATTAGGTATTCGAAATTTCATTCCCGCGTAACCTTTTTAATTGTGTATAGATACTATAAACTCGTTGATAGGTCACAAGCTGAAGCTTTTTTGTGAGAAATAAATAAATTGTAAAAACGTTTATGTGTTCACATCTTTATATTTGAATCTAATGGTTCTATCAATGATTTGACTGAAGTGCACGTGGGTCAATATTAATTCGATTAAATGTTTCGAAACATACCCAAATATCAAAAGATTGCTTCTTAGTTTTAAAAATTACATCAGTAAATTTTCGTCAGTTATCGACCTTCCATTAATGAAATTAATTTATTTTCGTTTTCTTTCATGTCTGTCAGTTGATTTTTCTCTTCAGCACAGCCCAATCTGCTCTTTTCTCTTTTTATTTCATCTAATTTCTGCTCATCTTTATAGTGCAGTCTTCGTTTTATTCGTAACGACATACCGAATATTCTCTTGATGCTAGGTGCCATTATTCGTTAAAGCTTTAATCTATTTTCGTCAGAAGTGAAAAAAAAAAAAAAAAAAAAAAAAAGAAAAGAAAAAAGAAAAGTTCACCATTTTTATTTCTATTCCCATCGCAGCTACATTATCTCTCGTTATTCATTTTTATGGAACGTATTATATTTAACTCTATTTTTTTTTTATTCTTTTTTCAATATTATAAGAATATTTTATCACTGTTTCCGCCAATTTCCAATGTAAAACGAAAAACTTTTTGTTTATCTTCGATGAATTTCATTTCGAAGTCCTATTAATGTAAAATTTAATTCTGGGGAATTTATATTTGTTTTACTTACCTATGTGAGTCAGTTAAAATTCAATCAATTTGAGACGTAGTATTCACAAAGAGATCAACTTTTGTAGAATTTTTCTAAGAGTTGGAATTCTGAAGGCTTCTTTTCCAATAAATTTACCTTTTATGTTTCTCACGAAGAGGACCACGGTTTATACTTTCTTCATTTATTTTTGTTGTTTTTTTTGGGAATGTATCTACTCGCGAATAATGAGCGAAACATGTTGCCAATCACGTAATGCCTTGAGGAGTTTTCTTTAAAACCAGAAAAATATTAAAGATAAGACACATGTTTTTTTTTGATTTTCTGAAGATACAAAAAACATACCGAGCTATTACACGCATTTTAAACAATTTTTCACTCTATGAAAGATTATATTCGAGTGAAATTTTTTCCAAATGCCTTCGGGAGGATTTTTTGTTATGAAAGTGAAAAATTTCTTAACGTGTAGAAAATTCATTGTTTAAATTTTATTTATTTTTTCATTTTGTTTGAGTTATGTGTGAGAAAGCTTGTAAAATAAAATGCGAAATATGAAGGACTTTTTGTTTTATGTTTTTTTATGCTTCATTCTTCAGGATAGAAATAAGTCAAAATACAGTTGTATGAATTTTGTTTACGCTTTCACGAAAACGTAGCCTTTCGCTGTAGTTAAGATTCAAAATTTCGGCTTTTGATTACAGGATTGAAAATGTTCCATTTTTTAATACAAAGTACGTTGATCTCATTCAATGGTTAGTAAAATTTGGTTTCCAGCTTTTTTTTCCATCAACGAATGTACAAAGTAGATATTCTTCGTTTGAATCATTTGAGGGTTTCGAATCCAATTATACTTAAATACTGCTGAATAAAGGATATATGTAACCATTTAGTAGCTAAATATAATTACGGAAACATCAAAACCCACACTAAGGCTTTTTACTACCTTTTCATTTAACCAATTTTTCAACCCCCAGGGATTCCGAAAATGGGTTAATTTTGGTTTTTCACGTTTTATTAAGTGATACATCACCAAATAATACGTTTCTTGAGGCACCCAGTTCAAATTTAAGATTAATTTTTTCGTATGACCCATTCTTCAACCCACAGGGGCTGCTAATTGGGGACAATTCTGACTTTCTTCATCAAAAATTTCTATCATAATTGATCGCATATTAATACTACGCAGCATAAAATAAAATAGTATAAAAATTAATTTTTTTAAATAGGCTTTTATTCAATTTATATCTCTCAGAATAAAAGCGTGGGGCAGAGTTGTAAGGTAGAAACAGCATAAGAAAGGCTGCTAAGATGGAATTTTTGTGAGAAATAACATTTAATAATTATGTATTAGTAATGACTGTAGGTATTATACTATTTATACTGTCCATAATATTCTCAGCAAGCTAGGTACTATGTATAGTTAGTGCAGTCATTTCCACTACACACTTTTTCTTCCAAAATACTGACACTGAATAAACGGTTATTTTTAAAATTTTATTTTTTATAATACATGATCAGAAAAGCAATGTTTAAACTGGTATTTTGCGAGTGAAAAGTAGCTCTTATTATTGATGAATGTAATCTCGATGTAAAGTGAACGCGCCCCCATGTAAAAATGTAAAGCATCTTTTTACATGGAAGCACATTCACTTTAAATTGAGGTAGAGGTTACACCAGAGATATAGAGTTAAAGAGATGTCCAATGTCCGCTCAAAAATATGTCAAAGATAAACATTACAAATTCAAATATTAGTTACTATGCATGTCTTGTAGCTTTATTGCATGTGTGTATTGGTATGGAGATGTATGTTTTCACAATGAAATATGCGCAGCTTGTAGTGTGCAAAAGTCTAGATAGAAAGCGCAGAAACAGTGGTAATAATGATCGAAAGAGGAGTTCAAAAGAGTGACAGTTGGGTATGGAAATCTGTTGTATTTAACAACCAAAACAATCAAATTAAATTGAGATCGAGCACACACAGATTCACTTACACACTTTACTTACACAACAAAAGACTCAATTAAAAGATTAACACATTTTAGAAGACATTATTATTATACTGAAAAGAAAACATACAAACAGAAAAAGAGCTTATGACTAACTTTAATAAGAATAAAGAATTCAAAATATATTAATTAATTTCAAAAGAAAATTATAATAGCCCATGAAATTATACATGAAGAATAGAGGTGCCAACATACTTGAAAGGCAAGAACCATGAACTAGGACCACTATTTAATCAAGAGACTTCAAAAAGAATTAAATTTAGAAGGTAGATTTTGATAAGGAAATATTGAAAGGAAGCCATTGTACGAGACATGGTGTCCAAAAAATAAGTTATAAAAAATGAATTTAAAACAGACAAGCTTAAGGCAACCCTAAAAAGATGGTGGTCCGAGTTCTTGGTAGCCAGCAGTAAGTAACTCCATTCTTCACATGAGCGCAAGAAACAACAGAAAATAATGAAAAAAGAGTTAAAATAGGTCCCATACACTACACACTTTCGATTCATAAAACATACCTACAATTCAAATTGCTTCATTTCTATCTTTTACATGTTTTCAAACCACAGCTCGTATGGAACATTGGGCATCTATTTAGCTGTGTATCTCTCGGTTACACTTTCTGAATGAAACTGTTAAATCTGCCACAACGAGGAGGTTGATATTTTGTTCTATTTTTTAAATAATTTTCATAAAATATTCATCATTACAATAGAATTTTATCGTTTCGTTACTTTCTAGTCATTCACTATATAAAATATCTTCATCAGCGTTTGGTTCAAAAGTGAGTTTACATGACTGGGGATTTGCTCACTGGCTGCTTGTTTTGCAAACTTCCTTCACATGTAAACGCTCACTTTTGAACACTGGTGTGTGATATACTTATTATTCATTCTAATTTATTCTCTTCACACTGCGGTAGGTATCTAGGAAGCAAAATTTATTTGTTTCGAATCTTTTTATTACGTTTTCGAATGGCGAAGTAGGTATTCGTTGAATTCGGAGGGGAAAGAGAGTATCCCACGCCAGAAAAGAAAAGCTTCGCTAATCCTTGAAATTTCCTCGAGGAATTTACGTCTACGTATCGTCATCAAGAGAAGGATCTGCGAAACAGGGAGACGGAATTTTGACGTATGTCGCATAATGCATTTTAAAAAACATCTGCTACACCAGCACACCTTCGCCGGAAGGATCCATTTATTTCATCGCAATTTCCGCTTCTCTGGTAAACACCGCAGGGGTAGGTTACTGGAAGTTAAACTTTTTGTTGTTGTTTTCAACGCGGTGTGTGTTTTTCACATTTTCATTTTTGAAACCCTTCGGGAGATTTACTAACGTTTATTTTAGGATATTGATGCCACTCTGATGTAAAATGGTAACGGCGAAATTGGGAATGAATTCGATGTGCAATGCGCGCATCGTGCGAAAACAATTTTTTCTGAACTTAATTCTGTGCATGTTCGCTCTACAGGATGAATTTTTACTGTTGTGGACATAATATAAGTATTCAGAATTTGATAGGAGCAAACATTTTGAACCAAATTAGATGAAATTCGCAATAGGTAAATGCGAATACATTTAATAAGAAAATGATGACAAAACAGACACAAAGTAATATATTGCCGGCAAGTAGCTGCAAATAACTAAGTCCACACTACATCCAGCATTCTTCAGCACTTATTTTATTCTTTTAATAAATTCAGGATGCAATATCTAGTTATTCGTAGCTGCCCGTTTTACTTTTTTTCTTATTATTTGTCAAACAAATTAATTAAAATCGCATTATTATCTCGATGAATTTATTTTGTCAGAAAAAGAATGAACAGGGCAAATTATAATATTCTATTAGGTACCTTACTCAAGGCGATGTTCTCTCTTCAGTACCTACTTATTTTTCAGTAAAATGCTGCTACTTACCATAGTGGAATTGGTACGCAACACGGTCCTAACTTATTCAGCCTAATCAGACGTTAAATGTAATTTTATTTTTATCTCCAATCAATTTCGTATCAAAATTATAGAGAAAACTTAGTTCCATTGTTCGAGATTTTCGTGCACATAACAAATTAAGATTGTTGTAATTTTTAATGATTAGACTTCTTCAAAGTGGAAAATAAATTCCTTTCAAATTTATTTTTCGTGTGACAGCTTCTTCGTTTTTCCGGGAATTAGAATTATAAAAATTTTCACCAAATTTAAATAAACCATTTTTTTCACACTTTTATTTATGGAAGTTTCGAAGAACTACTGATCTAAAATGCATTATCGTC
The DNA here is from genome assembly GCA_011428145.1 of Ericerus pela. NCBI lineage: Eukaryota > Metazoa > Arthropoda > Insecta > Hemiptera > Coccidae > Ericerus > Ericerus pela. Next base: position 1,545,773 of record WOFM01000526.1, on the reverse strand, counting down.
GAGTCACATTTTTCAGGTGATTCAATTAAGAAGTAAAGTTTCAAAAAAGGAATCTAATTAGTTTAATAAAACATACGCTCAAAATAACTGATTACTCATTTATTTTCTGACGAGGCCACTAATTAATAATAAAGCAAGCCCATCTAAAAATTTTAATGAATTTAGCAAGATTTAGAGGATATGACGTAACGGTTCAGCCATGTTTTTCAGATAGGAGAGAGTGTTGTACCACGGACCCCAAATTGATTTTTCATTCTATACTTAACACTGGATTGACCAAAAAAACTGAAATAATGCTCAATATAAAGTATGAACATATACTAAAATAACACATATAAAATGCCTGAAATAATTCATTTCTCAAAAAAAAATTTTTTTTAATTCTCTATTTTTTACCATGATACAACAGGGGTCAGAAGGGTGTTGTACAATGGCCTCCACCATTAATCTATGAAACTTGATGACAAACATAACTTACTTATTATTTAATAAATATTTAAAACTACTGTAACTTCAATTTTGAATCAAGTTATAAAAGAAATTATGTAATGGTCTATAATAAGTACACCACATACCAACTTTTACTTCTTTAGAAGTGAAACTTCCTTGCATATGGTAGTAACCCAAAAAACTGTCATAAAACGCATCACCGTGATTGTGAGAGCTTGACCCGTTCAACTCCAATTGATTCATTGAGCGAAAATTATTCACTGATAAGTTGATGAAGAAAACGTTACAGAATGAACTATGAAAGTTATATTTGTGATGCACTTCAAATCAAAAGTGGTGCATCACACATGTCACAAGTATATTTCTTTGCAAGTTGAGATGCACCTGCAGCTCTACGTAGAGTCTAGCCAAAATCCTTACTCAGTGAATCAAGTTGGGTAATTCTAGATTTTTCATCAGTCTAGCCAAAGGCCTATTATAATTGATAACCTGTATCATAATGCCACTTGAAAGCATCTTTAAAAACTGCAATCAACTCTCCTCATACCACACATAATAAGCTGCTTTCCTGTACTATAAAGAACAGGGCTGTACAGAGGAAACTTATGCCCTTGGGAGAAACAATTTATGGGATCAAAAGAAAATTGAAAATGGCATCTGTGATCAAGGTTGTATTCAGGACTAATTTGAAGAAGGGGTTTTTTGAAATTGGAGAAGCTAATTTTGCAAGTGGAGCAATTAAAAAAAACATTTTTACAGGTTTGTTAGCACATTTCTGAAAGAATATTCACACAAAAAGGTAATCAAGAGATTTTTTGCATGTTCCACCACTGCATATGTACAACATATGAGATAGCCAAACCTGGACAAACAATGGCAATTTTAGATCGAGTTTAGGTTGTTTATATAGGGGCTCTTTACACGCATACAAACACACATATGTAACAACCACATATGTCCATGTGTAATGGAAGTGCGTTATTTCTTATCATCATAAGGAACAACAAACAGGTTCGTACCAAATTATGACATCATCATAATTATATGATTAGTCACAGTTCAGTTTTCATATATTACTTGCAATTACTTGCAAGTAATTACATTTGAACTTTCTGTGTGATTTAACGTCATAGAGACAAATAATAAGCCAGTTTTTCAGCAGCGACTGTCATTGAGGGGTGCATGCCCCAAAACCTCATACAAGTTAAATATCCACAATTTTCTATAAATAACTAATTATTTTATTTTATTTTATTTTTTTTTTCAAATGTCGGGTCTTCAAAAGACATGAGCCTAAGGGGAATCTTCCAATTATCACTATCGTCAGCATTGATGAAAAAGTAGGTAGGCACTTGACTCATTGATTCATGTCAAATGTCCAGCACTAATTGTCAACTTTACATGTCTCACATATAATGTTTCAAAAAATGGTTACTGAACTGCATAAATGAGACCAAACATCAAACTTAAACTAGAATAATTAGCAGCCTACACATGCCTCGCCTATATTCTTTATGGTTAGGCAGATAATTGAATTGTTGGCCGGGGATTTCCACAGTGATGGGAAAGCGTAGATAAAAATAAGGATTCTTTATATTAATTCAAAAATTTGTTTTTTATTTATGGACCAATGCTAAATTTGGCCAGTGAAGTGAAAAATCTTAAGCATGCCTGTCTCATAGACCCCAGATTAACTTGAAAGAAATGTCTAATACCTACCTTAGTGAGCGGAATCAAAACTTGGCGCTCAAAAAACTGGAATGGCTTACAACAGGAGAAGAAAGACAATATCTCTCAATAACAAACACTGGATTCATAGAATAGAATTAAAACTAGTCTGTGCATGTGACATGTAAAAACATGGGAAGCTGCTACCAAAATTAGTGTGCAGAAAATACAGAGATTTCAAAATAAATTCATCAGTATATTTGCAAATACAGCGGCAATATTAGCCTACTTTTGGGAGGTGGGCAAAATTGACCATTGTACCATAGAACATTAAAAAAAGGAAGAAGTAGAAACTGCTTTAGATAAGGTTACTTTTACTTCCATGTAATTTTTTATTATTATTTTACAAATCATAATCGCATTGTTCAACTTTATTTTCAAGTAATTTTTAACAATACTCCATTCGCGCATATTATTTGACAATATTTTTTGGGGTGATGGGCTAGAGCTGGTCTGGCCCATCTTTAGAACCAAGACAGTGCAAATGCTTGATAGCACCATTGAAATTGGAGTTTTCATAAATTTTTTTAATTCAAATAAGTTACAGAAAAAAAACACAAAAAAAAAACAATATATTTCAGGCATTAGAATAAATATTGCACTGCAACTCCACCGTCTATCAGGAATGTTAAAAGCTGTCATGTCATTCATTTTTAAACAATTAACCAAAATTAGTAAGAGTGGCCCTTCCTATTCTTCATGGAGAGTAACATTTTAATAGTTTAATGGAAATAAAAATTTAAATAATAATATCATTATAAGTTAGTTAAAATTTTTGAAAAATCAGATTGATTGTAATAATTGAGGAAAAAAGTTACATCAGTTGGTTGCATTAGGCCTATACGTGAATATTGATAGAGTAACTATTTTTACTATATAAGTGAATGAAAAATGGAACTGTATGAACGTGATTGATGATGAAAAAACAAGGTTCTACCAATGAGACTTCACAACAGACAAAAACATAACCAAACGAGGAAAAAAATACATAAACAGGGAAAAAAATTATTTGTTTTCCTGTTTGAGGAGGACTATTTTCACGTTGTTCAAATAACAGTGATGAGCCAATGAGGAAATTCAAAAACTGATGCATATTGATAAAATTTTATCACTTTATTTTTATTCACTTTTTTGTTTTTTATAATTGGTACGACACATCAGTACCAAACACGTTTTTGGCATGGCTTTTTTATAATTTATAAAACTAAAATAACTAGAATAATTAAAAATAGTTTTTCATTCACCTACATAGTAAAATACCCTACTATTCAGAGTCGAAAAGTAAGCAGTTGCCACTCATATGCGATTGCAGCACTCACCTAACTTCAGAACTCGTCCGCAATCGCTTACTTTCCTCCCTCGTTCAGTAATGTACTATTTCTAATAAAATGAAGTACTGATGGATGAAAAACTAATTTACTGAAATGCACATTTTCCGAATGAATTGATAGTGAGACATTTAGCATGTTATTTTGCAGGTCTTGGGTATTAATTTGTTTTTGCTTACCTAGTGTGTCACTTTTACTAAATATATTACGTGTAATTTTGAATTAAAATGTCTATGTAGGCTGTATGGCTATTTGTCATCAAGTTGTCAAGTTTACTACGGCTATTGACTCCTCAGTACCTTCTAACTTAAGAAGGAAAATAATGTATTTTAATTCAAAGAAAGCTGTAACCGTTTGGAAATTCAAGGTAAGCGTAAACTCCACAAAAAATTAATCCTCCCGTATCTCATAACGCGTAAAGCTTACGCGTATTAGTTGGAAAACATATTTTAATTATTTCCCCTTCTTATCATACCATACACCTATATATTATACTCACGCCTATTTCGTCGATATTTCTATCGATTAAAGTTTTCGGCACTTAATTCCTTTTAACGCTATGCCTAAGCTTTTACTGCATGCCCCTATACATCTCATGACGTCCCAATTACACGCCACTCATCGTCTTTCGAAGGTAATCCACGGTATCACTAACCTCTCTTCTCACCAATGTTCTATAAAACTTCAGACAGCAAAAAAAAAATATTGTGTATATTATGTATGTACGTATACACATAATTATAATAAACATAATCTACCCGGAAAAATCCATTAACTTCGATACAAAGAATATAAACATTTTTTTTTTTTTTCTTTTAGAGCAAGTATTTGTCAGTGGTCATTAGTATGGTGTTTATTCCACAGATCTGTGCGTAGATATTCTTTATTTCTTTGTTATTCAACCTGGTAAAAAATGATAAGATAAACATGCATACCAAAAAAATATCGATCGAAATTAATATTAGGTATTATTAAGTACTTAACTAAACCAACGAATTCCATTTTATAAACCACATTGGGCTTTAATGTCTTCCTTTTTCTCCTTCTTCTTCTTCTTCTTCTTCTTCTTTATCTAATAAAATATGGAGAACTCACAATCATCCCAGTTCCACAGTTTAACGCTATTTTATTTGAATTTTTGAAAAATTTATTTAGTTTGTGTGTCTTGTGGATTTCTCTCGACGGAGTTCTCTGGTGGTTTTTTAACGCTTATACATTTACTCACCCTAAAAATGTTGTTGTTTTACGCAACCAAAACGCGAACAAATTTACTTCCATACATCGATAAGGAAATGAAATATAAATTACGAACAAATGTTCATTTCCTTTCTGCACTTTTTTTTTTGTTTTGTTTTTATTTTGTTGTAGAGAGCTAAATTTATGTGTTCTATGGGTTCGAGTTACATTTCGTTGTTTCATTGTTAGCGAGTTGTTGAGAATTTCTTTATTTCTCTTACCACTTCTCTATTTTACAATGCCTGCAGTAAATGAATTGTGGTTGAGCAACAGGTTTTTTTTGGGGGGAGCAGTTTTTTTCTGTTACCCATTAACGATGCAATTTGTTCAAATTAAAAATTTAATAACTACAGTATAAAAAAAAAAAAATTCCTACCTGACTATATGTCACCTGCAAAATGTATTTAGTTCGTTGAAGTATTAATGGAATTTAATTTTACTGGTACATAGTTGAGTACCTAACTGGAATTTGTAATCAGGGATTCGAAAATACGTCGATCGCGTAATTCGAATTGAAAATATAAATTGAAAAACAGGCGAGTTTTTGTCATCAATATACCGATTTACTGAAATTTCTTCTTAAACATGTTCTGAGACGTTAATAATTAAACAACGACCTTTGAAATGATTATCTCACATTTCTATGGTCATTTGTTTTAATACTACAGAACAAAAATCGAGTTAATTCAACTGCTTTAGCTTTTTAAGTCATTTTCAATAATCACCCTCCTCCATTTTACTCAACTGTTTATTGCCTCTTCATGTTTGAATACAAAAGAGAATTAGAATCGTAGACTACTATTCAAAAACTTAGATTAACATTTGAAATGAAGGAATATTTATGTAAGAAGTTATTAATATGAAAATTTAAGAATGACAAGTATCCGAAAGAAAAATAATAATTTTTTCAACTCATACACCAAAAAGAGGTTATTATTAAATTGTGGTATGCCAGGGGGGCCTACTTAGGACCCACCACCCAACAAGTTGCACATTATTTTTTATAAGAAACCACAGCCCCGGCTGAAAGACACACGAATCAATCTCATTTGCAAAGGGAAGCAATTTCAAAATGTTGCCCCCCGACCGGCTCAGCCTACCAGAATTTGTGGACCTGATGTCAGCGTGGAATGACTATATTTTTACATCTGTGTACCTTGGAAATCCATGGAAATGTACTTACATGCTGCCATTCTGCTTCAGATACAAATCAGGAACCCCACCACCGAAATATTGCCCATTGCCTTTTAATAAATTAGCACATTTTTTGAAAATAAATAAATATATTAGACCAGGGAATAATGATGAAAAAATACAACATGTTGCTCACTGAGCTTTCGAAAAACGACTGACTGTAAAGCCAGATTCTCCCTCCGAGATTTTTAATAGAATAAAATAAAATAGATAAAAAAAACATTGTAGAAGATTCGGCGGAGAACTATGAATAGAAAAAATATATGCCTGGTTTTAAGATAAGAGAGATGAGTGAACTGAAAGAAACCAAAAGATGAAACATGAAAGAGACATGTAAAATTTAGAAAATTCGTGAAGGTAAGTAGAGAGATCGATATATTCAAGGTGAATGACTGTGAATGTGCGTGAGAGAAAGAACAAAAATGTGTGAGAGAAAGACAGAAAATAAGATAAGGAAATATAGAGAAGAATGAGAGTGAAATGAAAAAGAGTGAACATGAAAAAACCACGGCAAAAACTATTATAAATGGACATTATTATTATTAAAAATTGGCCAGAAGAGAAAAAGAATTAATTATTATTTACAAAATTAAAAAAATAGGGGTGGTAGCCTCATGCGTCAAAATTTATTTTGATTAGCAAAATACAAGATTTCTAAAGCAGTTTAGAACATCGAAAATGATTATCTTTTCTTCACCAAGTGTAGAAACAGTCCAGAAATGAGTTTTTTCTCAACTGTTTGTAGTTTATTTCTTCACAGAACCGTTTACACATACGCAAGTTGCAAAAAGTCACAATGAAAAAGGGCCATTTCACATGGTGATGCTTGTACAAACAACCAAATTCATTTCTCGATAATATTTAATTATATCTAAAATTCTATTCATGTATGAAGTTTACCTGTTTAATCGAATAAATAATAACCTCTGTTTGGTGGATTCGTTGAAATAAATATCATAGGTACTCAATTAGTTAGCCACTCGTGATAATCAACTCGTTGCACTTACAGCACTTCGCTGTGGCTTGAGCTGCAACTACGCAACTTGTTAACAATCATTTTGCTAACTAGTCGTATAAGATACTATTTTCTAATTTGTAGTTTGAAGTTGCCTTGTTATAGATAGCTTACAAAATAGGCAATTCTTCCATAACAATACAAGTAATATACCACATAACCATCCCTTATCTTTTCGCCCTCAAAAATGAGGAAAAATAGTTTCCAAGCTCTCATAATTATGCACACTTCAACAAACAATAAACACTGAAATTCGAGAAAATGTGTATCAAACTATCTTTGACTCTACTGAAAAAAAAAAAAAGGACCGGGACCTTTATGTCTACTAAAAAAATAATAAATAAGTTTTTTAAGGTGAATTTTCAACTTTTGACTCAAAAAGCTTTCGTCTTTTTGTATTTCACATTTTCAACTCAATATAATAATTTTGGGACACACTCTAGAAATAATCTTCTTAAATAATGTATGATGACCTCCCTGTTATTGTAAAGTAAAAAGGACATTGTTCAAAAACAAAAGAAAGGAAAAGAGCCCAAAGTTAAATTAATTTGCTAATAAATGCAGAAGCATTTTTATTTATTTGCTAAAAAATTAAGTTTGACCAACTGTGATCATTTCTCGTTCCAATTTTTCAGTTCTACTTCTTAATCCAACTGCAGCAGTGCCAGTTAAATATTGGTATATCATATTGCAAAATAATATTTTTATCAGTACCTACAGTAATATTATTACCTGCAACCATCTTTATTTTCTGTCAAAGTTTAAAAAAATTATTTTAGGGATTGAAAAGAAAATAGATAATTAATTTAGTAGCCTAGGCAAAATGTGAAAACTTTGTTCTGTACGTAAGTTAATAGATAGATAATTATATACCTAAATGAAATATCTCTTCAATATAATCCAAAAATATTATTTTTGCAACATGTGTACAAATTGATGTATTTTTGAGGCAAATAAGACCTGATGAAAGTGGCCAATTTCTCCACTCTCACCTGCCACCCACCTTGCTCACTCCTTTATTCACTATAAAAACACCTATTATAGCCTATGATTACACAAGTAAAAATATACTCTTTGTCTGAACGTAGACCCTTCTTAATATGAATAAATAATATCTTTCTTTTTTTGTTTTTCTTAAAAATTCTGCTTACTGCTATAGGGATTTGATCTCTCAACCCATGAGTTTCTAGACTGGTACTCAACTACCTACACTACGAGAGCTAGTTACCAGGAAGGTGCGAGTTTTCTTTTATTTGTTAGGATTTTTTTTTTTTTTTTTTTTGATTTCATTGATAATCTGCTTCAACATCAATTGCAAATGAGAATTTTTTAGGTGCTAGATTGCAGATTTTTCTGTATTTCTTTTTAATTTTTGCCTATTCTTCTTTTTATTTCTCCTTCATTGTCATTTTTTACCTTTTTTTCCTTTTTTTCCTTTTTTTCCTTTTTTTCCTTTTTTTCCTTTTTTTCTTTTTTTCCTTTTCTTCCTTTTTTTCTTTTTCTTCCTTCAGTTCTTTCATTTTTCCTGTTTCCTTCCTCCAGTTTCAAATACAGCATTTATAAACTTTTTGCAAAAAATATTGTACGCAACTTGGTTGGAGTGAGCAATTAATAACTCATGCGAATTCCACACTCGCCTGCGACTCATTCCAGCAAACACTGCACACATGTTGAGAGGGATATAACGATTTTTTGCTCAAAACCAAAATAGTAGATATTATTAATTATTATTTGGTTCCAAAAAAACAACAAATTTTTGCTTTTCTTGATTTTGGGGAGTATTGCAAAAAATAGTGTGATACGCGTGCGAAGTAAGTGCTTGCACCTAATTTTTGCCCTTGTATCACAATTAACTATTGTTGACACCAGAAATTTGAAAATTTTTAAAAGTGAGAACATTAATCTTAACCAGTAGCAAAAGCAGAGACAGAGGATATTACCATAATGAAAAAAATTTTCTCACTATTTTGCATTATAATCTTCAGTAGGAACGCTTATAAAAAAAAATAAAGAAGAAAAAAATTAATATCAATTTTCTATTCAGAAATAAATTTTTATTAATGTTCAGCATACTACCAGCTGCAATAAATACGATTGTATCATAAAAACATTTCCAAAATTATTTGCTTTTATTTGTGATCTATTTCGACCCGATCACTTCTAAATTTGAAAAATTTAATTTATTCTTTATATTACTTTACACTAAGTATATTGAATTTTCCCAACAACTGAATCATCTTAAGCGAAAAATAAATAAAAAGCAAAAACTGAGAGAAATGACGATATAAAAGTTTGGATTATTTATATGATTGGAAGATTCGAAATTTATTTTTCGTTTTCTGGCAAGTTATTCCAAACCATAATAGCGTATTTGAAAAAATTCTACATTCCCCGAAATCACGCTCCTCAGAATTTATAAATTTGAGTTTTGATTTTTACACATTTCTAAGTAAAATTCATTCAGAACATTATTCTCAGTTATCTCCTTCGACCAAACCACAGTGAAAGGGAATACATTTTTTCCATAAACACTAAATTAAGTTTCATAAATTTCCCCTTTTTTTTTTCTCTTTCTTTCAAATTATGACCTAATTCCTCAGTCGCGATTTTTAAAGTGTTACAATTCATGTTGAAACACCAAACCACAACTTTGTCGCCACAGTTAATGCCACCCTCTCTGACTGCTGCATCCTTTCACCCATTTAAAGCTGTTACCGAGACAAAAGGGTCCAATTCAACGATTAGCAACTTTGGTCGATAAATTTTTCATTAGCCACCGAACTATCCGCAAACGCACGTCATCGGCCATATTACCGTAAAGGTCTATTGCATTTTCGAAACACGCTACTGCATTCGCAAATGACATTCTAGTTTCTCGTCCAAAGTAGTGAAACATTTTGGAATCTTGATTTCTTATGTTTGTATTCAACGTCTATGACGCGCATTTCAGTACATATCGGGAACAAATTTTCAACTAAAAAAGAAAATTTGAATGTTAAATAAAGACTAAAGGCAAATTAAGTCAGCTTGAACATTAATTAAAAGTGAAAATGACAAATAGATGTAAAAATAAAGAGCAATGTTATGGAATATAATGCAATAATAATATAACTTAACGAGTGGCTTCTTTGTGTGAATGATATCTAGATTAAGTCTGACTGATATGAACATGATCTGTACGAAACTATTAGTTAGGTAGGTATTATAATGAAAATTTTAAAGTATATGCAAAGCATTTCAAATGAACCATGCAGTTTTAAAACAAGTGTACCACTATAACAAGGGCATATATAAGGGAGGTTCTGGGGTCTGAACCCACCTTAGCAAAGAAAAAAGTAGCTTGACTTATAAAAATTGTGATTGTTGGTTTTGGTGATTTTTTTTTTTTTTTGAGTAAGGGGTCAGAAGATATCCTTGAGTATAGCTCTGTTTGGTAGGATTACACTAACTTACACCAACTTACACCGGTAGGGATATTCCACCAATATTCAAGTAAAACTTGGCATAAAGTTATATAACATTCCTACATTTGTGGAATTGCCCTCCCGGTGTAGATTGGTGTAAGTTGGTGTAGTCCTATCAAACAGAGCTAATGTGTGGACCTTCATTTACTATGGACCTATCAACCCCCTTGATTTGTAACAAAGAATTTCCTCATAATAAAAAAATTTAGAGTTTCTTGGTTGTTACGCATAAAAAAAAAAGAGTATAACAGTAGGTAAGTATCGAAGTTTTTCAAATGAAAAAGGTAGTACCTACCATTTCAGACAATGAAAATTTTAATTACTTCTTCTACACCAAAGATAGTATGGTGCTATAGTCTCATCTTCTTTTTAATTTAATATTTAAAATTTCTTTCCCCTTTCGTATTTTCATGTCTCTTTCTGTTTTACAACTTATTTTTTATGGAATTCTATGAACTCAGCAGAAGTGAACGTGCCTACTGACAGAGGCTTACTCCTGAAGGCGTATCTGACAGTTTTTGTCATTGATGCTGCGCAAATATGGAAATTCATATTCAAACTTATTATTGTACCTGCATATAACGTGGAATATTAGAAGTATAACAAAGTCCAGCCACAAGATTAACCGTCGCAAGCATCAAAACAAACTCGACTAATCGAGCCGTAAGGAAAAATAGAATCGTAAAAAATTTCAAGTTAGAGGATATATTTTTGATAGGTTATACCCAAAGATTTTTTAAAGTAAATTTCTCTTTTCAAAAAATGAAATTCCCATAAAATGTTGGCTAATCATCCAATCCATTTAATTTTGTATTTTTTTTCTTTTTTTATGCGCTTTGGCTACGTGGCCATTTTACCTAGCAGTTGGAGGATTCTATTTTATGTAGGCGGATGAAGAAAATAATCGATACTTAATGACCAATGGTCCAGTCAGATACTGAAGCACTAATCGCAACCAGACCAAATACACCGCCATTTTGGGTCAGGAATGTGCTTGCAGAACAAAAGCAGAACGAATTTCTTTATATAGTTTTAAATAAACATGTGGCAAAAAAATAAAATAAAACCTAATTATTATGATCTTCCCATATACCTACGATAATATTTATTTTTGAAAAATTAAAATTCTACCATGAAAAAAAAAATTTCAAACAACTATCGACAGTATTATCGATAGCGTTTTTTTCCACTATCGCTCAAAACATTTTCAAAAATCAAAAATTAAAAGTTTTTAAGTTTTTAGTTTTTTTCAGTTTAAGATATGATTATTTGGTTTTGCAAATCAAATCAACTTGATCTTATTTTCAGGAATGGAGAAATTTACCTATCTACATTTAAAATTTGGAATATTAAATGAACATGCGTACTTTCGCAATTCAATTTAACTATTGCTATTGGCTGAATCTCAGTCAAAATTATTTATTAGTTTCAGACTTGAAAATTGTTATAATATTATCATATTGCAAATCTTAATGTTGTCGTAATTAAGGGTAGTCACTAATGGGGTCAGTGATTCCAGCGAATTGACGAGTATCAGCTAATTTGACCTCATAATTTTTAATGTATCGCAAGAGTGAAGATCCTACAATCATCAGTTTGAGAAAGTTACATTTAACGAGTGGATAAAGCCACTAATTCTAAAAATTTCTTCTCGATTATACCACCCATAAAAATCGATTCATCCACTCTGATGTATCGAAAGAAAGTGTGTTTTGGCCTGGTCGTACCTTGCTTTTTTCTCAACTATAATTGTGTCATTCGCAATTTTATTCATTGACCAAATTCTGAACAGACGTTTTAAACGACTCCAGCAATACATCTCGAGTTATGTGACATCGAAACACTGGCAAAAAACACTCTTTAAACTAAAACTGTGAATCGTATTACCCCATAATCGTCCAGTTTCACGGACAAATTTTCTCCAGGATCACTTTGAGCAGAGACTAAAACCATTCTGTAAAAGTTAAATTTTCGAAGTCGGGTTTTTTTATCGCGGTTTGTAATCAAGGATTTCGGCAATTAGCTAAATTCTGCTACCTTAATTGTGTAAACTTTCATAAAATTTTACAATCGAGCCGACGACCTGCTTTGAACTTATTCAGTGGTCGTTCGGAAACGCGAAAAGATCGATTCTGCTTTAAATTTTACGACGACGACGAACGCAAACCTGCTTTGAATTTGTTTCAGTGGTAACTTAAAAGCGCCAAAAGATCGATTTTATGGAAAGTTTCCGACGTAAATTATTATTTTGAAGAAAGTCTTCCGTTTTTCGTCGTCCTTAAAGAGTCTTACATCAGACGTATAATTGTATGGTATTAAGCAAAGGTCTGGAAAAGGGAAACGTATATCGTTGCGGACAACTTTTGTCGTAAGAAAGTTTCTCTAAATAAAATTGCATTGCCATCTGCGCAGTAAGAACCAAATTTTTGAAAGTCTAACTTTTATCTGTAAAATTTGGTAGCGTTACTTAAATTTATCTTACGTACTTACCCAGTCAGTGGTTAACGCTGCAGTGAAGCGGAAAAACATCAAATTTAATTCAAAGGGCACAACTGCACCCCATATCTTGTTGATACGAAAATTTACATGTTTCAGAAATGGTAAGAAATTAAATTTCACTGTAACTGTGCTTTTTTGTATTTGAAGAACTTTAGCCAAATGCCTTTTCCAAATCGATAATAGAAGAAAAACACGTAGTTTAAGTACCCATGAAGACAACAATATACCAGCACTGTGGTTAGAGGCTTGATTCGAGGTTAAAAGTCGATTGTATGTTCACTTAAGGTAGTGGGTAGATACTAAATTATATTTCAAGAAACCATAATCCAATGAAGTTATTTTTTTTATAACTATGGGTCTTTCGGTGAAACTACGAGTATGATATTTTCGAAGAGCCAAATTTAAAGTTCGTCGATGTTTGTCATTCATATCATAGTATCTAGCAATAGATTTACATTTTGCAGAATCATAAAATAATTTGAATTTTAAAATTTCAAACCTGCCATATACTAACATTTTTTATTTGTCAAAAGAGCTGAAATAATTCAATAACCACAAGAATACATATTGATTAAGGGTAAGTTTTCATTTGAGCCTACTCTTTGAAGGATAAATGTAGGTGTGGCAACTTCCTACCAGTGGTGACGAGAGTGCTTACACTTACTAGTAGGTTGAGTGGCCTGTCCCTACATTACGTAGGGTGAACACACTTTTGGTTCACGGGTTGGTAGCTCACCACTACCAATCAAATTTTATTACTGAGCTAGGCTCACACGAACAACGAGGTCTATATGTAGATGTGCGCATGCGCTACCTGTTGCGCCCTACAGTAGGCATTAATAATTTTGACTATAACATGTTAAGTTGAACCAGTTATAGAAAATTGTCCTTTAAAAAATTCTTTGAAGTGAGTCTAACAAAACTTTGCATTTTTTTTTATTCGTTATTTGTTCCTTTTGTTCTAATCATCAATAACAGAAATATTCCACCCAAATTATTATCAGTAAAATTAGTAACCTAATTTTTATTTCAGTTCTACCGAAAGATGTGTATGTTACTGTTTCAAAAATTCTATATTCCTAATACTGCTCTACTTACATTTTGATCTACCTCAAATATTTTTGTTTTATTGAGAATGAAAAAGTTGAAAAAAAAAGGTGAGTACCCCTGTGGCTACACTCACAATGATTGATGTGTGAACAAATGACAAAGCAACACCCTGGTGCAACTCACATTCATAAATGATGTTGTGTACATGCACAATGTATACACACAGTTAGACTGCAGGCACAACATGAGCATTGAGCTTTAAGCATTGAGCATCACTGTATAAAAACACTCACCTCTCACACTCAACATTAAAAATTTTTAATAATGAATGTGAGCGTAAGTGTTAATGCTCAAAGTTCTGTCCACAGCCTTAGACACATCAGGGATTTGGACAACCTGACGCTCTGACCTTCAAACTCTCACACAGCCGCTATCAAGAGCCTAGGATATTTATACCACATAGTAGGTTGGTATTGAAATAATATAATAGAGGACGCATAATTATCAGAATTATATTATGAGATACAGTAGAACTTTTGTAGCTACTGTTCCCTCTCCTGCAATATAAAATTCAAATTTACTTTCTCCAGATTTGAGCCCATTGGCAATGATGAGAATTTTTTACCTCAATAATTGAATTATTAAACGTACAGATAGATAAATATACAGTCGAACATCTATTTAACAAACTTGACAGTTCATAAGAAAATTAAATTGAATGTCTATATATTTTTTTTAGTTCGGTTGCTTCTTTCGAATTTAGACTCGTTAACTTACCTAAAGCAAGGAATGAATGGAAATTGTGAAAATACTTTAACTCTATAATTCTCCAGGAGTAAAGTTACATAAGCCCAAGTGTACTTCTTGTTTTAGACTAAAAAAGTAGATAACTAATGTGTACTTACCATATTTAAAATCGAGTTCACTAATTTAGAAAAAAACTGATAAGCAAATTTGCGCGTCATGTGTTCAGTTCACAAAGATAGCGTACGTAAAAGTATCTAGTTTTACTTTTTAATAACTCGGTGGTACACTGTGGTTGCCTATTCTAATCAGAAATCATCGATCTTCAAGTAGTGGTCTAGTACTGTGTAGTCAAAGGAAAATACACTAACTTGAAATCACTTGTTATATTGAAACAGAATAAATCCTTATAACCAATTTCTTATCAAGCTAAAACAGTTCCTTACCCATCCGCAATGTCCCTATTACCTATATTTAACAGGTAGGTACTAAAAATCTAGCACTAATGGCGTTTCCGCAAACTTTTACGATCTATACATTTCTTATCTCATGTAGTGAATTTTTTAAAAGAGTCCATTCGTTGATTACCATGTAGAGGTTAATTTATTTACGTATATAGGCTACTCATAATTGGAAAATAAATGTTTGGAGTGTACTAGAGATAACACTTTCTTTTTATTAAATTTTATTTGTGAACTGATTAATGTTTTAAATCATTTCCTCCTGCTTATCAAACCCGATGCTCAAATTCTGAAAATAAAAATTTTAAGCGCAGTTTGAAAGAACTGCTGAAAGATACAAACGCTAGTTCCGAGCTGAATGGTTTCAGCACGAAGATTGAATTTATTTTTTCTATAAAATTTTTAACGATTTGAAACAACCTCATTTTGTAATTCCGTTGATCCGTTAATTTTATAGAAGTCGTCAAAATTAAATTTAATGAGAACATTGGCACGGTTTAGGATTGTAGGCCCTGTTGAAGTGAAAATAATGAGAAATTCTCCGGCCGGTCTGAGTTGTAATCGCTGGATCGGTAACGACCGAGACGATCACAGCATTAATGACTTCATGGGCTGACGAAAATTCGATATAGGTTACGAATAATTATTTTCATCTCACAAAGCCACGATAAATAAACCTAGTTAGTCTCTAACTAAATCTACGACGCAGATTGTTGTGACACTTCACCAACCACAACACGTTTGCATACTGATAAACAACGACGAATAAATTTATGAGTTTGGGTTCTCGTCATAACACAATTTTTCAAATTCTCTGCCAAACCTCGAAATTTCGCCGCTCTAAAATAGTAAATCTGCGAGGCAGTGCCACAGACTTGTTTCTGCTCACGTTATAAACTCACGTAAACCTTGGTAACATTACTGTGAGTATTTTGAAGGATCTTCAAAATGAGTTTGTTTATAAAGTTACGCACCCGTACGTGTACACGAATAAAAGAAAATAAAGAGAAAATTCCACCAAAAGTAGGTATAGGTACGTAGTCGTGAATTTGAAATAAAAAGATTGTATCTACTTGTTTCGCAGGGGACATTATCGGCTGTTTTTTTTTTTATACACCTGTGTCTGATGAAAAAGACGATACGAATGAAATTGAACCAAGAAAGAATGTAGAAACTTGAATCGCCTAATTGATGTGCAGCATCGATCAATTTTCGAATTGCCTCTATCTTTAGAACATACCTATGACTCAGAAAGATGATTTGAACCTATTCGAAAGGTCATTATGCATTTTTTCAGTTATGTAGGTATGCAACACTATGATTAGTCCTTAACCTTTTCTCGTATTTAGTGACATCTACCGTTTCTTAAATTTTCCTGGTTCTATAATTTCTAATTCTTGAATGAGGATCTAGGGAGTAAACTGCACCAATGGTGAATCACAATCGCACATATGTAAAATGTAACATACTGAATTTTCTTATCTCCTACATCCTTACCTGTCGCTTTGAATCAGAAATAAACCTTCAGTTCAGGGACCTGAAAACGTTTTCTTTCACCGAAAAATTCTAAACTACCGTCACCAGAGGGGAGCTGAAAATATAAGTGATAATATGAATTTCCACTTTTATTGGTTCGTTAAATTTCTTTATATGAGATATTATCAGCTCTAAACTTGTGGGTGTTATCACGAATTGTTCCATCTATGCATTTAACATTTTGGAGGTCTCAATGCTCACTTTTGAGGTCTCAAAGACCATAAATGTAAATAGGGATGAAAAATTGTAAAAAAAAAAAAAAACTAACCTTATATGAGGAGTCTCGTTTACCTTGGCCCTTCAATTTGCGTCTTTGTCTATTCAAATAAATTACAATGAAATACGAGTACTAACCCGACTTTAGATAAAAAAGAGATACATATTTATGTTTAAACCCCGTTAGTACCGAAAAAAAAGGGTTAATTCCAGTTTTTATTTTTTTAAATCATTTCTTACGAACTTGCTCTCAGAAAATGGCTATCTACGTCAGTGCGTAGTAATTTAATATTAAACTATACCTATAGTGCGTTCAAAATTCAAAGTCAAAAATGTTACTTACAACTAATAATGTTTGCCAGCAATTTTTCAAATTGTTAGAACTTTTTGAGAGATTTCATATTTTCTGCTTGTTTTAGATTCCAAGACCTCACATTAGAAAATCATCACTTATCAAAACTAATGTTAGAACAAATTTGATTGTTCTGGTCGAATGGAAATTTTATTTCTTCTTAGACTAATGTACTTTCCACCCAAATTGAATACCTAACTACATAATTATGACTTTTTAATGGTTTAAAAGTAAAATTTTACCAATTTTTAATACGAAAATTTTCAAAAAACTTTATTTTAAAGAAAAAAACTATACCGAAATTTTTCACGCCACCCTCCGCAAGGGATCTGAAAGTTCTGAAATATCAGATTTCTCGATGAAAAAATCTTCTTCAAAGAATGAATTAACTGCCCTGCTTAAGAATACTGCGTAACATTTTCCTGTCACTAATTAAGACCATCTCCCATCATATCTGAATTTTCTAACTTCAGAAACCATTGAAGAATGATAGATTTTGAAGTGTCTATGACAACGACACTCTGAATGATTCTATAAATTTCTCGATGCGAAAGCTATCATACTACACTGTTGAAATCAAATCTTATTGTCTTAAATGAAAGAATCCACAAAAAATCCCATTTCCTACGTTGTTTGTGGTTTTCTTCCGTTTTTTCTGACTGGACAGACCTCGAAGAAGTCGCCTTTCTCGTAATATAAAGTTCTACATCGCCACAGTCGAAAACTGGAATGGATTTTCGGTTTTCAAAACTTTACTGTTGTGGCCATAAAAAGCCTAAAGTACCTTAGTCGACGTATCCCTCTACGGTATCTGTTTCTATTTCATTGGTTCTCATTTTTCGTCTAACTTCGTTGTACTTTTTTCTTCACAATCTCAATTTTAAAACTTCACAAAAAAAAGAAAAAATTTTAATTCGACAGCCATATTTTCTTTAAGTTATATATTCTTCTAAATGGCAGCGAATCTAAATAACGCCACTTATGAAAAAATAAATTATTGTAGCCTCGTTATTCAGCGTCTACGATTATTGTTCGTTTTTTTTTCTTCTTTTTTTTCATCTCCCAAAAAATATGGTTTACATATTCCTCTCGTAGCTCTATTTCTATGGTCGTCATCGTCGTTTTCGTCTCTTTGTGTGATAATTGCATGCCAACAAAAAATAAAAGAAACTCCAGCAAAATGGCAATTGGAGGGTATTACGGATGGGTTCATAAAGAAAGTAGTAAAAGCGAGGGAGAGAGATAGAGTGAGAGAGAGAAAGGAAAAATAAAAGGGAAATACAAAAGAGCAGGCAATTTGAAGAAAATTTGAAGCATGCATTCCATAAGGGTGAAAATCAGACGAGAGTAAAAAAGAAACTAAACTGGTGTAAAAAGAAACAAAAGCATAGTAGCGAAGATGCGAAGTTAGGTACCTCTCAATTTAGGAAAACAGCAGCATTCGGTGGCGAAAAAACATTCAGAACAGAGTGTACAGAAAATAGTATGGCATCTTTATTGTTGAAAATAACGATATCGTATGTGAAAGTGGGGTGCATATAGTACGGGGGTGGAGTAACATAAGGAGTTATGGTTAAATTTTTTCAACGATACGAAAAACTGATTTTATTATACTTATGGTGAGGTGGCGAAAAGAAGAAACG
This sequence comes from Ericerus pela, assembly GCA_011428145.1. NCBI lineage: Eukaryota > Metazoa > Arthropoda > Insecta > Hemiptera > Coccidae > Ericerus > Ericerus pela. Next base: position 1,526,857 of record WOFM01000526.1, on the reverse strand, counting down.
AAAGAGATGGAAAATGGTAATCTTTATGAGAATTTGTAGGATTAGTTTTCGGGGTTTTTTACCCTATTTTTTATGAACTTCTGAGAAGACGAGGTTACCTATACTTCCTACCATTTTAGTTCTCACAAAAATAGGTAGGAACCTACAGATTATAGTTTTTTCTTTTTATCTTTTTGATGCTGAACGTTCTTAAGTACCTATTAAGTATGTATATTTATCTTAACTACTTTTAAGACACCTAAATTATTTTATTTCTTTGTTTTTATGCTAAGTTAGATGCTAACAGTAAGCATAATATTATATTATATTAAGAGCAATGACCGAAAACGGCCACTGAGTGAAAAAATTGATCAAAACGCGTTGTGATACCCTGAAAACAGAAATTATCCGAAATTTTGGTTGTAGCCTACAAAATATTACTCAAAACACGTACTGGTTATGAGAAAAAAGCCGTAAATGGTAATTTGGGTTGTGGCTAATTTGCAAACATGACCACAACCTGGTAGGTTGAAAATATCAAAACGCATTCTAGGCAATTATGTTTAATCATATGTAACTGAGGGGAATTTTATCTTGCGAGTCTGATAATGTGCCTCATGTGACGTGTGTATTCTTGTTCACTAGTTCATTTGGTGTATTATTGTATTGCCTCAAGTTCCTGTTGGAACTAATGTTGCTGTCCGAGTGCCTGATGTTGACAGAGGTCATGCAGCCCCTTGAAATGTTTTAGCAATTGTAACTAACATAAAACACTTGGGACTTTACCAATTAGGCATAAAAAATGGGAAGCTAAAGCGATTGTATGCTCGCAACGAATTTGTTATTGCCAACAGCAAATTTATTCAACTTAAAGATATGCCACCGACCAAACAAAAACTTTGTGAAGCTTCGACATTGGCAACAGGCAGCAAACAAGGTTTCATTGGTTGCCAATGTACATGTTATTGCATTGATAAAAAGTGAAAATTTGTCAAAAAATATAAAATGTAATTCTAAATGTCATAACAGTAAATCTTTTAAAAATAAATAGGTCTAAGATTTACTACCAATGACCAAATAATGACCCAGCTAAAGTTTCTTTAATAGATATTTTGTTGGTTGAAATAACCGTAGGCTAACATGTGATATAGTATGAATTATTCAAAAAATTTATTTTAATTTATGTATTTATTTACAAGTTGTTATTTTTCCTTGTGAATTTTTGTTATAATTGAAAATGAAGAATACTGACTATTGGATAGTTATTATACAAAAAATTATTGAATCTTGTTATTTGTTTTCCATTTATTTTAATACTCATCCCAGCATAGTTGAGAGGATAAGTTATTATAACTGAGCCAAAAAACATATTATAAAACCTTGTCATTCATAAAACATATTTTGCGTATTGGTAATTTCATCATACCACTTGCAAATTAGTCATAAACCGGAATTACCATTTATGGATTTTTTCTCATAACCAGTATGCGTTTTGAGTAACATCGTGTATGCCATAACCTGAATTTTCAGTAGTCGCCATTTTCAGGGTACCACAACATGTTTTGATCAATTTTTTTGCTCAATGGCCGTTTTTGGTCATTGCTCCTAACACACACCTATTTAGCATCTAGCATTGAACATGATAAAATTTATCTAATTTTTTTCTATTTATTTACTCTTTAATGAACTAATTAAGCTTTCTCAGCTGTAAAAATACAAATCACAATAAAAGAACAATATCAAAAGTTGATGAATTTTTCCATTGAAAATTCTGTGAGATACTAATCTCAAAATAATTTAAATAAAAATAAAAATCTATTAACAAGTTGAGCTCCGTACCATTTAGACTCTTCTCCTATTAACCCATATGTTTTCCTACATTCAACCAATTCGATCAATGTTAAATAAAATAATACAGGTTATTGAATGTAGATACGGAGCTCAACAAATAAGTAGGTAGGTAACATTGATAACAGACTTCCCCGGTTAAATCTGAGATAATAAGATCAGACCACAACTAACAAGATGTAAGTGGGGAATTTAGTCCGTTTTTAACCAGCTTGAAGTAATAGACGTTTTTTATTCACATTTTGAAAATATAAAGTGAAAAGGTCATACAAATAAAAGTTCGTATAAATCTGGATTATTATTTATTCAAAAGATTCATTTTTATAATTGAAACACCTTATATTAGCTGATATTGAAATACGCCAACAGAAGAAACAGTAAGACAATCTACAATTTTCATCACCATGTGGTATAGTTAAATAAGGAACAAGAACGGACAATCGATATCACTGGATTCAGTAAGATTTAAGCCAAATAACATCAGCTATTATCATATGTTTTATTAAACTATTTTGTAGAGAAATTGTTTCCCAAATTATAAGGCTTTTAATAATAACTTAAAAGGAGTTATACAGGGTCTATATGACGTGACCTTATGTTCACAGTGGTATATGGGACACTAAGTTTTCATGTCTTTCCCTTCCTAAATCCATGGTATCATGATTTTTAAGATCTATGATCTTGGGCTGTCTAGTTCTTCCCATAGGCATCTTTAAAATTTTAAATTTATATTATTTTAACCAAACTAACAGGGTAACTACTTTTGGGGCGTCACAATTCATAAAAATCTTTAATTAAATTAAACTAAAAATAATGTTAATGGTTTATATTGCATGAAAATTCCTGTAATTATATATTGCTGAGGTTGTATTCACGTTCAGTTTTGACAAAATAAATAAAATAGGTATCATAAGTACTTACATGTGTGAACGAAAGTTCAATCCTTAAATTTTTGGCGCATTTTTATGAGATGCCTACAAATTCATACTTATAGGTCGACTAGATATAATGTGGTAATAGAAAGTAACCTGAAATACTATAATTATTATTCTGTAAGCTTATCTAGGTTAGCATAAATAATTATTCGATATACAGTAGGAATACAGATAGTGGAATTCATTTTTAACATTCGGTTTCCTCACCTTTATCATATGGTAATGAGGCGAACTGACTACAACAAAAAATTTTGGAAGAGTTCAAAATTTTTTGGGGAGAGGAAAACGAAAAAAAAAATGGATGGATGAAAGGGAGAAAATGGAGGGAAAAGGAAAGAAAAATTAAGAGAAATGACGGGTGCTAATTTAATTTTTATGGCCCATACCACAAAATTACCAAAAGAAAGTTTACCAAGATTTCACTTTACAAATCTTAAAATTTTCGACAAGTTTTTACTTTTTATGTAGGCCTATAGTTTTAGCATTATTAATTTCGTTTGCCTTCTTTCTTTAGAATCCTCAGCAAGATAATTATAGGCCTATACGTATCTAGATGTGCACACAGCGTGGGCTTATTCGTGTACAATGTAGTAAACAATATTCGATTGTTTATTAAATACGACCATCGTAGTTTCGAAAACACCACTATTATTGGAAGTCACAAAGGAGAAAATTGGTTAATATTAAATTCTTACGTCAGTTTGTTAATTCGGGATTGAAAATTAATAAACCAATTAAAAATTAATAACATGCCATAGGAATTTAACGATGGTACACGTTATAGATACCAAAAATGAACTTTGATTTTTCTTTTTTCTTTCCAGTAAGTTAAACTCGTATAGGATGAAAACTAATTCCATCAAAAACGTGGGAGTTGTTAAGAATGAAAAAAGTTGAACCAATTATAGCAAACAAGGCAATAGATATAATAAACAAGCTATAGTGGTGCGTAAAAGAAAGTGAAAAAAACTGTCGGTTTTTTACCTATTGTGACATAATAATTAAGAGAAATTAAAATAAACCCCTCAAATTTAGAGGAAACCAAAAAATAAAAAAAATATCCCTCATCTAGCTTTCCATTATGTAATTGAAATTTTGAATAACCTATACTTGGACCTAAGCTGTATAATATGATAGATATGTAAGGCGCGAATTCATAATTTCTTAAAATAAAATTATTAAGATCTAAGCATTTAAGTGACGAAATACCTCAAACCCTTCCATCATTGGATAAGAGAAAAAAGTTTAGAAGAGAAATTATCTTTCTAAAAGTTGTTTACATTTTTCAGTTTTCAAAACCAACTGGATAACGCTCTGGAATTTAATAACTAAGCAGTAGGTACAATATTAATGTCGATAAGTACTCCAAAAAAAAGGTGTCGATATAGTTATTTGTGATACAAGTCCTGCTTTATGTATCGTCAAGGTTTATATAAAAATCGAGTTTATTAACAGTTGCTGCAAAAATGATATTTAAGTTGTGTAGCAAAATCGAAATAAGTACTTGAACAAAATAAAGTAAAATAATCATGTTGTTAAGTTTGAGCAATTTTATCTTCGCTACCTTCATGTTCAGCATCTAGTGAGATCTGAATTAGCTAACTACTTATCTACCTATTGCTTTCATATTTTTTAAACCTAAGTTAAAATTTGAATAACATTAAAATCTATCATAAATATAAATTTTTAAACTGATAGTCAAGGAGTTAGAATAAATAACATAACAAAGTATGATTATTCACCAATAAATGGGAAGGAACTTGATTTCATAATATCGATTTGCAGTTCATCTTCTATTTACATTTCATCTTAAATGAGTGGTCTATACTTGGTTCATAGATAATACTACAAATTACATTCTAAAACAGTAAAAACCGTACTCAAACCACTATTTTCAAATTAGATCCAAAATAAGTTACCTGTAGGGCGCAGCAGCAGCAGTGAGGGCATGCACATGTCTACAAATTTACCTCGTGTATGTGTGTGCCTAGCTCAGTAATCAAATTAGACTAGTGGTGGTGTATCAACAGCCCGTGAAAAAAAAATGTGTTGTACTGGTTTTTATTTTAATATTATATGTGCTTTTTTATTAACCATGTGTTGATTTATTTTTAATTGGCAATGGGGTAGTTTTTGGAATTTGTATATCCGTGGTTTCTGATTCAATTCTGTGGCCACCATCCAGTGTAGGTGATTTATCCCAAGGTTCCTGGCTGTGTCAATAGTAGTAAAGAATATTGCAGGGACTGACTGGTAGTGGTGTCCATTTTAGGCCCTCCTGGCATACCATAATGTATCTAAGAATATACTCAACTAGAAGCAGAATACTTTCGATATAGAGTTGAGAGTACTGAAGGTTGTGTATTATAAAAAATAGAATTCAAGTTTTACATGAGTTGGTATTCTTTGAAAAATAATATATTACACATCAACATTCAAAAGTGAGTGTTTACATGCCAAAGAAAATTTGCAATATGAACGCAGCAAGTGAGAAATTCCCAAGCTATGTAAACTCATTTTTGAACCTTATTGAGGAAGATATTTTTAATAATTAATGATCAAAAAGTGACAAAATGTTAATTAAATGCCTCATAAATAGTCTTAATGGTGGATGAAGTTCTTTCATTATTTTGAAAAATGATGAACCTTCCCTTACCAGCATTAGCAATTGTGGCATTATGTGAAGCCAGTGGGTTTGTCATGCAAGAGATACTACATTCAAATCCCACTCCACTTTTTTTTTTTTATATAAAATATTATTTCTGACAATAATTTTGACAGGGAAGGAAGTTTGGTGATTTCTTTAATGTAGAAAAACAAAAAAATAAGGGTATAATATTAAAATAAATTGAAATAAAAATAAAAACATCATAAGTATGAGTTCATTATTTTAACTGTAGTTTTATAGATAAATGTTGCCTTAGAAATAAAATGTAACTTTGTTATCTTGTAACCTCTATGCCATGATGTAAAGTGAATATGCCTCCACATAAAACTTCCATGGATAAATTATTATATGGTAGAACATTTTCTTTACATCGAGTTTATGCTTCATCAATGATAAGTGTGACTTTTCACTTATAAAACATCTATGTAAACATTGCCTTTCTGATCATGTATTATTAAAAAAAATAATTTGTGCAAACAAATAAAGGGAAACTCTCACCACTATATCAACTAACTCTCCTAGCCTAGTTGAAAGAGTACCTGTTTTCAAATTTATGGTTAGATGGTTCAAATATTTATTAAAGCAAAGAGAAATTTAAAAAAAATGAAGTTAATTTTATTTAATACATCATCAGAAAGTCCATGTTTACAGTAGTATTTTGCCAGCGAAAAGTAGCTCCTATCATACATGAATCACTATGATAAAGGTACACACAGTTAATTATTCCACAAAATTATTACCCGAAATTATTTTTCCAATTATTCCCTCATATTCCGCTATCCACACAGCCACAAACAGATTCCAAAAAATGTTCATTTCTTTCCGCTAAAATAACGAATTCTATAGTGTTACCTATTATAGGTATGCCAGCAAAAATCCAGGGCTAGAACAAGCCAAAGCACCGTGGAGTGGCTCTTCAGGGCTTGTATACTATAAGGGAAACATACTGGATATTGGGGGCAGTATGTCCATTAATTAATTGAGTAGATGAAATGAAGAAGTAGACTAAATAAAGTAATTAACAGAAAATACTCCAGTACCGCACCAAGTAATTGTTTATTATATGTACAAAGAGTAACAGAGGATATTTTAACTCTATAAAAACTAGAAAAAATAATTAATGACAAATGAAAACGTATCGAGAGAATAACTAATAGTAGGAAATACTTATCAGTGTAGCCAACAAGTGCTCAAACAATCAGTGTAACTCCAATAAAAGAGAATAACACATTGAAACATATTAGAGAAACCGAGAAAACATTGAAGCCTGAGAAACAAAAACGAGATGTTATAAGAAGAATTAAGGATTGAGAAGAGTTGGTGGTAAGGAAAAGTTCTGAAATTAGCCGAATTATGCCATACATGCGTTGAAAATACAGTTTCACACACATGTTGAAAAAAAAATTGTACACAATTTGTTTTTCTCACTCACAATGGTTGACTCGTGTGGTTACAGCGCACAACTACGACTTCTCACAATTCCATTAGCATTTCATAATTACCTAGTTAATAGAATTACAAGTAGAATTCAAAAGGGTTGGTGGAATTCTGTCCAAATCGAAAAAATTTCAAGACTCAAGTTACAGTTTCTCTTTTTTTTCATTGTTTTAGTTTTCTCCTTAAAACGTAAAATATTTACGTGGACCAGGATACATATATCTCTTTAGGAGGCCTTTTACGTTGCGGAAACTCAAGAAGACCATTAATGAAATAAAAACTAAGAGAAAATATACCATTTCAATCTCCGGCATGGTAACTAGGTGTAAAAATTCGCATATTGTATTGAAACCTTAAATTTTGTGAAACAGATTGCATTACTACAGTACAGATTGTTGCTATCAATATTTCAAAATATATCGAACATCTTCCAATTGTTTCTAGCCTTAGTACGTGTCTTCGTTTCTAAGTTATACATTACCGGTGTCTATGGCTCTCATCTCCTCTCTACTTCTACCCATTTTTGTAATCACAGAACGAAGAGAGAAAAAATTATAATCCAACTTTAACATAACCAAAATATATCCATGGTAAATAATAATAACGTCGATTATCGTTGAAGGAGAAAAACTTGTTAGTACTTCTGTTTTCCACGCGAAGAACAAACAACTCGAAAAAATCTTTCAACATTACTCTATTCCATGTACCTATTGTATTATATTTATATATCTATATAGGTTCCTATATATATATACACAATGGATACACTTTTTCTTTTTCGTTACTTTACTCCCTTAAACGTTTTTATTTTTCTAAAAGCTCTCTCTTAAATTCGAAACGAGCGAAGAAATATCTTTTTAATTTAACACCCCTCGTTCTTCCACGCCCTCTCTACACCAGGAAGAAGAGAAAGGAAAAAAAAGAGAAAAGATTGCGTTTAGCTGTTTACGCTATATTATGCAATTCTTAACGAAACAACGACGATGACGACAGCAATACAACCGCCTCTTCCCCAACCTAAAATAAGCACCTTTTGCAATAAGAGAAAGAACCAAAAGAAAAAAGAAAAAAGGAGAAGAAAACAATTAAAAAAGTACCAAAGTTGTTTTCAAGCCTGACTGAAGTGAATACAAATAGGCTGATAATTTGGACACGTTTCATAGAACTAATGTGCCAAGAATCTTTGGTTGTTTTCCTGCTCCTTCTTTTTTTTCCTCTTTTCTTTGGTTTGTCGTATCGGTTTTTTTTAATATTTTCAGCTGCATGATAACCGATTAATTAACATTGTTTCTTCGCAAGAAGTGATCTCACTGAAGTGAAATTCTGTTTAGGCTTCGATAAAAAGGCGATATCATTACGCAATTAGCACGTTTCGATGACATTTACAAGATGGCAGCAATATCGAATCTTCTAACGACGGCTTAAGGGTTAAAAATAATTTTTATATTTCTTAAACCAGATGATGTTTTTTTTTCACTTTTTTAATAACCATTGGTGCGAAACTTTCGAGAAGAAAAAAAAGAGAAAGGAAAAAAAGAAAAAATTCAGATAATATGTACATTTATCCTTTGATGAGGCTCACTAAAATCTGAAAACTATAATTTATACGTTTTTAATCGTTATTTTCAATTACTCCCCACAATTTTTTGACAAAAATGTTTCATCGAAGGTTTCTTTAAACATATTTCATCCCTTCATTTTCCTAAAAGTTTAAACTTTGTACCTCTAAGAAAAGTAGGTACCTTCTAGTATTTCTCAAGGTCTTAATAAAAGTATGAGTATTAGCCCCAAGGCCATAGATAGCACTTCCTTAAATGGGGACAGGAGTCCACATCGTTATTTGCTGACTCCTCTGACACCCATCTTCCACCACAACAATGCCACTACTGACAAGGATACACTACTTTTACATACCAGAATTTTGTTAACGTGATAAAGTCTTTGGGCTGCGGGTAAAGAAGAAATTTTGATAATGTTGCAAAGAAGTGTAACAATCGTCATCATTTAACTCAAAACCTTGTGATTGTATATCTACTGTGTTCCCGCTAAGAAGTGCGTGAAGTCAGATTTAGCTTTGGACGAAATGGTTGGTTGGGAGAGAAGAAAAGGTATGGATTCACACTGTTATACAACGTTAAGCATGAGTTGAGCTAATTTTATAAACAAACATTATGTTCCAACTTTCAAGTAAATAAGTGTGAATATGGTTTACGATGTCACACAATTCTTAACATGAACAGTGTATGTACTCAATTACAAATAAGGAAGACATGATGTCATAGTAGACAATCAGGCTATTCGAGCTGGGCAGTGATAATTCTGTGGCCCCTGTCCAATTTAAGTGTGTTTGCCAAAGCCCGTAATCTGTAACTTTGAACTTGGAATACTGTAAGTATTGCTGTGAGGGACTCAGATGGGTCCATCTCCATTTCATGGGGTAATCACTCAGCATTTTTTGACTTTTCCTATTTCAAGTTGTGCTAACTATCCCAGCAAATTTTTGAGCTCTGTATGTATTGCCATCAAAATCGTATATTTTATCAATTTTGGTGGCCAAATGGCTGAGTTAACACCTTGGAACCTCGATGTCAACTGTTCAAACCCCAGTAAGAACAGAAATTTTTTTAAATATTACGAAATAATAAATCGAAACTAGCGATAGAATCCTTCTTTGTTTACACACAGCTGTTCAATTATTTTTTTTTTCAAATTTTTATGAGCCAGAAAGTATTTCTGCTTCTCTCGCATCTTGCTGTCGAGATTTCCTTACTCTATAACCAGAAGCTACATAATAACCACAAAAAAACGTTTGCTAATCTATCAATGTTTCTATACATGGATAATGGGGAACATTGAAATTCTGAACTATACACCTTTTGGATTCCTAATAAGATTTCCACAATGTTATTGGAATGATCACATCCGTGTACATGAAAGCCAACAAATCAACGATTGGAAACATAGTTTCACTTAGCTTCAGCTTTTTGAATTTTTTGTCTTTTTTAAATAATAAGTAACTTGACGCGAAAACGCATAGAAGCTGTCACAGTCTAAACTCTTCATCATTTACGTAGGTATTTTCGATTAGTTTTCACCTAATGATGCTGTAAGAGTAGGCATTGCATTTTAATTGGATCTAATCAATGGTTAGTCATGTTCCCAAATAATGCAGTAGGTAGTACTTAACTCGGTAACTTTCAAAACTCATTGACTGACAATAGCCCTCTGATTACCTTGTGACGTCCGAAAAAATCACAAAAACCAAACAAACAACAAACAAAAAAAAAGAGCCAACAGAAAGGCAGGTAGAGTATAGGAACTCCAGCATGGCCAAGTGTAGAAAAAGACAAAAAGGAAGAAAAAGGAAAAGTCACCATTTCAGAACTGACACCCCAATTGCCAGAATAACCAACCACACCCTCCCACCACATGCCTGATTATTAGGCTATCATTTCGATTTTGATTCCCAAGAAAAGAGTGACCGAAACAGAGTAATAGAAAAAACCATATATTTACTGATCCTCCGTGACAGCTCCGCAGCGGCCTTGAGACGATGCAAATTCAGGTGGTGTGGTTCTGGAATGCCTCTCATCACCCTGGCTGTTGTAGCCCCACTGCCAAACACTGGTACAGGCGAAAACAGCAAAAAGTTGAAATAAATTGCAACTAACTGGATCCTCTGCTCTGCTTCCGCTGCTCTATCTGGTTGAAGGCAGGTCCACTGTGGAGGTGCGGTTTCTGCACCCCTCTGTGGCCTTTTTCAAATTTAGATTTGAGCAGAATTCGAATTTGACCTTGAAGGTCAAATATTTTTAATTTCGATTGACACAAAAAGACATACAAATTGGCCACCCTAATGGACGAAATTACAAGAAAAGTGTCAAATTTCAAATATTTCGTGACCTCCAAAAATAGGCATGAAACCTTGAAATCAAGGAAAATTTTAAACACACAATTCGCGATTTATTATTGTAACATTAAACGGTGAGGGCAGGCCCCTCCGAGTAAGTTTTCTAATTTTGAATTGAAAATTTAGTGGCCGAAAAAAAAACACTTTCGAGGCGAAAACCTCTACACGGCACGATCCGACTGCTAAAATTCAACTAACTATAGGCTAAACTATAAGGATCGCGCCAGGCATCGAGAGAAATTCCCCCCAGAACTCACCACCAATTGCATCGCCTCGTACACATCTCACACTATAAAAATACAGCCAATCACCTGTGGAAAAAAAGATAAAATATTTCGGCCGCTGCAACAGTTTGAATTTAACGCCTTTTTTGGTCCGTTAGGCGAGCAACCGAACGGACCACCAAAAGTTAGGCAAATACATGCGAGAATATAGCATAGGCTATTGTATAATTGAGCGTAAGTTGCGGCTAGGCTAAGCGGCGAATAATAAAAAGACAGACAGGCTAAACAAGTCTAAACTGTGTAGCCTAGCCGCGTACGAGAGAAAATACGTAGCAAAATGTAATATTATTTTAACGAAATACGTAAGCGACAATTCGAAAGTAATTCGTGAGCTGAGGAGAAAAAATTATTGTAAAAAAAAGGGTAATTTGGCAAGCGTATTTGCCGCAAGGAGGAAAGATACTTCGAAAAAAAAACAGGGGAGCTGTGATGGGAAAAGACGTAATTATGAGAGAAAAAATTATAGGTCGGGCATCTCAACCTAATGTAAACAGGTATGGTATGGTGTATTGGAAACCAACAATGTTCACGTACGCTACTTCTTAGTTCTTCAAGATAAACTAATTCGTGTCTTGAAAGGACGTACTTTAGCAGAATGTGATGCAGTCATAAACGGTATTCATTTAAAACTTTATGTTCTTAACGCTACTTATGATTATAGGTATTGTACGCATCCGCTTATGGTGTGCGAGTTTCAAATACACTGAAACCTATATTAACATACTGAATGGTTCTTCGAAAAAAATCTTTATATAGAAATTTCGTAAATGTATACTTATCCGTTTAAAATGATGTAACTCTCTCGTAAAAAAGCCAGGTATAATTATACAAATGCAATATGTTTCCAGAATGAGATGCCCTGGGCTGAGAGGGGATGTGAAGAATTTTTATAACTGCGTTTAATTATTCGTCTCAATACATTCGTGAGTCTGCATATCCTTCTTTCAATCCTGATCTCACAACTCACTCTCAAGGTGGTTGGCACAAAGTTTGGAAAAATGTCGAAGGAATAGTTTTCATCAATATATTTGTATGATTAACCCTTTTTAATCTTCTCTGTATTATACAAAATTAGTATTGTGAATCAGAGTAACAGTCGAGTGCACCGTAATTTACCGTCATAAAATTATAATTTGACGTAATAGTCGCCAAATTGTCGAAAAGCAAGTAACTCTAGAATACGTTAAAATGTTTTGTCTCTTCACATAATTAAGTATAAATGTACATATTTACATAATATGACGTATCGATAGTCGAAAATAATATTTATCTACGCTCGTATCTTTCGCAGATATGCCATAATTTAGACCTGAAATTATTCAAAACTCAAGTTCATCTATTATTGTATAATCCAAAGGAGAGCGTAGGCTACTATCGAGTTCTCAATAATTATTTTAAAAATCAATCAAAAAAATTAATTTTTCAACTTTGTCGCTTGACGTAGGGCCATATCGCACATATCGAGTCGATTCGTTCACTCTGTAATATTAGATGAGGTCAAATTATGACAATTTTGATCACATTTTATAAATCAGCTTATTTATTAAACTCCAAAATTAAATTTGTCTTCTCTTATTTTTTCTCATGAAAAGTAAGGCCATAGAAAGAAAATTCAGGCTCGTGGCAGAAAAAATTTATGGGTCCTCCAAAAAATTGAAAATTGCATTTGTTCTCAGCGGAATACAAGATTTATCTATAGGAGGAGTTTTACGTTTTCGCGAAAAAATATTTTAGACGTTTTTCGGTAGACTTTCAATGAAAATCTTCTTTTTTATCTTTTTTTTTTTTTTTTTTTTTTTTTTTTTTAATGGCAAAGCCCTGAAAATCTCGTGTTAAGGTAATCCTTTTTGTCCCCCACTCGTCAGGCCCGTCGAGAAATCATGAATGATTGTAAAACAGTGACTCGATTGTAATGAGATGCCATCAAAATAAAAATGCCCAAACATGCCATCCGATATCGCCATTAAATACACGAAAGATAATATTTGAAAATGTGTCTAAAAAAATTCGTTACAATCTACGAATATCACTGTAACTAAAATAAGTTGAAACGTGCAGGTTGCATCTGAAATTATGCAGTAAAGTTGAAGAATATGTCATTAAGTATCTATTCAAAAGGAGAATGTGAACTTTTACCACTTCGATACTAAGATATACACGGTATTGTGGTCCTATATTTCATTTTTATCTTCTTCGAACCTCTTTTTAAGAAATTCATAATCAGCCTCGCCTAAAATAATTATTTTCTTACCTTTATATACTTCTAATTTTCTCCTACGGGGAATTAACAAACAAATTTATTACAAATATTCCTATCAATCGGCAACAAATTTCACTCCCTATTCTATCGTTGGTCGTGAAATTAATTTATTATAGGTACTCATATTACCGCGACTCGGTAATGCGGTAATAATTAGATTATACTTTATCATTTTAATAATTGTGCTTCATTATAATCATCGAGTATAAATACGAAATTCTGTCCTCCTTTTACTTTTTTGTCTCCCATTTTCAAGACTATTTTTCCCCATTCTAAGTATTCGCATTCGAATACCAGCAGAAGTAAAAGAAAAAAAAAAAAAGGGGGAAAAATAGAGGTTCTTCAGTTACTCTCACTGTGGGATCAAGAAAATTGCTTTAATAATTTGCATTTTATTAAAATTTATGGTACTTTGTGGCCAACCATCTTTTTTTTTCTTTTTTTTTTTTTTCACCCTTTTTCTTTATTTTATTTATGGGTCCAAGTACGTTTCAGTTCCGCTCTAAATTCCTTGAAAAAGTACAAAAGTAATTAAAAAATTCTGTTTGTTTGTTTCCTTCTTTATTATTATTTTTTTCTCTTCTCATTGTTGTTGATATCATTTAGTGGACTAAGTTTCGTGTTTTCTCCTTCTCCATCCTTTTTTCACACTTTCTCTTTTTTTTTTCTCTCTCATCTTCTCCTTTTTCTCTTGAAATAATTGCATCCACTTAATGGGACAACTAAATAGGACCCACACTCGTACAGGTTTATCATTTACGAAGGACTAACTTTTAAAATTACTCATTCTGAAGATGAATTAATTTTTTTAGGTAGCTTATGTGATGAACTAGATTTTTCACCTTCTCTCAAAAAGTAAAATAGTTGCAATTTTTTCAATAGGTTTTCTCTTAATTATTTATCTCCAAGTTTTTGTTTTTATTTTTTTCTTTCGCTGGTTGTGAGAAAATTATAAACTTCTGTTGTTCCATCGCTTAGTTTTAAAATTTTTCTTAATGGGATGAAGATTTTGGAAATTTTTAGTGAATTTTATTTCCTTTCAGACCTTTGTTTTTCTTTTTTACTCTTCCTGTGAAATTAGAACCATTCCAACAAGCATTTCTAATCATAACCTTTCATGAAACCTTTAAATAATTAGGATTTAGATAAATAAGGAAATAAAATAAATTTTTTCAAGATTTTTCTTATTGTTTATTTCCGTTATTCGAGACACCATGTATATATATATATATTGATCTGAAATGCGAATTTCCATTCCTTACCCCAAATGACTCCGTGTATTCCAAACGGCGCTTATGATTGGTTCTCTGCATTTGCTAGCATTCGCCATCTGCTATGAGCCTATTTACATAACTTTTTCAAATATTTAAAATTTTTCAAGTCCTTATCAGTTGTCAGCAATTATAGTTATTCATTTTTCTATCTTTCAATACTTTTAGTTTGATGAGGATGGCATAAAGTTAGTTGAAATAATACAGAATACCAAATGATTATTTGATTCTTACATGCATAACATTGGCTTCCTATTTGAAATTCATTTTTGAGAATTCCTCTGGGTATTGGAAGTTTGGCTAAAATGACGCACTCACTCATGGATATCTTCCAGGGAATTCAAGTTACTGCGTATCATTATGTTGTGGTCTTTATTTTCAACTACAACACTGTGGTATTTGCTAAGTAAAATTTCGCCAAATATCTCCATTATTCGGCTAATTAGAATCAAAATATCTCATACACACACCCACCAAATTCTTTCTAAAACCCAATTAGAATTCATAAGGACTTGTAAAATTATTCAATTCATTAAATAGCATAATATTATAAATTAGAATCGTAACAGGAATAACATGGTGGAAAAAGTAAATATGCTGATAACTGATAAGAACTTGAAAAATGTTCAATATTTGAAAAAGTTAGTGTATATGTTGCGATTGTTGTTGTAGACTAGGAGAAAGTGAATTCAAAGAACCAATCAGAAGCGCCGTTTGGAATACACGGAGCCGTTTGGGGTAAAGAGTGGAAATTTCAGTCTGAAATATAATATGTCTATATCCTTCGAGAATATACGTATGATGGAGACAACACTGCTAGTACTTTGGTGTCTTGACAATAGACAACGCTACAACGACCAGTGTACTGCTTTCTAAAAATTCTATTGGTGGAAAAAAATCCACGTGCATTTGTTTGTAAACACTTGCGTTCAAAATACTTCACTCCTGAGAATCTGATTGGTTGATGTGAGGTATTTTATATGCCAGTGTACACGTACATTTTAAGGACACTCGTGCCTGTGTAAAACCTGTAATGTGTCATCTTCATCATATATTTATATACTCGAAGCCTATATAGCCAATACAATGATGAAAAATAGCAGTATTCTAATTTCTTTGGCCATCTGTACCTACATATTCATCTCCAGCTTCTCAATTGGAAAACTTAGAGTACAAATGAGCACCCATATTGTCGCCTAATATTGTTTGTAAATTTCAATGATAAGTATCTATCTGCTGCGTTGGTATCTAATACCTACTTTAGTATTCAATATAGTGTGTGGCAATCAACAAATCTATAAATAAGTACAGCTGCAGAAGACTACACTATTGTTTTAATATATTAGTAACTCGCACATGCAAACACAAACTGAAGAATATAATATGTAAGATACAGAAATATTGAGTGTGTCTTGATCTAAAAAGAAAAAACATGGAAACTACCGTTTTAATATTTTCGTATTAGATAATACAAGTATTTATTATGTTTATGATAAATGGTGATAATTTTTTGATAATGTGAGACCTACAAGCTGGCATTGAGTTCACTTAGTTATGTTATTAAACCATAGCAAAGCACTGTATCAAGTGATTGTTCTAATTGAGATTTGAGAAATTATTTCAATAATAATAACTTGACGCATCCGTCTTATAATAGCCTTGTTCTTTTTACATATTTTTATATTTTTCCTTTAAAAATCAACCTATACTACCTCCATTACTTTCCACGGACTTTTTCTATTTTTATCACTCTTTTTCGTCTTCTAAACAGACCTCCACCTACTATAGAAATGTGAATATTCACGTTTTTCTACATTTCTCCTTATTTCTTCTTTCTTTCCATGTCTTTTCCTCAATACCTTATCTTCTTTCACACCACATTTTATTTCCCCTATTGAATTCGCCTGTCCGTGGAATAGTATCTTAATATAATATACATATACATTTTAATAACCTGTTTTTACCTACCCCTACTTAATCTGTTACATTTAAAATCATTTTTTCTCTTACTAAGAATGTCTTAGATGTAGTGCTTCACTGCACAGTTTGTTTTTTTCTGTTGAAGAAGTAAACAAACAAATTCTTTTTCATTATTAAACATGACTATTAACATTATCATGTGTTGAGTTTTCTTCCTTGGGCAATGAGTTAAATTTAGTGGTGTTTCTTTGTGTTTTCAATTAAAAATGTTAACCAAGTAAGTAAATTCCATGGAGAATGAAAAAATTATGGTTTATGGACATAAAAAACTTTGTCCAGGCATGGTGTAAATTCAAGTCCAAGTCAAGTGGCAGGCTATCTGGTTGGGCAGTGGTAATTCTATGGTCACTGTCCTTTGTGAATGAGTTCTCCAAAATCCATGGTTTTTGTTCAGAAAGTTGTATTAAAGAATTTCGTAGGGATTGAAGGGAGATTGCCAAAATGGCCCCCCCAACATACCACAAACTAATAAGTACCTTACCGTCGTAATAATAATATTCAATTTAACAACAAATACGAAAAACCTTTGCTTTTAATATTGTAGGTACCCAGTCAAAATTCTCCTATGTGTTGCATAATTAGAAGAGAAAGAAAAATCATAAATTAATGGTAATTAGAAACCAATTAGACCTTAACTTTTATAGATACTTATTCAATACGAATCTTCTTTGTAAATTGAAAAGAATAGAAAAGAAAAAAATTGCTTTTATTTTCATTCATATAAACTTATGATTACCTATTTTTCAAAATTTTATTAGATCTTTGACTATTGACATTAAAAAGTATATTTGTCTTACGAAGCTTTAATGGTCCAGTACCAAACACATATTTCAATTTTTCAGAGAAGTAAAAAGATTTTTAACTTTATATTATTTCCGCTTGTCACGTTTTGATCGCATCAAAAAAACCATCATGTTTTTATTGGCCTGAATTGAGAAAGTACTACAGTGTACAGATAACTGGTTTGTCAAGTTTTGCCAATTCAAACAATGCATTTTCTTCAAATGTGACATTAAATTCAAAAAGCTAATATCACCTTTCTCAATTTTATAATAATATCCGATGACAAATCTTGATGCGTATCACTTATCATCTAATTCGCCTACATGATAAATAATCATCATAATTTCATTAGTCAGTTTTATTTTGACGTCACAGAATCTCGATGGTAGGAAACTGGTAAGCATGACCCTAAAAACAACGAATAATAAGGCTAAAAAAAGTGAAAATAAGTAGCCTACATGTCACGCACAATTTTTTCTTCTTCCTGCGTAAGAAGAATGAAATATTTTGCCTGGAAAATGAATTTACCTATATTAGTATTTATTCCGGATGGGATGAGGAAAAAATGGAAAATCATATTTTTCCGACAAAGTGAATTATTGAAATTCGCAATGTCTCCGACTATCCCCAAAATAATTGTGGAATATGGATTATGACAAAAATTATGTATTGGAGGAGAGTGCTGGACAGTAATAATTTGTTTTCAAAGAAGCTGATTAACACCTGTCCGATCTAAAAAATTCAAACTGATGGCTTTAATTGTCTTTTCCCAAAAATGATTACCAATTAATACGACAATGCGGAAAGTAGAGGAGACAAATTCAGACATTTAAAAGTCAGTTCGGAAGCAGACAAAGAGAATCTTTTTCATTGTTGCTTAAACAAGAAGAAAAAATTGGAATGGAATACGCAAATTTATTATTTAAAGGAAAGGAGGGTGAAGAAGAGTCAGTGTGAGAAGAAAAGGTGCGAAATTAGACAGGAAGAAAAAGGTGTGGAAGTGTTGTCATTTGCCGAATTTAGATGCCTAATAGACAATTGACCATGTCCGGTGTAAACCCCACGCACTAAAACAATCACCCAAAGAAAAAGACCAAATGTTTCAACAAATTTTTTCTTTTGCTTTGAATCATGTAGGGAAATAAGAAACAAAATCACATAACCAATATTACAATCAACATTTTTCTTCTTGAGAATACGAATTCGATCAAGAAGAAAATACCAGACGACCATGAATTTATAGGTGTAATGAATCTATTTACCATAGTTTTAGTATTGAAAAAACTTCTTAAATGATAATTATTAATTGTAGGGGTTAATAGCAAAAAATTTACCTAATGGACTATACCCTGACTTCACAGCATGTCGAGGCTAACATCAGAATATACCAAACCAATATTAATGAATTTCTGTTTAAGCATTCTTTATGAACATACAAAGGTTCTAGGCTTCATTTTATTGCTTTATAACTCAGGAAGACTTCAGTTCATTTTTAAAGGAAAATTGATGAAGGCTAGATTAATGGTGGTGCATTTAGTGGCATTTTCCTGATACATAAATTTACATCATTATGTAAAGTTGTGTAGGTAGTCTATGTTATTTGAGGTACGGAATTCAAATTTATGTTTCAATTTAGGAATGAACCAATTGTTGGCCCCCTATGACTTCAAAATGGAAATTAAAATAATTTTTTAATGTATCATAATATGTTTTTCGATTTATGAACTGTTGAGACCACAAGAAGAAGGTTGAGAAAATTCATCATGGAACATTTTTTTAAAGCGTCCCATTAAAATATTATTCAAATTTTATGTCCAATTTTTGATTGTATCAACTGTTGGTGCTATTGGGGACAAAAACATGGGGTAAAGAAAATTTTTTCGTATATTATTGAGTGATACATGGTGGAATATGTTTTTTGGGGTGATGAATTAAAATTTCATATCAAATTTTTGATTGAATCAATTTTGACTCCTTTGAAACCATAGAAAGGGGGGTCACCAAAGGAAGTTGTTTAGTTGAATATACGTAACTATTATCGAGGGACACATCGCGGAATATGTTTTTGGGGTGCTGATTTCAAAGTTTAGTTTCAATTTTTGATTGAACTAAATTGTTAGACTATTTGCGACCACAAAGAAGGGGTCAAGATAACTTTTTATTAAATTAAAGAATGAGACTTTTTGTGGCCCTGAATTCTAATTTCCAGTTTTAGTTTTGAATAGAGCTAATTGAAGGACATTAAGAGCCACATAAAAATGGGGTCAGTTAGGAAAAAATGGGGAAATCGGTTTTCAAAATTTTTCGAAATATCCTCTTACTACTTGAATTAAACTGACCCCAATCGATTTTCCAGTGGTAAGCAAATACCCATTAAAAATTACTGAAAGACACTGTCGGCATGAAATTTTAAGGGTCATTTAATTGGATTTACTTCAAATTACACAGAGCTATCGCGTAAGTTCTCTCTTGTAAACCTAAATTTACTAACACACGTATCCGTCTTTCAAGTGATAAATACAATAGGACGAAAATAATGTTCGAACTTTCGTCTGGAGAGAATTATGTTCAGAAATTGTTTGAGAGTCGAACAAAAAAAAAAAAAATGAAATAAACCTATTTGCATGCATTTTCCATTATGGTTGGAAGGTGAAAGCATTTTCCACTCCAAAATTTGTTTTACACTTTAAATTTTTTGTCACTCTGCCAGAATTTATTCAATGACGAAAGTGTTGAATTTTACTCGTATTTTTTAGACCAAAAATAGACGAAAAGAAGTATAAATTCCATGGCTTATTTTTCGACACGTCCGTTTGATTTGTGAAATATTGACAATTTTTTGTCTTTCTAATATAAAATGAGTAAAAAAACTAAGTGACGTATGATTCCATTTGTTACATATCTCATCGTTCTTGACAATAGTTCGTATTAACTTCTTCAAATATTTTATTAAATTTTCTTTCGTAATGAACCCTTCTATCGATTATATTAAGATTTTTTTTTATTAGGAAAAGGTAGCCTAATGATTGTTCGGAATAGGAATTCAGCTGTAAATTTTTCGTATCATGAGCACAGAACACATAACTTTTGAGACACGGAACTAAAATTATATACTTTAAAAATAGTGGTCAATTCAAGAGCAGCGTGGGAAAATAACTATGCCACATTCGGCACATGCGCACTCTATCATTATTTATTTTACCGCACCCTGCTTATACCCATTGGTCAAAAAACATACAATGTGTAACAATATAATATTATTTTGTGACACTCTCATGGAACGTCTAATTTTTAAGAGACAAATAGCAAAAGCAAAAAGGCTAATTCTAGAGCACTGTGAGGAAATAACTTTACCACACACCGCTCAAATGCACTATGTCAACAATTATTTTTTATAATACCCATCAAAAAAATATATATTTTTATAAAATTATGTCCAAAGTATGCATATAGAAGTAAATTTCTACACGCGAGTAACAAGTCGTGCATGCGCACTTAAAAATTCATTCACAATTCACAACACCATGATCTAGTCCATGCATGAGCACTTTTCATTTCACCTACCATATGCACCAATTTTCATACATTCCTCATTCATAGAAAAAAATGCCTATGACACGCCAGTCAGAAAGGTCTTTTTCACTTAGAATAGACAGAATTTCAAAATATGTGTATTGGGGGTTGCGTTCATGATTTTTAAAGAAATACTTTATTTTGTACGATAATGAAAACTTCACAAAACCCTGATTCAGAAACTAATTAGCGGATTCAGTCCATCTTCAAATTTTATCGAGGTATGTCCCTGAAGAATTCACATGCAAAATTTTGTCTCAATCCGTAAAGAATTACGCCTTGCCAATATTGTCTAAAAATTTCAAATTCAAACAGCCGCCATCATGAAATTAATGAGAAGATTCCGCCCATCTTCGAACTAGACCAAGATATATACCCAAAGTATACACATGCTGAATTTCGCCTCAATCTGTGAAAAAATACACCCTCTAGTTTGTAGACAAATTTCGTTATATCCCATTGTTTACAGGGTGAGATGGAGTGACTGCACGCGCCATAATGAAACTCACTAAACTGGTTTATGTGAATACTTATGCCACCAAAGGTAAAGTGCCATACAAATTTTCAATGGGTGAGGCATTAATGACCCACCAAATGTCAATAAATATTAAATTCAAATAGTTGAATATGAAATTAAAAGTAATAATAAAAATAATAATATTGAAATTATTAAGATGAATTTTATATTAAAAATTTCTTTATAAAAACAAAAAAACTGCAAAATTATTGAATAAAAAATGTCAATAAAGATTAAATTCGAATAGTTGACTTTAAATTAAATGTAATAATAAAAATAAATCGCTGTCATGTTTTATTGTGTCCATGTTCTGCGTATCTTTTAACCTCCATTTTCACATGGTGCGTCATTAACGTCTCACCCATTGCAAATTTGTATAACACTTGACCTTCAGTACCAAATTCACAAGCACCAATATAGAGAGTTTTATTATGGTGCATGTCACTCCGCTTCACCCTGTATAAACTTTTTAGATGAAGGTGTTTTTGGGGTTGGAAGACCATGATCGGAAAAACTATAGGGAAATTTTCCCAAAGTCGTGACATGTCACCCTCCACAACTGGTACCTAGATTCTACGAAAACTACCTAAAAGTAGATACAATGGGTAGTTTTTATTTTATTTAATTTACTTTTTGCCTATTTTACTTCTCCTGTGTCTTCTTTTGATGAGTATTAGGTAGGAAAAACAGTGTGTGATACGTATACGAAGTATTTAATGGTAACAAGTGTTTTGAATGCGAATGAGCTTTAGGTGAGTGTTGCAAATCACACTAATTAGCAATCACTTTCTTTTCCCCCTTGTATCACAATAATAACTTCATATTTTCATTTAGGTATACTGCACATGCGCACTTGTCACAAATTCAGACTTCAGCGATATCAGATAACAATGCCTAGTGTTATCTATTTTACGTAAATTTTAATTTTTCTGGTTAAGACGATCGTTGATAAATTTTTTCCTCTGTGAAGGTAGTACAGTTACGTACTGTAAGCCGGAAAGAATGCTCCTTAATTATGACACTTCCAAGAACTTTTTATTCTGTACCAGATATTACCCGCAGCTTCGCCTACGACGAATCGTCATTTTTTTTTCATTCTCTTTTATTTCCTTTCGTTCGTTCGTCATATTTGTAGGCACAGTAAAAGATGAATTTTGGTGAAAAAGGCAACTTCGCTCCAGAGGCTAGAGACTTTGACGATGGCTTTAAACATACCTTGGAATAACACTAATAAATACTGAAAATTTCATTTTGATCCATCAAGCAGTTCTGAAGTTATGGGCGAACAAGTATATTTGCCTTGAGTTTTATTAATATAGATGATAGATAGACAAACAGTCCACATTAATTGAATTTTCTTGATGATGGACCTATACGTTAATAGCTTAAAGCATGAATGAATATATTTCGGTTCAATTTTGTAATTTGTATAGTATACTTAAGGGTTTGTTATAAATGTAAGTAAGTATTGAAAGAATTCTGTACATATTCAAGGAAACTTTGAAAACTTACTTTCAAACATGAAAATATGCAATTTATGAATTACGGGTAAAATTTCAATAAAAAATAAATGCAGGAGTGAAACAAGTAATTACCTGCGATGAAGATGGACTGAAAAAATAAATTAGGCCTATACAATTTCTATATCAGTTTGTCGAATATAATAATTATACTCAGCCTAAGTTATTTCACGTTTCATAAATTATATTTCCTACCTATAGGTACGTACGTATGTAAATAAATTATGAGAACGAATATTATGTTCACCAATAAACTCAAATCGTATCAAAAGTACAAACTGAAAACTTGAATAAATTATCATAAAAAAATATTTAATGTTTAATCGAGGTTAAAATTATATTAATACTGTAGAGCTCTAAATGACGTTATAATACATGTTGTGTAGAGTATACCTTAAACGATACCTACCTGATTCTAAATTTATTATTTTCAATCGTTTGACAATTTTGCTGATAAATTTTTCATTTTCAGATTTGATTGATTGATTTATTGATTAACATTTATTTCTTATGACAGTTTACAAATTATTATAGTTTACAATAAAATCCTACCGAAATGTTTTATCTTAAAAAAAGCTTCAGTAGAAAATTCTCTATCAGTAATGATGCTATTTATTTTCCAAGTTTTAAGGCCCCAGAATTCCAAAATTAGGTATTTAGATTCCCTTAATCTTAGAACATTAACGTTTTGCCTACCTATAGTACCTAACATATGAGACAATCTTCCATTTGTTCTGAGCACATAGCCAATTGTAGTGGTTGATTCAAAACAATTCGCAGTCAATACGTACCATCATTGCGAAAGACCAACGCAACGGTAGGTAAAAATAGAGAGCTGAGAAGAAAGAAAAAAAAGTCGCATCTAGGAAAGAATGGTATCGACATATAAAGTGAAATTTGTAAAACAAAAAAAAAAAAAAAAAATATATTTCGTGTGAAAACTTCATACTCTATCGAAAAGTTAACAAAGAGACGACTGAATTCGTATACGAAAACTATTTTCAATTCTGAAGTTTTTCCTCTTATATTCCCTTTAACTTCTTTTATTAGAAAACCTAAATGTTCAATTTTGCGAAGAAAACAACAAATATTTGAAAACGGCATAT
The DNA here is from genome assembly GCA_011428145.1 of Ericerus pela. NCBI lineage: Eukaryota > Metazoa > Arthropoda > Insecta > Hemiptera > Coccidae > Ericerus > Ericerus pela. The sequence goes on along the minus strand of WOFM01000526.1, from coordinate 1,502,786 downwards.
TCTTTTTTTTCTTCATATATAACTTCTACTATATGAGCTGAGCGAATAATATCGAAGTTTTTAGAAATTTTTGCATCTACTTACTTCTCTTTTTTTTTCTTTTTTTTTTTCACGCTACTGCAGAAAAAAGCGTCTGATTGAAAAAAATAAATGGAAAAAATGTGTGGGTAAACTGAAAGAAGATAAATAGAGAAGAAAGAAAAACATAATTCGTACATTATTTGTTTCAAAACCAAATGATATGCCTATTAAATAAGTATCGTACCGAGTAAATTTCATGAAAAATTGGAATATTATTCTGGGAAACGATTTAGGTATTATTTTAATTATCTAATTAATATTAATGGGGGATCCAGTGACAAATTAATATCTTAATTTGGAAGTTTTTTCATCCGAAGTAGCCTGAAATCCTTTTTCAAAGAACCAGAAATAAAAAACAATGACAAATTTTTGTGACTTACTTAATACGTCTTGTCTTTATCACACTTTTGTTATTCTTACCCTGACATTATGTTTCCAGATCCTGCCGTTAGTTATTTTCTTGTAGAAAATAATATTATTTTCCTATTTTTTATTCATTGAGTGACTAAACCATTCTAGATAAAATCAATTTCAAAATAAAGTTTACTTTATTAAGTTATTTCTCTTTCTTTTTATGGTAGGCGAGCCCCGATTGATAGAATCCATCCATACATAAACCAACATAATTTCCCACAATACTCATTCAAGAAGTAACCTGAGTGCAGTTACCAACAATTTGATAAATACGTGTGAACCTATAGTCTTGACTTTCACAGCTGTCCTACGTTCGTTTAAAGCATTTTAAACCATGCATGAATTTTTGTGAAAAGAAATCCAATATGGCGTCGTGACTTTCGGAGTATAGGTACAATCAGATTCGCTGGATTGAGGGAGCAAATGATTTTCTAAATTTGATAACATTGCAAGACTGGAGACTCAGCCCGAGTTTTTCTTAAAACGTTATTGAGACACAATATGACCTCCACTGATCTTGATTTTCAATGGTAAGTACATCATTCTCAAATTTAACAGAATGTCTATACTATAAAGTGGACTTCAGTTTGACAGTGCTTAACCCTGAAGTCACTCTGGATTATAATTCTTACCATAGCTTTTATAACGAAGACTCAATTTAGTCACTATTGTGTAATGATTGCAATGTTCGGATATGTAGGTGCTCACGAACATAGAATGAATAATAGAACCGATTTTCTTGACTCCTTATGATTTCTCTTGGGATACGAAACGTAGGTAACTATTTTCTATTCTTACCAACTTTGTAAATGATTAAATTTTGTCTCCTCTTCATTCGAATTTCCACTCATTATTCGACAATGATTGACAGTTATACTAAACACATATTCCCATTGTTTTGGGAAACTGATTTGAAACTTTTCATCATTCTACGAAAGAGAAAAAAATATAAAACTTTTCCTTTCTTTACTCTTCTCTAATACGAAGCTTCTTTTCGGAAAAATATCAGTTTCTCAACTTTATACCAAAGGTGGCATAGTATCGAAAACTATCGATACTAACAATGTTATTTTCTGATGAGTGAAGGACCTCGGATGACGAATAAAAAGACGTTTAAACTCAGTCAAGCTGTAGAAGTACACTATATTTCATGTAAAACGAGTATAACAATCTGTATGATAGTTTAACAAGCGATACAGAGTTAGACGAAGGTTCCCGATTAGGTTTCGATTGAATAAAGTTGAATGAGTGGGAAAGAAAGTGTTACCATGAATGAGAGAGTTTAAGAAAAGATTAAGTGTTGTTCATCAGTGTGGAGAGAAAAGGATTGGTATATCCAACATTTTCGATAGTTTTTTCCGATGATTCACTTTTTTTTTATCTCTGAAAAGTTTTTAACTTTTACTGTGTTTAAATGCAAGTAATAAAGACGGGACTCTATCGATATAATCTATAGTTTTTGAATATCGATATCGAAACTTTTCGATATTTATCATACATAAAAGGAGTACTATCGAAAAACTTGATATTTTTCATAAGAAATGTTTTCAAACTTTTTTTTTTTACAATCGATACAAACGTAAAAGTCTATTAGTGCGTGAAATCGGTTGAAAAATTTTGGAAATTCTTCGTTTCTTTTCGATCATTCTTTTTGACGCAGTCTGCTGCTATACGATGAAATAATCTAAATTTCGAGGGCGAAGTAAAGCATCCTTGACAAAGAAAACGAATCGGTGGAAGAGAAAGAAACAGATGGGCTTGAAAATGTTTTCAATAACAAAGAAAATAAAAGTTGAATAATGCTGATAATATGAAACGTACCCATTTTCAACTTCACTTCCAAAGGCCTGCCGATAAAAATTAACGAACAATAATAATATTATCTGTAGTTTCTTGAAAAAAGCCTCGAAGGGATATTTTACTCCTTTTCATTCAATTTATATTCACCCAGACTTACGTTCTGTTTTTGAACAGTTATTCTACGACAGCTGTATACAAATTTTTATCTTCAACGCTCAAAAATTTTGAAATGCTGGAAAAATGTTGAATTTGAAATTCCAAATTCCAGTGACGTGTTTCTGCACTAACCCACATGTATATTTCATTTGATATCTAATGATAATTTAGAACTCGACAATACGTATATACAAGTCATTATGAATTTCCTTGACTGTTATTAGATAGGTATAATTTTTGCACAAATTTTTCAACGTTTAATTTTTTTAATTTTTTTTTTATGATTTTCCGGTAAGTTTTTGAAAATAAATCCTACTTTTTCTAACATAGCTTGCTGCACTAGAGATTTTTATTCGGTATTGTATCGAAAACATAAAAAAAAAGGAAGCATGCGTCAAAAATTCTGGTTACTTTTGCGACATAAAATTAGTACCTATACAAAAATACCTTTTTCGATGGTCAGTCTAATAGGTATTGAATTCCATTCATCCCAACTGTTCTACAATCATCCTTATTTATCCTATACCTACCTGCTTATAGTATTACTTCAAGTATTCGTTGTAAGTCTTCTCAAATGATCCTAATTTAGTAGGTACCTATATTGGTACCTAATGTAAATATAACTTATTTTTTTACGAATAAGGGAAGAAAAAATAGATGAATACGGGTGACATCATTAACATTTTCCTGTAATATGGTAAAAAAGGGATATAAAAAGAATAGAAAATATAGAGAAGAACGTAAATAAAAAAAGGAAAGAAAAAGTTTAAAAAAAAACGAAAAGTTGAGAAGATATTTTTATTATTTTAGAAAGGAAATCTTAGTAGTTCGTTCGATATTTCCACTTTTTGGCTTCTGATTAAACCAACAAAAAACGTTAAAAAATTATTTTTGGAGAGAATTTGTGAATTTCATGGTTAGGTAGGTAATATTATCTGCTCGAAGTTGGTCGGAGTGACGTATCCGGTCCATATTAGATACCTCTTTTTAATAATAGCTTTTTTAAACTCTGCCGTGAAAAAAAATTATACTTCCCTTAATATTTTCCGCAGTTTTTCTTTTCCTATTAATTATTCCTTTTTATCATCTTCCATGGAGACCCCCCCTCTATAAAAAAAAAAGGGGGAATTCTCTTCCCCTTTGTATGTTTATGCCATTTTTCTCTCCTCTTACATCTTTTCCATGAAACTTTACTGTTTCTTATTCTTTCTTTCTTCCTACTAAAACTACCTGTCTGTGGAAATAACCGGTTCTTATTTACCAACACTCGATTTACTGTACGAATTTTTAGTTTTTCTCACAAAGATTTAGTTGGACACGCAGTCATTCAACACAGTTGGTTTTATATCGTCCTTTGAATAACGACTTTTGTAAGTATCTATGTATAAATAGACGTGCATGTTTTCATTATTAAAAATGATTGTATTTATCATCATGTGTTGATTTTTCTTCCTTCGACAATGGGTTAAATCCGGTGATGTTTCTTGTGTCTTCAGCTATGATTTTTTGATAAAGTAAGTTTACATCATGGAAGCAAATGATCCTATGGTTTATGAATATAAAAAACTTCATTCAGACATGGTATAAATTCGAGTTCCAAGGACACCTTGTAGGTCATCCAGTTAGGCAGTGTCCTAACATGCACAGACATCCAGTTATTTGTTTGACAGCTTTTTATCCGTGCAGTTAAATTTAAAAAATGTTCCAGATTAGCATACATGCTCTGAGGTCATCCTATCGAAAGAAATGTTGGCCAACATTACAAAGATTGAGGGAGGATTAGCACATTTTCATTTGAAAAAATCAAGACATGATTACAAAAACCATATCATCTATTGAAAACTAAAAATATTGAAAGACAAAAAATAGCATAACTATTGCTGGTTGACAGTAAAACAATGGATAATGGAGCATCGAAAAAGTTTGTACTTACATGGCTCAGAAATTTCAGCTCTATGAAAAAAATAATACAGATGGTAATATTTAAAAACAGGTTTTAACAAACACACCAAGATACACGCAGCAAAAATTGATGCAACAGCCTCCTACCAGAGAGTAACTTATATGGCAGTGGTGTGGGGGAAATTTAATTTTATCCTATAAAGAAATAAATAAAACTTTTGGAAATGTTAGACTATGGAGTGAGGAATTTAGTCGCTATACAAACCTGGACAAAAACAAGTAACCAAGCCTAGATGCGCTGGCAAATTATTATTAAAGGGAAATTTAATTTTGAAAGAAAATTTATTTATTTTTTTTATTAAGGCTGTATCTAACAACAGATCACACTTGGGTCAAAATCACCTACTTTATAAACTTGTATCACACACTATTTTATGCAACACCTCCTTTAAAAAAAAAATCAAGATAAATAAATATTTTGACAATTAGAAAACATATAAGTACAAACTATCATCTTCAGTTCAATGATATCTTAGAACATAGTGGTTATGGTGCAAGCTTTATACCTGAAATGTCAGTAGTTCGTATCCCCATAGCAGTAAAACTTTTATAAAAAAAGAAAAATTGAAAAAAATTAAAGAAAATGACAACGTAGGCTTTTTGTACTTTGAAGGACCAGTGTATAAAGTGACACATGCGTCCAAGACAATTTATAACGTAAAGACGGATGTATAAAGTAAGGACTTTATACATAGGTTCTAAAGGGTACAAAAATCGCCTGCTTCATATATCCTCAAGGTGCGTAAAAAATTGAAGTTTATCAACAGATGTTGCAAAAAGTTCTTTTATCTAAATATTAAAGCTTTACAAATTTTATTAAAAAAAAAAAATTTGAAAACCTGCTAGAAGGTTAGATTAATTGTCCTGTATCAAAACAAAATAGGATAAGTTCGATTGAGCCACTTTCAGAAAGTAAAATTAGGTACAAAAAAATGGGATATGCGAATTTTAAGTGGATCCTTATACATTAGAACACAAATCTGTAACACGCAAATGGAAATTATTTCAAACAGATAATGAACACCTATTAATTTTTGAATAGAGGCAGGAAGTAAAGGGTTGCTATGTACTATAATGTTGTTCTCGTTGCTATATTTATGAATACGATTTTTTTCATAATTTACATTTTGAGAAAAGAGGAATGAGGATACTCTTATGCCCGAATGTGGGAACGACAGTGAAGTATCAACAGTCACGAATTATTATCATAGCAATATCTATACCAATTTTTGTCTAAATGTAATTTATAATGGAAAAAATGTAAGAATTACGTAAGTATCGTTCTTACATTTGCACTTTGGACTTGCACTCTCTACATGTACCCCTTCCATTTTCCAGCAAAACTAACATATATTGATACATTTAAAATTCCAAATATATTTAAAGTTTAATCTTGAGATATTTAATTATCAAATAAATTCTAGTTTACTGCAGCAGAACTACGAAGTGCGATTGAATCGAAGAATTTGTAGCCCATAATTTCCAATCTCAAAATTATCCCCCTTTCTACATTAAATTTCATAATTATCCACTATTGTTGTTAACTGGTACCGCTGTTCGATCTTTACAACGTACACATGAGCACACTTGGAACCCATCTAATGCACGAATTTAATAGGAAATAAAAGAATACAATAGCTTATAATACCTGTCATAAATTAGTTTGCCAACGATCTTATTTGAAATTACCCATATTTTGTCACAGATGCAGCGGTCGACCAACACAGCAGTCTCAACTATTGGGAACAACAGTTTTCGAAACCGTATTTCGATACGACCACAGAAAAGGAGCTGACGGCTACAGTGGGTCAAACCGCTTTATTACAGTGCAAAGTTCGAAATCTGGGTGATAGAGCGGTAAGAACTCAATTATTTTTCTATTCTCAGTTTTTTGTTTTTTGTTTTTTGTTTTCGGTCAACCAAGCGTGATTGCTAGCCGACAATTTTAATTTCTTAATGTCCAGTGTCCCAATCAAAATTTTACCAATATTACTTCCATTTTTTCACGCTACTCTAATAATATTTTGCTGTGCCGTTGTATTCAATTTTCTATCAGAGGTCAATAAAAAAACTCTACAACATTTATATAAGACGTGAATTTGAAAACAAACTTTTTTTTTTTTTTTTTTTTACCATCCGTTGCCAAAATGAAAAACTACTCGATCGAAATCTCCATCGGCCAATAATTTATGGTACGAAATTTACGACGTAACTCAGCTTAAATGATCTTTCTTCTATTTTTTTTTTTTTTTTTTTTTTTTTTTACTCTCATTCCCATTGAACAGAGAGAAAAATCAAATGGAAATTTATATTCAGCTCTTTTTTTACCCGAATTTTTCATTTTTTCAATAGCAAACCTCGTTTAGAGGAGAAGAAAATTTTCTCAGTATTTCGTTAATTAATTTTAATGACAGCGTTCGTTTCTACTAGCGTTTTTTTTTTTCCACCCTTTTAATTTAGCCAATTTTTTTTCGGTTCTCGTAATGAAAAATTTTCGTATTTATGGATGCGCGATAAACGGTTAAAACGTTCTCGGAAAAAAAAAATACAAAGGTAGGTACCTAACGAAATTGATCCGTTGACAAGACCTTGTGTTTTATGTAAGATCTTCAAATTTATTGAAGTTTTAATCATTTTGAATTTTCCTCATTGAATAAGAATGCGAAAATTACGATCTTAAACTGGTATAGTTCCTAAATGACTTATCTGCGATACGATTACGCATTTTCGAGAAAAAAATAAAATAAAAAATAGGAACAATTTTCCGATACAGGTATTTTACTCTATTCCTAGTAAATACGGTGGCGGCGGACTACAACAGGGATAGTGGGGTAGTCCATTCAACCCCGGGGCACCGGTTGGTTAGGTACAGTCAAATTTAATTAGAGAAACATTACATATTATAAATCGTATGTGCAGTGGACCAAGGGATCTGCGGTGAACTCCTTTACTGTTTCGGTTCCAGCGGGAGGACTGTGGGGATTATACACGTATGAGGCTCTGGGGAATCGCACCCCTTAAGGACAGTCAATGCCAAACAGTTGGCTAATTTAGTGCACTGCATGTTAAACAAAATACTTACAAATTATTTGTTGCACTTTGCACGTAGTTTGTAATTACCAGACTGCGACTAATTGACTTATCACCGATTATATGTCACGTTGGTGAGCAAATGCACTCGTCGTATTTTATCTCATCTTGACAAGGAATAATTAACAGCCAATCGGACATAGTTACGTACGTATTTATTTACATATGTGTGTTTGTGTGCGTAATGATTCAAGTATAAAAAGTCTTAATACGCAGTAACCGTCAGCCAGTGTTAACTGAGGTTGGGTCCCCTCTAATTGTGTAAACGTTAGTTTGTGAACACACAAATAATCTGTAAATACCTTCTGTCGTGTGAATCCTTTGTATGTGACAGAAAGTGTTACACAGTGGTGACTCCGATGTGATATTTTTGGCAATCCGTTGTGAGTGTTTAAGCGCTTGCAGAGCTTTTACCAAATTTTGGCACTGTTTGCTAGGGTATCCGATTCCTGTTTCTATTCATAAAGTTATACTTCGTGGAAAAGAGAAAAGATTTATTTTATCCTGTGACATACCGTTTCAAGTGGATAATTTTCAGAAGAAGTTCAAGAGGCTAGATAAAAAGATAACGGAAAATACCTTAGTAAGTATGCTGTAGAGAATTATGTATAAGGAAAACATCTAAAATAGAAGAGAAAAAAATCAAAATAGATACAAGTTAAGAATTTATTAATTGCGTACGGTGTGTATACGAAATTTTTCCTGTTTTTTGACAAAATCAAAAAGCTGTATTGAAGAAAAAAAAATTTAAAAAATTTAAAAAAAAACATCATTGATTCTATGTGATTATTGCTCATTCAACCGTACAAGTACCTGCCTAATTTGTTGGAAATTTTATACTTATTCGAATTAAAATGTTTCGAAAAATGAAATTCTAGTAGATTAGGAAAAAAAATTCACAGGTTTCATACTTTGTAACAACGAGAGGAGGGCACTGAAAGTGAATAAAAATAAAAATAAAAACTGTAGCGCAGCAAGCCTCAATAGAAAAAGTATGTTTTCGGGAAAAAGACAAAGTGTAGGTACATATTTTTCTAGAAACAAAAGAGTATGTATGTGAATAAAAACTGACCCTAAAAAATGGTCTACATTAAAATTTTTTGAACATTTTTTGAACATTTTCATTTATTTATAATAAAGAAAAAAAGCAAGGAAAAGGTTAAAAAAATTATTTTCATGAAAATTTGGATAGTAATAGTGGGAGAAAAACTAAAAGAGAGTGAAACTCCCATTTTAGACCAAAATAATGAGTTCTTTTTTTTATTTTATTTTTTTTAATCTAAAAAGTGAGAAAATACCTAATCCTAAAATTAGTAGGCTACATTTGTACTGTTTGCTGCTGACCTATCTGTTGCGAATTTGAGAACTGCTCTTGCCTCTTCCCGAAAAAAAAAAGAAGAAAATAATTAAGAATGTAGTTCAGCGTTGCACTAGAATCAACTGCTAAAGCTATCAGCCATTCTGCAATGTCTTCCACCGACTCTGATTTAGATTGAATGGAATTAAAATTTTACTTTGTAATAGGTATCTAATTTATTATTATTTGCTTGTGTAATCCTTCTTTTTAATTTTTACCTTTTTTCCAGTGAAATTTCAAAGTCAATGTCCATTTAAAAAAAATTTGAGTGGAAATGTTTCCTCGGTTTTACCTACTACAACCTTATATAAGAAAATTTTACCTAACAAATCTCGAAAATTAATATTTTTATGTAATTTTAACATTGAAAATGTTTCTCAGTCAAGTTGTGAAAAAGTGTATGCCACTCGATTTTTACCACTGTTTATGCGTAAGTTGTGTGAGAAGGGGTAGATAACGATGGTAAAGAAAGTGGCAGTAGAAAATAGTAATAAAAAATAAAGTGTAGGTAGTAACCTTGTTTCGTTGTTTACAACAAATACGAAAATAAAAGAAAACGAAAAATAAACAACTCTTAATTTTTAAGTAGGTTTTCCTTTAACAAATCTATCTATTACGCTTGATGCTGTATTAGCCTCCAGGGTTGATGGTGAATACATTTTTCGTTTCATGACCTTAGGAAAGTTTTGGCACCAATAACTCTAATTCATATATATATATATATATATAGGTATATTACATATATGTACAGATAGAGAGTCAATTTCTTGTCCCCACGGTACAGATCCCAGTTTTTGTCTGATAATCACGAAATTTGGTACGAACCGTTTTACTGAGCCAAAGACCATAATTATTGATTTTGGTGCCAATCGGCCTTACGGTACTTCCCGTACTTTCGGTACCACCATTTTTGTTTTTATTTGGATTATAAAATGCTCAATTAAGCACCACCAATAACCACGAAATTCAGATTAAATATTTATTTCAATTTACCGTAGTACGCTCCCAATTTTGGTGCGGATCAACGGACAATACTTACGGTGAACCTTTTTTCCTCTTTTTTTTTTCTAATTTGTATGAAATTTTTACAAAATTAACCACATGTTCATGTTTTCTTTTTTTTTTATTTCAAAACTTTATTACATTTTTTTGATTTCATGTGAAATTATACGATTACTTACTACACTTTATCATCTTAATTAATTTTTCATTTTTTCAATAAATAATGCTTTTCAATTTCACGTTTTCTAATATTTCGTCAGCAGCTAACACATTTCGTACAACCCCTTCCACTAACGCATATGAACTTACAAACGATTAATGTGACCATCAAAATTCGTAATTCTTTTTCCCAAAAACCTACTTTTTCTATCGAGGCTTGCTACGCTAGTTTTTTTTTATTTCTATTCACTTTCAATGCCCTCCGCTCGTTGTTACAAAGCATGAAACCTGTGAATTTTTTTTTCCTAATCTACTAGAATTTCATTTTTCGAAACATTTTAATTCAAATAAGTAAAATTTCCGACAAATTAGGCAGGTACTTGTACGGTTGAATGAGCAGTAATCACATAGAATCGATGATGCTTTTTTTTTAATTTTTAAAATTTTTTTGCTTCAATACAGCTCTTTGATTTTGTCAAAAAACAGGAAAAATTTCGTATACGCACCTACCCTAATTTAGATGAATTCGAACTCTTGAGAAACTTGTGACGAACTTGGCTCGCCGAAATATTTCACCGTTTTCGCCCAAGTATAGGTAAGTGTTGTAACATTTCCTCATCGACGAATGGCGCATAAAGACACGCGATTTACGTTAAACGCGAGCATTCAAAAGTCACCTCTCAGTCCTTCCATCCCATCCCCATCCACCCCATCCCCATCCACCCCCATCCCTTTCGATGCATCTATCTTAACGTTTATACGCACACAGTTTACCATCTTACAATTTTTGTCACATTCGCGAAAATATTTTTGCAAAGGAAATTGTGATTGCGAAAGTTCGGACTCATTTAACAAAAACTTTAAAACTCCACCCAACGGATAGAAAGAAAGTTTTATGCTCCTATAATATTCAGAACCACGAAGAAGAAACGTCAACCTTACGATTTAATCGCATCGTAAAATATGGTCGCCCTTAAAGCGGTATCCCGTCACTGTATAAATTATTAACGCTCGTACATTTACCCAAAATGGTGGTATTTTCGCTGCCTTCGTTTCATTTTCTTCTTCTTTTTTTTTCGGGCTCACTCAGTAGCTTCTGTCTGCTCGTCATCTCTTCAAATAAGAAAATAAGTCCGGGAAGAAAGATTAAAAAAACGACGAGAAAAAAAAAACTGAATTACATCAAAGTGGAAGATAATTTAACGATTTTTCGAGCCACTTTAATCCAAAATCGAGTTGGAACGGTCGCTCGACGTGTCCAGCAGAGGTGTCCTAACAGCGAATTCGTTTCGTTTTTGTTCTTCGACAAAAATGACTTGGGCTTTTCGTAACCATTCGCAGACTAATATTACTTTTCTGGTTTCTGTATCATGCGACATCGGTCGACTAATAAATGCGAAATTCATTTCGATTATAGTGGTCCGCCGTACAAATCATGTTGGGGGCTAAGCCGGAGGGTGGGCCCGGTGAGCCCGGTCGGCCTTACCAACCAACAAAATCTCTTGTGAAAAAGCTAGCCCTCTCCCCATTTGCTTCCAGTACACCTTAGAAAGTTTATTATTATTGAAGTAAGCATAGTAATAAAATTTGTATTGAAACAATTAAAAAGTGCCAAATCAAAACTTTTCAGGCCCTCAATGGGCTCACTCAGGGTAAACTTTCTGTCTCACTACAGAATCCGGTGGACCGAAGATGATATCATTACCAAGGAAGTAATTAAAAACAAAGAAATCTTGAAATTTTAGAATTTTTCTCACGTTTTGCAACTAATTTTGCACGTGCTAATGGGGAAACATAAAATACTGCGATCAAAAAATAATAACCACCCACCATCATGAGTCAAAGATACGGAATACGTAGTCATCCCACGACATTCCACGACATTCCACAGTTCTGAATTCGTGAATTTAAGTTACGCGAAAGGGGCCATTAGGTACCTTCCCTCAAGAACCACGACCTTCACATTCGCAGTTTATCTTATAGGCCAGTACATGATATTTATTCATCAGGACTAGCCAGGAGGTGATATGGAGGTTCCCCTAAAATGTGTTTAGCGTTGGAAAAGTTGACTAGTTGCATGCAGATATATAGTTGGAAAATAATGGAATTCGATCATCTTTTTTTTCTTTTTTTAAGAAATTTTAAAATTTTGCCCCACTAGGCAATTTTGGATTTGGAAAAATTGGCAATTGTGTTAATTGTATTACTATAAGACAGTATACTAATTCAGAAAATCGTACAAATAATTGATGACTTTTTTTTTTCTTTCAACTCTTGGAAATTTTGAAAATTTCAGTTGTCAATTTTCGTTTTTCTCCACCTCTTAAAAACGGCTCTTCCTACATCCCTGATGATATTATACATATAAATGAGAATTATGTACTAGGCCCGCATATACCAGGCTCCATTATACGGTACATTTCACCTTAATTTTCGTCTCAAAAAATGCTTTCAGTAATTATTTGGTTTTCACACGAAGAGATCTAGTTAAAACTCCGAGCTGAGGCCAACCAAAAAAAAGATTACTAAGAATTTCAACCTAAACAGGAGTCAATGTTTTTTTGTTTTATATCTTTGTAGCGTATTTACTGAATTTTATTCAATAAAAGGAGCTTTTTTTCATACTTTGGAACCTATGCCACGTTGTGCGCGCCAAAAAATAGGTGTTGGTTCTGAATTTGTTTCCTATTTTTGACGTTGACACTTTACTAAATATTTATTTATGGAAAACCACAAATAAATATTTACAAACAATAAAACAAACTTTATAATTTAAAATAGAATTTCCTAGGTATCCACACACTATGGTGGACCTTAACTTTGTTTGAAAGAATTAGACTTCAATTAAATTTCAACAGGATACTTTTCATAAAATATAATATTTTTCATTTACAACACATGAAATAGATAAATTGAACATTAGAAATTATTAAGATTGAATGAAATTAAAGAACTAAACAAAATTAAAGAACTGAACAAAAAATAACAGAATTGAACAAAACATAAAGAATTGAACATTGGAAAATAATGAATTGAACAAAACATAAAGAATTGAATATTTTGTTCTTCAGAGTTAGAGTTTTTATAATTTTGTTTGTACATAGTAAAGAGAAGAAATGGTAAGAAATAGTGGGATTAGTTTATTATGATTGGTTGTTACCAAAAAGAAGGAGAATTGACATTTTCCAGTATTAGGCAGATATTTCAATTAACGTACACGTGTGTGACATTAACTGAGGTCAACCACAATTGTTTTTTGTATGGAAGACAATTTTTCATCGAATTCAAACGATACCATTTCCTGTTAGGTTTATATCATGAAGAAGAAGAGTCATAGAAGTGTGTAGAATTAGAAAATAAAACGAATTATTTCGTTTGTGTAAAAATATAGGCGGACATTTAGAAAATGTTCGTCTATATTCGTTACACAGTTCTCCGGGGGGGGGGGGGTTAAAAAAAAAGGGAAAAGAAATTTTCAAAGTCCAATCATAATAAAGAAATCGAGAAGAGAGAAAAAAAAATTTTATCCTATTATTTAAACTTAATAGTATTAGAAAGATTATACGAAATGAATAGATCCAACATTCTCAAATTCTAAATTCACAAACGTAAACAGTCGCAAATGTTGAGAAATGACTGTACCATTTTCATAATGAGTAAATTTCAAGAAAATCAAATTTCCTGAATACCATTTCATAATACCTGGGGCAAATTCCTACCAGTGGTGATGGGTGTATTTGTACACTTGCTGGTAGGTTGTGTGGCCAGTCCCTACATTACATAGGATAAACACACTTTTTGGTTCACAGGCTATACGTACACAATGTGTAATCTAAATTCAATACTAAGCTAGGCTGAAATGAGGTTGTACTTGTAGCTGTGTGCATGTGCTACCTGCTGCGCCCTACAATACCCATTTTCAAAAACCAACTACCTAGACACTAAATTTTCCAAAAAATGGTTATTTCCTTTATGACAAATTAGGTGAAGTAGAGTAATTTTTTTTAATGAGAGGTAGGTGAGATGAACAATTTTTTTTTTAATTCATGAAAATAGATGTAGTGAAATGGAATTCCAGAAATTTGAAGTTCTTTAAATCTACTTGTGAAAATGGATGTGAAATACCTTCTTGTGAGAAGTATTCACATATAGAAGGTAATCAACAGCTTTGCATGTTCTGCCACATCATATACGAATGTATAGGAGAGCAAATCAAAGGTGAACATTGGCAATTTTGTAGCCAGTTCTGTGAGTTTATATAGTGTATCTGGCACATGCACACAGACACACATATGTAAATATACATATGATATTATGTCATAATATTACATCATTTCCTATTCTGTAAGGTGATAAGAAATAACGCAGCATGTTTGGTGCCAGGCTGTGACATCACCGAGATCTTTATCAGGTAATTCGTCATAGTCCCAATATTGTATCTTACCTGTATGTATGGTAATTGTTTAATGTCATAGGCACAAAAATAAGCCAGCCTTTTGGCAGTGACTGTTGTTGAGAGGTACAAGTCCCTATATCTCATACAAATATAGTCCCTACAATAGATATTATACTGATTTTAGACTTGTGAGAATGGATAATCAGATCAGTAATTTTGGCTGACTGATTGTTGCACACAGCATAAATATTGCCTCCGTGACTCATATAGATATCCACTCTTCCTCATAACAACAAAAATTATGAAAATTCTCAATTATAGTCTATTCCAAATAAGAAAAACATAACGTCTTATGGTTGGGAAAGGAATGGGTAGAAATTCATCCTATCCAATAAAGGCTGCATCCAAAATGGTTTTGTTTACACTAATATTTTTAACTTGACTAGCTGTGAAATGTGATTGTCTCTGTGACGTCATGTCTTTCTTATTTGGAATAGACTATTACCACATCCTGTGGTAGGTGAGGGGGGTATGTACCTGTCAAAGACAAAGTTATTAATAGGTATACGACTGCACTTTTTTCACTCTCACTAGTTTTCCTAATTACAATTTCATTTAAAACAAAAAATTAATTTATTTGTCTAGATAAGCCAGGAATCATAGACACAAGTCCTCCAATCTTGACTCATGTGTATTTTCTTCCAACTGCCTTTTTAAAACAACATTAATTTCATCCCTAACCCCCTCATCACTCTCGCGATTCTACTCCATTTTTTATTGTTCTAACTCTATCAACAAAAATTAATGCATGTTTAAAAAATCAAATGAAACCAAAAATTGAATAAAATAATTTTATTTACATTATTTTAATCAAAATGACATGTACCTTGAATACCAGACAACTATAAATTTACAAATAAGTAAATTCTTATAACATTCTCCACCAAAGTGGTAATTTTGACAGGACTGAGCAGAGCTTTTGAAACTGCAATTGAACCCATAAAGATTCACGATATTGACAGGAATTTGTTGACCATTTGGTCAGTTTGACAAGACAGTTGACCAGTAGTGGAACAGAATAAAATTTGTGGATACCATGGACAAACAGCAGCAAAACAAACAAATTTTTTAGGAGAATTTAACTGTGATTTTAGGCAAAGACTTCAGCTATGTTTGATTAATAGAATTTTTATCCAACACAAGAGATTCACAAACAAAAATTTTGAATTGGGTTGAAATCATTTTTGGAGAACTTGAATTCCAAAGAAACAAATTTTTACTTTGGGCAAAGCATTTTCATTCAAAAGAGAATTCAGTATTTTCACTTTCTGCTTCTGAATTGAATAATTCACAATTCTAACAAACCAAAATTTATCTGATATTACTCAGATAATGAAAATCTCAAGTGAATATAAATTTTTTCATATCAATTTACAGGAATAACACAATTCTGTTTTTTTCAATTTAGACCAAAATCTTAGTCCACAGATATACCAATCTGTTAGGCTCCATGATTGAACATTCTTGAAAACTTACTCAATTTCACAATTTTAGACTTTTTCAACAATGTCATTTTATTCTAGAAAAGCAGAGGTAATTATTTGCAAGCAATAACATTATTGATTGAATTGAATTGAGAACAACTTCTTCAACAAAATTTTACTACAATGCCATGATGGCAAAAGCCAGCATATTCACTGAGAAAGAAAATTGTTGAAATTTCTTTTGTGTTGGAATTGTCAAAAAATAGGTACCTGGAAAAATGAAATTATGATCGATGAAAAGAGTGTAATAGTCAGCACCAAATTAACTTCAAAGAGGCTGACTGGTGCCCACCAAACCAAACAATCTGACTGGTGCCATGATTTTGTCTCTTTAAATAAATTTGTTACTTTTTCAAATAGGTGAACTGGTGGGTGGAGGTGGTAAAAATTTGTACTTCCAAATTTTTCAGAATTATCAAAGCATTTAGAATACATTGTCACCTAGACAATGAAGGAAATGAAGGAGAATAGAATTTGTACATATAGGTGTAGTGTGCAGGCCTTATTTCTTCTTATTTCTCAATTTTCCTTTCTTTTCTTTTTTCTTGGGCTAGAATTATAGATGAAGCTACTTACTGCTGACTAGCAATCCAAGTTTCAACCACCATTTTTCATATGCTTAACTGCTGACTTTTGTTAGCACCTTTTAGCACTCTTTATTCTAACATCAAGTGCTGCTCAACATGATTTCCTTTTTTTGTGAGTAACTTATTCTCTCATCCAAAAATAAAACAACTTTTTTCTTTTGATTTAAATTCCTGAAATTTGTCTGCAAGAAATGGTCAAACTTGTGGTTCCTATGCTCTTTCACTTCAAGTCAGCATCTCCATCTTAAATTTGGTAATATGCGTAATGTTGGTCTTTCCTAGATTAAATCTCAACATTATTCTTTCATTTATCCATATTTTCCTAGTTGACAAATGTTCCGCACCCTAAAGGTGTGCATATCAAATCTTTGATTTTAATCATAAATCCTAGAATGTGGTAATTTCTTTAAACCTAATCGAAGTGGAGTGTGTGTGAAGTAAGTCATGAACGCTCAATTCCCCTTTTTGGTACATCCATCTCACAGTGAAATAAAGTTTGTGTCATAGAAATCTGCTTCTCTTGATCCGTTTCCTGGAACCTTGCTTCCACTGTGCATGCGCTTTTATTTAGACTTTCGCACACCACATAGACGTGAGAAAAAAGAAGATTAAAGAAAGTTAAATAGGAAAAGAAAAGTGTGGAGATGTCGCCAAAGACCATTATGAATTCCGAAAAATTGAACATCTGTTAACAAAAATACACAAAACCAAAGATTTACTTGCACAACAAATTCCTTTTTATGTAGATACGAATCCTACACGAAAACAGAAGCAATATGAATAAATAAAATTTCATTTACCTGCCATAGGTAACATGTAATTCGTTCTTGATATTAATGTCTTATAATTAGGTCATTGAAAATCATAATTATTTTCACAATATACCCATATTCTACAATCCAGCCTTCGACTCCACACGTATGAACACTGGCCAACTTCCCGTCACGACCATCGAACTGTATTTCTTTCTAAGCCAAGTGAAAAAAAAAAAAAAAAAAAAAAAACATTTCTCGCGCCTAAATGATTGTTTTAATCTAACGAAAATATTCATTATTGCTGCCGAACAACCTTTTTTCACAGAGAGCAAGCATTAATATACCATATGTAATGTAATATACGTAGTATGTACCTAATGTTGTCGTACAAATTCCTTTGTAAATGGGATGAATTGATCCCTTCGAAAACGTGATCTACGCTGGAGATACCTGTACGTAGGTGGATAGATATCCAAAACGCAAAATTCCGCATCGTTTATTTCACTAAAACGGCGAAAGACGTGCTTCTTCTTTGCCTAAAATGAGCGCTTTTTCCAAGATTACCTCGTTCCGTTGCAAAGTTTTTCGAAGGTCCTTTCAAACAAACGAATCTAATTTCCATTCGATTTGCTTCGTCATCGACGACCTCCACCCTCCCGTTTCCAGCAAATATACAACGGCACGGTTTCTCACTTTGACCGAAAGCTCCCAATGAAACGAATATTATCGAGTCAGCGCGTCTTGTCTTTACTGAAGTGAGAACAGAAACGATAGCCTAATCTTGTAAAGTTTACGAATACTTTGTCGAATGGAAATGTTCTTAACCAGCGGCGCTTGGGTACGGGTGAATATAGGATAAAGCGTGCGAAACCAAGTAGACTTATCGGTAAACCCGAGATTTCGATCCGATATTTTTCGTAGCAACTGGAAACGAATCAAACTCTATTCCATTTCTGATCTGTGACTAGAATATGATCTTATTACACGTGGTAAGATCTGTGTGAAAAGTGAAATAAATGTTATTCGTGGCGGAGAAAGGCAAACAGAGGCCACACGTTGTTCCTCATTTTGAGGCTTCGGCTTCAGTTTTCAAAGTAAATTTTGATGGAATAATCAAAATGGGAAAACCGCTCCTATTTGAAGGGCCTCATTTCAGACTATCTACGTCACCTTTTCGTCTACTGGACATACATAGTCAGTGCTAATAATATGCAATTTTTTATTCACTTTTTTTTTCAAACTGAATGTTAAAATAACCTTATGGAGGGGTTAGTGGTGAGAGTGATGAAAAAAAATTTTTTCGTGACAGAGAAAAACTATTGATACTATTTTCCTATTTAGATCTAACTTTTTTTTTTTTTAATCTGTATAAATATAGAATATATTATAATATTATAATAGGTATAATAATAATAATAATAACAATAATGTATAGTTATATTTTTGTATGAATCGGCTAAATTTTTGATTCACGGTGTTGAAAAAACTACGAAACGAACAGGACTTAAGTTTTCATGAAAGGTAGTTTTTATGTCGGACTAAGTATAATAGAAGTTTGG
Source organism: Ericerus pela (assembly GCA_011428145.1). Classification (NCBI taxonomy): domain Eukaryota; kingdom Metazoa; phylum Arthropoda; class Insecta; order Hemiptera; family Coccidae; genus Ericerus; species Ericerus pela. The sequence continues at coordinate 1,483,924 of WOFM01000526.1, read as the reverse complement.
TGGCTATCGATCCTGTAGTTTCCAAGACAACTGAAGTACAGAAAATTACTGGGAACATGGTTATTCCATGATTTTGAAGAAACAACAAGAGGAATGGAGCTGAAATTTTCATCATAGATTTTGCTTGTGTTAATGTAAGTCTGATAAAATTTTGGTGTTTATTTGTTCAGTAGTTTTCAAGAAAACATTACTGGAGAAAATTTTTGGTTCACGATTTTGAAAAAATTACAAATGAAATGGAGCTTAAATTTTCAATAATCGTGATCTTCATAAAGGACCAGATCTGAAAAAATGTTGTGCCTATTGGTCCAGTAGTTTCTAAGAAAACAGAAGATCAAATAATTCTAGGAAAAGCCAAATTTAAACATTATCATACTAATAAAAATTAAATTATACAAAATAATTTAAATAATTATTATTAAAATATATATTAGTAAAGGTGCCATCCGGATCAATTCCCTCATCTACCCCCTACTGGTTAGGCGCTTGAAACTGAAGCGGACCACCCCTACCTCTCGAGTCCGTCACTTAATGTTATAATTTTATGTAACTAAACCTGAAGTACTCTCAATGTTGATCATCTCAACCGTTGTAAGTTAGAATATTTTTATTGTGAGTTTCCAAACTCTTCAACTTTATGACCTATTTATTTGAAAATCACTTTTTTTTTTACTTCCTTCTTCTCTTTTGAAGGTGTCGTGGATTCGAAAAGGTGATCTACACATATTAACGGTTGGCATTCTCACATACACCAACGATCAACGATTTCAAACGCTGCACTCAGATGGCACCGACGAGTGGACGTTAAAAATCAGTCCAACGCAAATTGAAGATTCGGGTACTTACGAATGCCAAGTAAGTACTGAACCAAAAATTAGCTCGGCATTCAAACTCAATGTTGTGAGTAAGTACCTCTCCATTAATATCTAGTTTAGAATATTATGTTTGTATTATAATTTGTTACGAATAATAAATCATATTAATTTATACGTCTGGAGGCATCGAAAGCAACATTATACAAATTTTCATTGTAATTAACTGGCTGCACTAATGTACCCATTAATAACAGAAACGAAAATATCTTCAATTTTAAAATCAGTTTTTAACCAGCTTCAAAAAAAAGCGAGGTTATCAACCCGATCAATAGGTAGGTATAAATTTTTTTTTAATGTTTGTTCTGGCATAACTTCTCAACCTGGGTACCAATTTTGATGAACTTTTTTTTAAATAATAGAAGATTATCCCATGGTGGTTCCATTTTATTTTTTTCAGAATCGATGAAGTAATTTATGAGTTATCTCTAACTAAAGAACTGTTAGTTTTAGAGAAATATTGCCGTTAAAGCTAGCAACGAAAAATCATTGAAAAATATTTTTTCTTCAAAAAATTAACCATCTTTAAAAAACAAAAAACAAATAAAAATTCTCCATAAAGTGAAAAAAAAAAATTATTTTAAAATTTCTCCAGTAAAATCTACTGGAATTAAAATGAAACGAAAATAAGCATTACGGTAAGTTGACCATATAAAAAAAAATAGAACCTACTTAAAAAAAAACTATAAAAATTGCGCTAAAAAGAGAAAATTAATACCTCTTAAAACTTCTCCAGCATAATGAAGGTCTAGAGAATGGAGTTATTGAAGTCGGCGCTAATTGAAAAGTTTTTTTCTGAAATTTGACGTAATGACGTATAACCCTTAATTGAACAAAAAGTAGCAAAAAAATATTGTTTAGCGCATGCGCACTTTCTAGTTGACTTTCTCGCACCACGGCTCGATCACTTTCTTGCATAGCTCGACTACTTTCTCAGTTTTTCATTTTTTCCTGAGGCAAATTTATTAAATTAATTATTTAGGTCTAAAAATATTTTTTGAGCAATTTTTTCTAGAGTTGCGTGTGAGAAGTGCAAACATTGGCTCTAAAACAAACAAAGGTTAGAGTTATGTTTTTTTTTTTAAAGGAATTTGTTGCAAAAAATAGTATATGACTCGCGTACAAAGTAGGTGACTGATAATCGTGTGATTTGCACCTTTCGCTTTCGACTCGTTTTGCAAAATTCATACTCGTATCAAAATCACCTACTTTTTGCCCTCGTATCACAAATAACTATTTTAACTAATCATATACTTGGATCAAAATTTCAAGATTTTCGAACTCTTACATGTTTCTCTATTGATAGGTATCTGTTAAAAAAACAAGTGGAAAAAGTAATTATTTTTTTTCATATTTATTGAATAATTTAAATTCATAATCGTAAATCCCTCAGGTTCAACAAACCTAGTTACATAATAGTTTGGTTTACTTCATATTGATTCGTTATAAATTACTTTCTCTTTTCAACCAGCGTTTCAGTAATAATTAATTTTACAACTTTTATCGATTAATCGAATATGTTAAAAATTTTCTTTCAACTCGAAATCACACTAAGTATAGTTTACATGTAACATTTTAAGAATTATTTATTCGTGAAAAATGAAGACAATAATAACAGATGCAAGCGAGGCGAAGCTGAGCGAAAATTCAACAACTTTTGTGATAACGCCATTTCTCATAGTTGGCTGAATCAAAAATTGCCAAAATTCTCAAGTAGCTATTTCAAGCTGAGCCCGATTTTTTAAATTTGATCTATGCAAAAAAAAAAAAAAAAAAATTCTGTTCCTCTATCGAGATTTGAATCGTCGTTGTACAATTGTTTTAGATGTTTGGAAATTTCGATTTTTTCAATTCAAATTACAAATTTCAGTATGCAAAGGGTTAAGATATTATTTTCTTAAAAACTGAACGATTCATCGTCTATCCCATTTTTTGGGGGAATTGAGTTAAAATTTTCAGTTCATTATTGGATTAAACCACTCGTTGTGGACCCATGTGACACCAAAAAAGGAGTTAGGATAATTTTGTCTTAAAAAAATGAGTGATACATTGTCGGTTACATTTTTTGAGGCACGAAGTTCAAATTTACAATTAATTTTTGGAATGAACTCCTCATTTTGCCCCCTGTGACCCAGACTGGGTTGATATGGAAAATTTTTTATGATTTCATTCAGTGTTACATCCTCGGATTTTTTTATCGAGGAGGTGAGTTTCAATTATAACATACGCCTGATGTGGCCTGGGTACCCCTTTTTGGGGGATAGAGTCGTTGAGGTTAACTCATTTCCATTCAATTATGGTTGTAGGGTTCGCTTGCAACCCCCAAATCCTACCTAGGGATCGTAACTATAATAATGAAAGAGTCGATGAAAAGAAACTTTTTCGTCGTATTTATGCCTTAAAACTAAATTCTTGGTTGCTGCGTTTCTTGTTTTTTTTTTTTTTTTTTTTTTTCAGCTGATAATCAGTTTTAAATTATTTTGCAACATCAGTTTCGCTATCAAAAACGTGGTGATAAAAATCGAAGGAAATTATTTTACTCCCGGCTAATATGACGAAAAACAAACTTCAAAAAAAAAAAAAAAAATCAATCCAAAAACACTGAACAAGTATATTTTTGTAAAAATTTTGTGTTTTTCAACAGAATGGAGCAACTTAATACGTACATTACACATTTATAAGTAGATACTTTTGTTATTTAAACAAAATTTGTTCTTTTTTTTTTAAAAAAAATAATTTTATAAGCTTGAAACTAATTTTGAATTGGATAAAAGTTTGTATGACATTTCTCGAAACGCAAGAAACAACGAATTCGTTCTTCATTCTACGGAAAAGAACACCAACTTTCGAGCCGTTAAAAGTTTTTTTTGTTTTTTTTTTCCTTTTTTCTTTATTCATTTCCAAAGTTGACTTCATTTTCTTCCGTTTTATTTAAACTTTACGAGTCAACTTTGATAGGCAGGATGTGCGTGAGGGGGCAATAAGGAGTGATGAGAAATAAAGAATGGATAAAAAAAAAGTCTCAATACAGACATTTGAAATTGTTTTGAAACAAATTCCATCGAATACTTATTTTTAAACGAACATCAGAATTGATTGTATATTGTTTTAAAAAGAAGACGTTTACCATTAACTGAAATAATTTTTCGTCGGGTATTATTGTAGACTTTGACTGGAGAAATTTCCGTTAAACTTTCGGCTAAGTACACGTTACTTCATTAAAAGTTATGCTGCCTGAATTCTTCAGCAGGAAAATATTGTAAATAGTTTAGTATAGGCATGTTTCTTAACTCGTATAAGTCTACAAATACTAACTGCTTAGCAAAATTTTTCATTTAAGAAATCAGCTATAGTGATTTGTATGAAGTATCCGATAAGGGTGGTAACGCCCACATTCAAATACTTTTTCAACACTCATCTCACACGAAATCAATAACGTACCAAAAAGTGAGATCAACAGCGTATAAAACTCAAGTAATTGTCTTAGGAAGATTTTTATTTTTTTATTTTTTTGTGAAGTCGCTCCATTCCCTGGTCCCCTGTGAGCTCAAGGAGCACAAGGCAATATCGGACAAGGTTTGGTAAAAATTTTGGAACTATTGTTATCTCAGTTTTAGACGAAAAACTGATAAAAATCCGCTTTCACTTCTGCAATAAAACGTCAATAAATCGATATGTTTATCAAAGATATCAATAAATCTCAATCGTTTTCCTGAAATTCAATCATATCTTTCAACCTGAGGTTTATTGGGTCGTCGAACTTCCAGATAATGTAAAATTATTTTCGCATTTTTGCAGATAGTGTACTCTCTTAATCTGCGTAAAGGTCTCATCTAACTTTTTAGAAAAAAATTTGTTTTAATTATAAACATATGTGTTACCATTATTTTACATTTAAATGAATGAAGTGGCAAACTATGAGTCTCCTATCAAAGTTTAGTATACTACACGGGTAATTTTTTTCTTCCTTTTTAAGCAGCCTTTTTACGAAAATATTACATAGGTTGGTTTTAATGTCGCTATATTACCATTGAATATTTCCAGTGGAGAAAAAGAAAATAGAAAGTTACATGGAGTCGATGCCGATGAAATGAGTCATCATCGAATACTAAAAATGAATGATTTATGGCGAAAATTTCATTAGACTTTTTTACAAACTTAAAGCTTACTTTTTTAGAAGCTGCGTGTGAAAAAGATAAATGCAAACGGGCGAAAGCTGCTGTTTATAAGAGAGATATCAATGTCTCAAGGTTCCAGACCGTTCCGGACCGTCCAACTTTCTTTTACGTTCTGCGTGTGAAAAAGCTGGGTGCAAACGAATTTGCTAGTGAAACACCTGCGATAAAAATTAATTTTTTGTAAAATCTGCATGTAAATGCTAGTTTTTCGAGGCTGTATTGGAATTTAAGATCAAAGTGGCTGACATTTAGCGGAAATTTGTTGAACCAGCGAATAGGTTATCATTTACAAAAATACATTTAAAACCGTATACAAAATACGGCCGAATCAAAGCTGAAATTAAAGTATTTATAGTTTAGAGACGACAATAATTTTTTTTTTTTTAATTTATATAGACTTCATTTGTCTTTAAATTTAGGAGAAAAAACTTCAGTTATCTTCAATATTTAATAATTAAAACACAGAAATGAAATTAAGGCACCTATTTTCACCTGCTATCCCCTTTTTAACCAACATGAAATGTCTGTGAATGGGTGATTGTGGAGCGTTTTCAGCGCCATCTAGGGCCGTTTTAAATTCCAATAGCGTACTTACAATGGCTGATTTTAGAACTTTTCATTTTTTCACTTCTTCTCACTTCCCCTTGTTAGTTCTTTCCACTCATTGATAGTTCCTCTAATTTTTTTCACTCATTATTAATTCCTCCTCCTATTCATACTTCCTCCACTTTTTATTACGCCTCAAAAACTTACATCTGCCTTTTTCTTATCAAGAAAATAGTTACTACAATTCCTATTTTTCATTCATTTTCATTATTTTTTCTAAATTGAATTTATTTTACAAAATTTTCCTCTATAAATGGGATTCGAGAACCTGCGTCTCCTGCGAGATAGACAATCACCCTACCAACTGCACCAAAAATACTTGTTAATAGAATGATGTAAGTTTACCCATATATTATGTTGTTAATGAACTTTTTTTCGCATATTCTCCTTACATATGAACAGTTTTTTTCCTCAAATGTCTCAAAACCAGCATTCCTTACACTTGTTACAAAAAATATAGTATGTTACAAGTGCTAGTTGGCTATTTTAACTCGTGTGAAGTTTGCAGCACTCGCTTTTGGCTCGTTTGCAAACTGTCCACACTCGGTAAAAAAGCAACACACTTTACGTACTTGAACTACAATAACCTATTTTTGCATGATCCGAACTTGTGTACAATTTTTAGAGCTTGCTATTAATAAGCGTTAATGTAAACACAAAAATGTAAAAATCTACAAGCATAGATTTTTAACATGACAGCTTATACTTTGTAAAAAAAAAAAATCTTGTGAAAACCACTCCAATCGAATAAAAGTGATCGAACTTTACAATAAATTAAATCATAATTTAATTTTTTTTTTTTTAACCAATGGACAGCGTGTGGATCTTGTCTTTCGGATTTTGTGAAAATAATTTTTTCTTTTCATTTTCAATTTTGTATTTCCCAATTTTAAACCAGTAGTAAAAGAACAGAGGTGCTGACAGGGAGATGGTGACAGGCCGTCTGAACCGACATTTTTATTTCTTTCCAAAATTATGACTTTATTTCTCATCCACGAATTATGTTACAAAGTGTCATGGTAACGTACTCATGTCTTTGTTTTTCAATAGGTTAGTAGTATATTTCGCACGAAGTAAGCTATCTTTAACCAATTACTGCAATTTTCAATAAAAGCCACAGGTGAGGACTGTAATCGCACGAGTAAAGGTCACTCACATTACAGTTCAGTTGCAAATAGTATTTTTTGCAACACAAAAGGCATTCGCAATTACGGAAAGCGACTGATTGGTTATCTTACTTATTTTTCTCGCACTGCTGACTTTTCCTCGCACTAAAAATTTTTGAATCCTGACTGGAAATTCTACATTTTTGCCCTTGAAAAGAACTGTCAAATTGGGCAGATGTGATGCGAAAATTTCTTCCCAACACTGTTATGCCAGTTTAAATTTTTGCAATCTTTGGGAGTCATTAAATTTTTATAGACGTTCAGAAAGTTGATTTTTTTTTGTTGAATAAAAAATTGTGTTGACACCTTCGTCATTAGGTTATTGTGCATGATTTTAATTTAATGCAGAAGGTCATTTGAATAATTTAATTTTTACCTTTTCTAATATTTTTCCTGTGTAATTTATAATAATTAAGAACGCTCGTTCCATTCATAATTTCATTCACTTTTTGAGCATATTTGATTCTATATCATTGGTATATTTAGCTAATAGGACACCTGCTGATTTTTCAATAAATTCCATAAGTTTATAATAATGCAACTATTATCTTTATTTAATTATGTATTATTGCGTATAAGTAAAATCTTTAGATCTGGGAATCCCTGTGAAAGACATTTTCACATGCTTCCTATTTTGCTAGAAGGTTGAAATTTGGCATGTAGTTGCTTAATTATCAACTCTAGACACTTCTTTGTTTTTGTCTTGAAAAAGAGAAATGGGTCCAAGATTTGGGATGAACACCCATGTTTTGGCACCTTGCAGAACGCTGTACTCATATTGAAATTGAATAACATAAAAAGAGTGTATGATATTTGTGGAATACCTTGTTGTGAGAAAGTATTCTCACCAGAAAGTAAATTCAACAGAATTTAAGCGTGTTTAGCCACTTCATATTTAACATATGGGTAAGCCAAAACCAAGGCGAACACTGGCGATTTTAGAGCCAGTTCGGATGGTTTTTATACTGGCTTATTTACACGCACACAGACACACATATATACATATACATATACATATGTATATGTGTTATAGAAATCACGTCATTTCTTATTCATTGCTAAAGCAGCTGATAAGAAATGACATAATGCGTTCGTGTACCGGTCCGAGACATTACTGAGATCCTTATCTATCATTTTATCATCGGCCGAACTTTGCATCTTACTTGCCTGTGTGTGCAAGTAAGAGCATATGAACAAACAGTGTATATAATATACTGTTGAATATAATCCGATAAGGAATAACGTCTGTACGAGATGTATAGTCCCCACAATATTGTTCATGCATGCCTATAAATAAGGTCATTAAAATGAAAGATAGAGACATTCAAAATACCTACATATTTTTCTTGTTGCTGTATACTGGGATATTTGTGAGGTAACTCGGTTAAGGTACTTTAATAGGTACTTACAGAAAATATTACTGAATTTTTGTATGCTAGAGGGAAGAGGTGAGCAAAAAGTCTCTGAGATTTAAAAACGTTGAAGGAGGTACTGAATGGCCTTTTAGGTATTTGAGGGATGGGTGTAGAAGAAAATGCCTGAGAAACACCTCTTACCGATGTCTGGAAACATCAGTTTATCCTATAATCCTGTAATCATTCTCACTATCACCAAAATCTTTATAAAAATGGGCGCAGTAGTTATAAGTGTTCATTGATTCCAGTGGCATGTCATCACTTGAATGGTTGGGTTTTCGATCTAAATTTTCTCAATAGAGTAATGCTGTCTAATGAGTACTTACTTACATAATATTTAATATGAGGCTATGTTCATGGGCAGTTGTGGTGGGTGATAAACATTCTATTCATGGGTATACACATGGGGCAGGGAACGTAACTCTATCACGAACTAAAAAACATTGAAAAAGTTGGAATTTATCACAAACTGAAAAACTTTGAAAAGTATGAATTTATAACTGAAAAATTCTAAAAAAGTGCCACTTTATCACAAATACCGAGTTATTTTTCTATGTATTTAAGCATTACTTCACTACTATAAATTAAATTAGGAGGAGAGGGATAAATTTTGAGAATCGGTGACCATAATTATAACATATAACTTTAATTATTTATTCATGGAACAAAACTGACGACGTCAACTAAGTCGCGTAGATGAGTAGGTATAAGTCAGTTAAATTTCGGAAAAAATGAAAATGGATACTAGACAGGTTTGACGTCACATCTAATTTAACATTTCAAGCATTATTTTCATACAAAATGGTCTTTCACGAAATGTGTCGACGGTGAACTCTCGCACTTGGAAATACAGTTCGACGCTTTCTAATGAAATTTTTTCCAATTCCACGCGAAAAAATATTCGATTTCCATTCTGAAACATCTCGTTTTTTCCCCATCGATGGGTTCCCCTTGACAGTAAATCGAAACAAATAAAATTAATGGTATGAAAACAGTCTTTTTGTTTGTTGGGACAACTCTCCATAGCATTCGACAACTTTTTCATTCTCTCAAGGCAGTTCTCCTTCACTTTGTATTCTCGAGTCAAAGAAATTCCAGTTTGAAGAGGATAATTCGTAATTGTCGACGAATAAATCGCATCCATCTTTTTTCCACTTATCCCACAGTTCGATGCCTCTTGGCTATTACTTTATGAAAAATTCACCATTCACTTTTAAAAAATATTTTGTTTCTTTTTTTCCGCAGAAAAAAAAAAATTCGAAAGTTTTTTAATGTACCTATTCTTTATTGGTTTTTATGGGTTCAGTTAAATCGATCATTATGGTATTTTAACGAAATTTTGTTTTATCAACAGTTAAACATCGACAATTTTTGGATAACATTGAAACTGTTTTACATTCAAAATTTTTCTGGGGTAATTTGTGTTAATTTTCGACTAAACTTGGTTATTTTATTTCCCATTCCGAATATAATTTATAAACTTTTTGCTAACGTCATCTTCTCGATTTTGTATTATCGATAATTTTACTTCTGCGGATAATAAATAATTATAGAATAAATTTTGTGAATTATATGATGGTAACGACTGGGAAAGAAAATTAAATTTAAGCCATAATTTTTCGCATTATTTGTGATTGGAAATCCGTTTGATATTTTTGTAAATACCTATTTTTTTAACCATTAAATAGGCAAAACTTGGTGGGAGACATTAAAAATATACAAAATATATTCTTCGCTCATTTAGCACCTTAATATGCTAACTACACAAAAAAAAATTCAAATCAAACACGTATATGAATAGTTGTGATAATATTGACCAAAGTTAACATTTCTAGGTTCTTAATTTGTAATAATATGGAGTATAGTTAACGTTTTCATGTTTCATTACTCTGACGTGAAAATACAGGAGGAAAGGTACACATTACAAGCAAGTGTATAAGCAGGAGCTGGTGGTACACTCTTTTCTAGTCTTACAGATATTATACAATAAATTCCTTGATTAATGAATACAGTACTAATTCTTAATTTTAACACTAATGAATAAGTAATTTTACTGCTTTGGCAGTGTCAACTATCTATGGGTCAACTATCCATGGTTAACACGTTTAAAGGCTCCAAAAACCTCAGAAAAAAAGGAAGTTCGTAATCCGTGAACATTCATCTATATGTATATATAACCCAAATTAAATTCTAATGATTTGAGGCTACTCAAAGCTGTTTTTCAAAAAAGTGCCCCTATAGACTGACGGCTATGAATAATTTTGATCTTACAGTGATTTATGTTATTGGTGGATGATGTGATCTTTAAGGAATGAAAGAGAAATGTTAACTGAATGATGTAACAGTGCCAATTTCAAGTTAATTAATATTTTTCTGGACTTTTAATGAATTTCGAAAACATCAACTGTGATAAACGCTGCCAACTGAGAGGTGCCATGTCAAAATTTATGTAAATAATTATTTTTTGGGGTTTAAAAAAAAAAATTGTGGATATTTCTGGCCTTCATTTAACTATTCTGGTAAATGGGGAAGAAAATTAAAGTTTAGCCACAATTTTGCAGTGTTTTTGATTAGAAATAACAATTTTTACATGTCAGTAGAACATTCTTTTAATTCCAAGTCAAAATTTATTTAATTAACCATTGTGTTTTGGTTTCAAAACATCAATTTATTTCGAATATTCCTGACTACGTACCTATTTTTTGGCCTTAACTTCATTAACTATAAAGTCTAGTATCCCTAAATCTCATAAAATGAATATCATAATGACATTATCCGCATTCGTATATTCTTATTTCTCAATTAAGTATAAAATTCTTCAAGTTTTGTGTAATTAGTTGGAGATAGTTCCTATTCGCATTCAATAATCAGACTTTTGGTTTTATTTTGTGAAAGAAAATTTATTTACTAATTTACTCTTTGGGAGCAGATTATTGCTGTTTCTGGTCAAAATATTTCATATTATAATTAGTACATGAACCTAAAACTATACTTCATTCATCACTTTTCAAATAATGCCAAAAAAAAAGAAAACAGATAAATACGATGATAAAAACTACAAAAAATAAAAAAGTACGTAAAACGTAGTTCGCATTTACGGCGAACCGTGTATGCAATTTGTGTTACACGTTTTTCAAAAATATTTTACATTTTTTTTACAGGTGTTTATGTCTCATTTACATTCACCATTTTCCATCCTCACGAGGTATTTAATTTAGAAAGGGTATTTTTTAAAGCTCTATTAAATTATAATCAAATTATTTTCGGATTTTTGCCGCGCCAGTTCACTTTAATGTTTCATGAATAAGTATAAACGGTGTTTCTTTTTTGTTTTTTTTTTTTTTGGCATATTAATGTTATTTGAAGGACTTTTTCCGAAGCAATTCCTTTATTATGTACCAGTGTAGGAGTTAAAATTTAAGATATTTCTATGGAAAGCAAGTTGTACTCTTTTGATGCCGCATAATGTTAATGCTTCCATTTATAAACTACTGGGGTCAAATTTTATTTTTCAGACTAACATTAGTACGCGACTCTGCCCGCGTGTAAATTGCATATTTTCAGAGTCTACTTGACATATCCGGATGAAACAAAGTGTAAAGAAATCTTGAAAACGTTTGTTATCACATTCCAAAGTTTTGAGAAAAAAGTTTCAGCCATTTTCACGCCAACTTTGATAACAAATAAAGACCAGCAAACAAAAAAAGTTTCAACGTTGATAGATCTCGTATCATCATCGTAGGCTATTCTTATACCCCATCAGTATATTTTTAGGCCTAATAAAAACGAATGAGCCGACAAAGTCTAAACTTTTTCTGGGTTTTGGGCGAAAATCTACATACTTGTTAATTTTGAATCCGCAAAACGACCCAGTGGTGGATGTGGTCACGTTTCTCTTTTAGCTCTCTTGACCACAAAAGTTGAAGCATTTGAAAAATTTCATCTCATTTTTGAAAGTTGGGTATCCATGAGCATATTTTTAAAACTCTTATAGTATATAATGGATGGAGAAAGAATATTTGGAATTTTCTGTTATACTCATCATCAATTTTGAATGTTGATCAGATAAGTAAGAGTACCTACTGAAATAAAGATTTCAATACCATTTAGAAACAAAAAGAGATACATGTTAGTTTTATTATTGATATAATGTAAGCTCTGTAGTTCATAAATTTCAAAATTAATTTTAGTTGGGAAAAAATCTTCTCAGAAGTTTATTTTATATAATAGATTCTGATTTTCTAACCATTATTTCTCTTTAAAACCCTATTTTCTCAATATAATTATTACTTTCTCAAAACTGAATTTTCTCAATAACTTTATTTTTCTTAAATGCCTACTTAAGTTGGGTAAAAAACTATCTAGCACAAAAAAATCATCTGAAGAAGTATGGTGTAACAAATCAACCTAGTAATTGGTGGACCAAAAATCAGATTCTCAAAATTAATATAATTATAATTATTTTGTAGAGTGCGGGCATTATTTCCTATTGTTTTCTTATTTTCCTTTCCTTTCTTTTCTTATTTTCTTGCATTAAAATTATAGATGGAGCTATTTAGCTTTGGCTAGCAATTCAGGTCTTGACCACCATCTTTTCTTTGTTAAACTCCTGACTTTTGTTAGCACCATTTTTCACTCTTGATTTTAACATCAATTGATCAACATGATTTCCTTTTTGTGAACAGTTCATTCTCTCACTCAAAGGTGAATCAACTTTTTAATTTCAATTTAAACTCAGTAAGTTCATATTCAAGAAGTGGTCAAACCTGCGGTTCCATGCTCAATCAATTAAAGTTGGCACCTCCATCTGAAATTCGGTAATATGTGTATCGTTTGTTTTTCCTAATCTAAATCCTTAAATTATTCTTTTATTTATCTGAATTTTCCTTGCCTAAACATGTTCCACGCCCTAAAGTTGTGCATGTAAAATCTTGATTATAATGATAAATTCTAGAATGTTATAATTACCTGATCGAAGTGGAATGTGTGGAGTAAGTCATGAGCGCTTGGTTCCCCTTTTTTGGTAATTCCATATCACAATAAAATACAGTTTATGTCATAAAAATTTGCTTTTCCTGATCCTCTTGGAACCTTGCTTCCATTGTGTATACGCTTTTATTTAGACTTTCGCAGACCACAATTCTCTACTTTTTTTTTTTTTTTGAAAAATGATATTTTGAAAATATACGATACTGAAAAAAAATATAATTGAGAAAATTATTTTGAGAAATTTGTTTTGAGGAAATTATCCAATAATCACAATTTTAATGACTAACATGTTTCATGTACTTACTTATCTTCTTTCATTAACTTTGTTCAACTTAAATTATTAAAAATAGTAAAATTCATTGTTGACTATTTCCACAATTTTACCTCAAAACTACAAAAAAGTATCCAAAATACACTTCCCAATTAAACAAATAACAGTAACATGAATTTACTAAATTGTTATTCAAATTTAGTAAATGTAGTCTGTGTAGAAGAAAGGTTACAAATCAGTAGCAATAAATCTCGTGTAAGAAACCATTTACAAACAGCTACTTTGTGGTCATAGGACTAATTTACTGTTGTTGCTGAAAGGTTAACATCACGGTGGAATAACTGGAGACCAACATAGACCACAAAAATAACAGTCGTAAACGTATGTGCAAATTCAGTCGCAAAAGTTGTTTTTTTTTTGTTTTTTTTTTAATCTCCTCCGTTGGTTAGATATCTGTGTTCCTATAGTTCCTTCCTTTGGAAAATTCGTTCAAAAATAAACCACCACCACCCTTTTCTAGTTGAACGATAATTCAACGTTCGAATTAAATTCCGAGCAATTAAACGTTCGATTCCGCAAGTTTGGCGGTTTTTGTTTGCTTCTTTTTCCAAGAAGGTTTGATTTGGGGGTTAAGAGAACAAAATAAAACGTTTATCGAAGCCGTATAAATTCTTTTGATAAATACGTTCTCGTTTTTTTGTAGGTTACGGTCGAAAGAGCAACAACATTAACAACAGCGTTAATAAAAGAGTAATTATCTAATTAAAAAAGTTATGACAAATTGCATAAAAATGGCGACCATTCCGAAAAGAAATAGATTGTTGGAGGAAAACAAAAAAAGGAAAATAAAAATGAAAAAGAAGAAAAAAAAAAGAGTAAAAATGAAAATAAAAACTATGTACACAAACCGGAAATCGAGGACGGAACGAGTCCGGATAATTAACTTTCAACTTTCAAGCCGTCAGATTTCACACGCAATTTCCCTCTTTACTTTATTAACTCCGGTTAGCTTGGTACAGAGAGAAAAAGTTAGTCTACTACTCGTTTTCCTTCCAATTTCCTTTGCCTCTCTTTTTTTTTCTCACTTTTTCTCACTTTCTTTTTCGCTACACACTCTCTATCTTCCGCTCTTTCTCTTTCTTCTATTCAGTTAATGTTGTTAATGTTTTTGTTATTGTTTGTATTTTTTTTTATTCTTTTTTTTCAACTCCTTTTCCCCTATACCTATACGTTAGCAGTCCTATGTTACTTTAGCAGATGTTTCGAACGACGTATAATTTTTCTTTTACCTTTTTTTTTTCAACCCCTTGCGCCTCACTGCAAATGTACGAGGGTATTCCTTCGTCAGTGAAAATTAAAGAGAATTCGATTCGTACCATTGTTTTTTTGCGACTACGTAGTTTTCTTCTCTTACCGTTTTGCGAAGGAGGGGCGACTCAGTAGAAGGTAGAAAATGTACCAAAATTTCGGGTTCAGCGAGATTCTCGTTTTCTCTTCTTTTATTTTTCTCTCCATTTTCACTTTTTACGAAAAGGAAATAGAGTGGCGGTAACTTAAATGCTATCGTTGCATTTGCTTTATGATGTAGACGAAGTAAAAACGAGCATTGGAGCCGAAATAGATAGGTGGCCTAACCGGAGAAAAGGGAAAATGAACGCAATGACACTGCATCGATGATTTTGTTTTCATAAGGTCGTATAAATATTTTATGTTCGAATTTTTTCAACGTCGTAAGGCTTCTGCATGAAGAAACATAATACGTTCTTGAAAGTTGACAGACAGAACATGTGATGTTGTCAGAATTTGTTTGAAATTATTAGAATCGCAATATTCACATGCGATTAGTTGTTGCTTATCTAAAAATTTGTATGTTCTCGAATTCCAAAAGATCCAACCAACAAAAAAAATTAATGTCTTTGTGGCAACATCACCAGTTGCAATCCCAATGGCTTACCGAAATCAAAATTCTGGAGAGGAGACATTCAGTGATTAAATTTCCAAATACTCGTTCGTTAGCCATTATTGCGCACAATGGGTTTAACCAAAAATTTAGTAAAAATTTATAAAGTCTGTGTGCATGAATAGTGCACATGATCTTCCTAAAATGCTAAAACTGTCTATGTTAATTCGGAAATGGAGTTAGGTTAATCTACGCTGTCTATCTGCATGGTAATAAAGCAAAACTATACTGTACTTCACCCTCTGACAGAACCTAAATCAATAAAAGTAACGCGCTTTTGCAGTTGGTTGATAACTAGTTGACTTCACTTGTGTGCACAAAGCGTTAGAGAAGAGTTAAAGCAACTTGGCAACATCTTAGTAGCTATAACGGTATGACTATACTCCTCTGTGCTCCACATATCACCTCAGTTTGTTCCCTCTGTTCATTGCCAACAACCATAGCTAATATATAAACTAGGGGGGAGTACTAAGGGAACGTGTATCATCGCAAACATATCAACTCTATAGAACAAGTAGGCAGCAACTGTGGCCATTATAGATGAGACTGCTGATTTTTCCTACTTAATCTAATGTCGGTATCCCAGTTTCAAACTCCACTGGTGGCAACATATTCCATAGAGTATCTACACTGATTAGGCACTGACTTAGGTACCTATCTTACATTCAATAAAAGCAGTTTTTGTTTTATTTTTTTTTTAACTGAATTCTAATCTCCACGTTCTGTATTTTACAGGGTTTACTCCTGTTCATTCAATTTGGCAGTTTTTATAACCTTTCGTTTAAGATTCGACTCAACAAAATGTAGTTTTGGTTTCAAACGTCTGTACAGTATTTTAGCGCTGCAATTATCCTACTGTGTGTTATATGCATAAATGCGTGTTGAGATCGTTGATTATTTTTATTCATTCACGAAGATTGTCAGTTCTGGCACATGGTTAGAGAGCTGTGGTGTAATTTCAAAGGTGCATGTTCAAATCCCAAATAGTCCATTTTTTCATTTGTAATTATTTTGTGGTATGCCAAGGGAGGTTAATTTGGCGATCCCTTTATAGTCCCGACAATATATTCAACCACATGAAACACACACCAGAGAACCAAGGTATTAACCAGCCCTCAGAATCAGCATTACCCAACCCACATAGCCTGACAGGAAGTTGTTAGACTCAAATTTATACCATGCAGATCGGGTTTAAGAAGATCGCAAAGCTTGGCTATGCACCTTCAATTTTATATACATTATGAAATCATCAATTCCTATCTGTATTTAAGTCAAACACCACCAGTGGCTATTGCCACTAAAGATCCTTACATTAGGCTGCATTTGCGTACGTAGGAATTAACAGCGTTGAAATAAATGAACAGAAACGCCATTAAGAAAGAACTTCATTTTTACCTTAGCAGAGAAATGAAAATTATTTTTGACTGTTTGAATCAATTTTGAAGTGTATCACTTTGCCAACCAAAAACGATTCAATATGAACCTGTTTTTATGAGCTTTTATTCTGCTCACTACTGCGATTTTAAAATATACCAATACTGCGCCCAACCTTCCGAAACAAAATAATGTTTATTTCGCATGAAGCTAAAGCCAAAAAAAAATAAAAGCTTATCTTTTAAAAATTCGTTTTTAGCCTAATTAATTTATGGAGTTCATTTCAACTAAAGAACAAAAATTAATATAGTAGTATTAAATTTTAAAATCAGTTTGAATTGTCGATTAAATGCGTCATATTCATCAATTGCTATGAAAATATTTCGATAAAAATTTAGAGTGATCGAAAAAAGTCTTCATTTTTTATATGCTTTTATTCTATTTACTACTCCCATTTTAAAATATACCAATACTGCAGCCAACCTTCCGAAACAAAATTATGTTTATTTCGCATGATGCCAAGACCAAAAAAAAATAAAAGATTATCTTTTAAAAATTCCTTTTTAACCTAATTAATTATGGATGCGTACGGAGGAGGTCATATGGGTGATATTTCTATTTCCAGAACTAACGGAATTTCGTTCTCTCAGAACAAATGTCTTACTTTACAGATTTTAATGAAATTAGGCACAAAATTTTGCTGACCATCCGACGAATGTCCTAAGCTATTCACATATGAAAATTAAAAAATTAGAAGGGTTGTAATTGAAGGAAATGAGAATTTAAAGATTGTAAAAATTATATTCATAAATTTGGGCATATCCGCCAATAAAAGCTACTCATTCATAAGTTAACGCAGTCGGTTTTTTTTTTTTTTTTTCAAATAAAATTTACTATTATTGGTGTATGAGTTACGAAAACATAATTATGTATAAAATATTAATAAAAGTGTTATAACATTTTTACAAATATTACCCTTCTACCCTTTTTATTTACATCGACCTTCGTCACGTTGTATATATCGCGATGCTTTTTCGTAGTGTTTACACAAATTTTCTTCTCTTTACTCTTTTTTCAAAGTAGGCTACTTTATATGAATGATGACAATTCTCCTTTAATGTATCTACCCTCGGTAAAACTCCGCCCGTTTTTTACTATTAGCACTTAGACCTAACGAAAATTGACTAAGTATTTTGTTGAATGTACCCAGTAGGTACGGTACAATGTCTTTGCCACCAGACGATACTACAATTATTACGATCCAATATTTTCCCTAATTTATTCACACCTTGGCCGTACGTTACTAACGAATTTTTATGTTTTCACTTTCTCACTTCGCACCCTACACAGTATCCAACGCGAAAATTCTAGGAAATTCGGAAATTTTCGTAAAAAGTGGCAGCGACATAAATCTGACGTGCGTCGTCGTCCAAAGTCCAGAGCCGCCATCTTTCATATATTGGTATCGAAATGACAACGTCATTAATTACTCGTCGAGGGGCGGCATTAACGTATTAACGGAGAAACAAACCAAAACCAGCAGATTATTAATTTCGAGGGCGCAACCTCCGGATTCTGGAAACTACACTTGTTCACCCTCGTCTTCGGAATCGGCCAGCGTTATAGTGCACGTATTAAACGGTAATTTATCACGCTATTATATTATTATATACACCTATACACTACAGGAAATACATATATATATATATATAAATACTATATACTTGAACGTTATATATTATATATATATATATATAGTATTTAAAAAGGGGTCGGTGGCAGTTCGTCTACTGGAGAACTATTGTATGCGGTGGCCACGAAAATATCGCCATCCGCCGCCAGTAATTTGTCATCGCAAACGAAAACACGAAATTTTGTTACAAGCGGAAAGCCATAAAGCCGCACACCTGTAACGGTGGACGAATAAAAGGCTAGCCTTGTCGAGTTTAGAAGCCATGCAATCTCAACATAATATGTATAATTATTTAGGTGCGCGTGTACTTCCGTAATCCGCACAATTTAAACTTTTTATTCCGCCAAATTGGCGCCCAATTCTCTTTACAAATTGGTCGGGTAAAATAAAAGGTTTGAAATGTAATATTAATCGTTTCAAAGGGATTTATGGCTGAAGAACGATGAAGTTGGTCTCCTTAACGAGTGACAGATGTGATGCACCCCCACTCGCGGAAGAAATGAACCATCGGCAAAATTATGAAAAAAATTACAATTTTCGCATCATTTGTTTGATGGTTTATTTCCGTTATTTGAGACACCGTGTATTATACAGACCCGAAATAGAACATACTGATGGAAAACATCGGTATGCTTATTTCTTCGTTCATCTTTACGTCTGTATGCATTTTTAGCTTGACAAGAAGAAAATATGATTTTGATAAACATAAATATTTACCTCACCCTGTTTCCCAGAAAGATTTTCAGCTGGTTCCAACTAAATTTCAGGAAAATACTAAAAGAAAAGACTGGATAAGTCACAACCATTTGTGAAAATATGGTTCGAAGCTCTGAAAGACTTCATAACCAAATATACTGCGTAAGGATGTGTTAAATGAGGAAAGCAGAAAAGTGTACTCTCGAATGTATGTTGCTGAAGAAATTTCATGATTTCTACATATTAGGATAAGTTTTCAGCCAATTTTTTGTTTTAAATATTTTATATATATGTATAAATTACGTGTTGGTCCAATCATTAGTAAACGCAGTTTTAATAATAAAAGTGCTGGCCTAGTTGTGACATTCAATAACAGACTCCAGTCTATCCAAGCATTTACACATGGGCTCCATTCACGCATTAATAGTAGGTTGCACCATTAAGTTGTTCGCAGAGGGTGCGGAAGCGTTTAAAATAAAAATACAAAAGGAATTTTGACAAAAAAAAGTATTCAACATTCAATGGTTTTGAGCTACATTATTTTTTTTCCCCAACTTTTGATCATTGTGACAGCAGTTTTTATATTCAAAAAACAATCGTAGATATTCATTCAACTAAATATTGGTACATTTGTAAAGAAATGCATCATAGTTCCAAGACAGATTCCTTTTTGTAGCAGAATTTCTCTTTTACCTACTCAAATTTTTCCTTTTATGCTCTAGGTGTTTGCATTGTCTACTATTTTTGAATAATTATTCTGGATTGAAATACCTTAAAGGAACTTTCAAGTAATACATCTTTTTCAGTTTAAAGAAAACTCACTGTGGGGATTAGAAGACTACTCGTATGAGGAAATAGGCTCGGCTTATCGACAACAGTCGTCACCTTTGGTGACCATTATTCGTGCCTTGCACGTTAAACCAAAACAGAATGTTTGTTTGTTTGTACTTGTCTATTTTAGCAAATAGACAAGTTACAAATCTCGGTCCGTGATGAATCAATAGATAACAATCTCGGCAATGTCACAAACTGATACAGAGATGCATTCTCCGTACTTTACCATTGCAATAGCAACCATAAAGTACGATGAATAATCTACACTGTACTTATGTAAATATTACATAAGTGTGTATGTGTGCATGTAGGGAGCTGGTTATATAATACCAAAAAATCTTGGGCTAAATCGCCAGTGTTTGCCGTGGCCCTCGCTCCCTTATACCTTCTAGGTATTTTGGCATAAACACGCAAATTGTTCTGTTGAACACCTTCTGTTGTTGGTATACTTTCCACGGTGTAAGGTATTCCACACTCATAAACAAAAAAAAAGGCGTGAGTTATCTGAATGAAATTACCGTTGTTCAAGTGCGTGGTGGTGTGTGTGTGCATCGTGCACTCAAACAACTACACACCTATACATCATGTGACACACGTAAATGAGAATTACAGTAGAAGAGTTAGAGTTATGCAAATCTGACTATTGTAATTCTTATTTAGTCCCTACCATAGACAGAGTGCTGAAATGTTTACACATCAAAAATTGTTAAGAATCACTCCAAAACTAAAATGTTTGGAAGATTTCTTCCATTCCCTTTGGAAATAACCATTTAGCTGTGAGATATATTGAAATTAGGCATAAAAAAATTCGTATAGATACCTACTATTTTTTAGTTTTTTCTACATTTTCCCAGTCTTGACATTATGCAGGAGCTGTTATTAAAAGCTTTCAAAGTCATGTTGGCTAACAGTTGTCCAATAATTGAAATACTTTTTTTTAAATTTTTTATGGATTAAGAGTCATTAAACTGGTTTACCATTTAATTTTACTTTGTCTATACCTACTTATTGATGTAACTAACACCTCTGAAGAATCGACATAACCGAAAAACATTAAATTCTATAGACCTATTAATCAATGTGAGAATGCATTAGCTACATAAATTCAAGAGTAAGATTTTCCGGCTTTCTTTATTTAAAATAGTTACACTTATATTTGTTTGATGTACTCTCTCAGGGTTTCTAACTATATTTTCACAAATGGCTAAGAATTTTCAGGTCTTTTCTTTTAGTATTTTCCTGAAATTCAGGTGAAAATAGAAACTTTCAATTTTCTACCCATAGTTAATATTTGCCTCATGTGTCACCTTGAATTTCTCAAAAACAATTGGTTAGAGAAAAAAAAATTGTGGTAATCTTTTTTTCTAAAACTTCTGAAATTATAAAACTTTTGTGAAGATAGTTTTAACAAAAAATAAAAACTGAATGAAATACATGCAAAAAAGCATTTTGGGTCATCATTTTTTCACTCTTAAGCACAAAGCTTGTGCCTGATATAGGAGACGACTTTTAATATGTTGTTCAACAAAACAAACTAAAAATTTGTATAAAATTTCGGCTTGAGACGATTCATTCCCAGCTTAAACCCTACCCTTCCCTGACTATGACTACATTTTACAATTATTGACTCAACTTTCAGCCCCTCTATGGAACATCTGCTAGATAGATAAGGGTCATATTATACATTATATATTCCAAATTTAATGAGGAATAACTTTTTACTAAGGTACGAATCTCATATCTCCTATTTTTCGAGTGATTACGCTATTTTTTCCTAAAACATATCCACATTTTCTAATATTTTGTTAGTTTTTTGGCCCCCCTATAATATTTCCACTGCATCAAATTTTGTTGAATTATACATCAATGGATTTGGAATTGAAAGAAAAATAATTGTTTACTGTACTTGCAACCACGAATCTCTCATACTTTTCCAGATATATTTGCAACAAACTAAATTAGGGAGCTCATTATCCACAATTGGAGGAGGTTCCTCCCCGAGTATGGCATATAAAGGGCTTCATGTTCAGCAAAGAAACCTTTGATGGGATTGTTCTCTTTTTTTAAACGATACTTGTCTTGGACTATAAGGGACTATGGTTTTCTATTTCTAGAAAAAAATTTTGGTAGGATTCACCCTGATATTTCAAATTTTCATCCTTTTTTTTTTCTGTTTTTACCAAAATATGATTTTTCATATATCACATTGAAGACTTACTCAGGTGGGTGATATCTCGTCTTCATTTGACACTTCAGTCATCATTTTGAGCAGTTTTTGTGAAAACATTAATTTTTGTTGTGAAGTAACAGCAGGTACTGAAACCAAGAATTGAAACTTATTGTACCATTAATAATATTTAAGGGCAGATGTATGATGAAGTAGTACATATGAAAGAATAAAGTAAATTTAATAATTAATGAACATCAATAAACAACAAAATAAATACTGCACCAGTGGAGAATATATATTGAATAAACAACAGGGAAGTACGTTATTGTAAGTTACTTCTACTAGAGTACAAGGCGAAGTAATAAGTAGAATGTACAATAAGAATTAATGACTGGTTATGAAACCAGTATAGCCAACTTAAGTTCTCAAAAAATACGGATGGTTCGAATAAAATTGAAAGTTGAAAAATAATAGAACTCTTTTTCAAAAAAAAATAAAAAATCAAACCAAATGCTAAATTAAAAAAATAAAAAAATGAAAAAAATAACTAAAAAGGCATTAAAATAAAAATATAATTTCTTAAGATGTTACAACACCATCTCATTTTGCCAAATTAAAAAGTTTAAAAAAAAAAAAATTGATCAAAAAGAGATCCTCCGAAATTATTTTTCTAAATTTCAGTGCGTTTTTTGGTTCATTTCTTTAATATAGGCCAGTGTTAATAAATGTGTGGATTTTTTTTTTGATTGTTAAACAGGTTGTTGAATTAGAATTACATTGGAAAAACCTGAAAATATCCACACATTTAGTAGCGCTAAGTGAGCTTATCTTCTTTTTGGTCATAATTTTGCAGGCATTTTTTCTATGCTGACCCGAAATTTCAGCCAGCTCATTACAATTTTGAGTAGATTTTTTAGACACTCGAATATCAAATCAAAATCGATGATCAAAATTGTTTATCGGGTTAGCATTCTATCGTAGAACTCGTTTGATTAAGAAAAAAAAATTTATAATTTGTACTTTTTTTGTTTCTTACTTAGTATATTAAAGGATATTTTTGTGAGTGATGGTCATGTAGCTCAGCACAAGCATCAATATTTTGATGTATATGGCTACCACCCCAACTGATAATAAATAAAAATATTTTTTTCTTTTTCTTTTTTTAAATTTTCGTATTTATAAAACACGAGGAAACTTTTGAATATTTACCTGTTCATACTCATTTTTTTTCCTTTTCTCTTGACATACAGCCGTGGCTATTGAAGTTTCCTTAAAGATAATCTTTCTCCTTACTTTGTAAAATATTGCATCTTTGAACTTCATCTAGTTTATTTTACATTGTCCAAGGATCTTTCTTTCTTTTCCCCTATCATCTCCACGATGTATTCATTGTTATTGTGGAATACCTTGTTGTGAAAGATATTCTCACCAGAAGGAAATTCTACAGGATTTAAGCGTGTTCAGCCACTTCGTACATAAATACGGGTAAGCCAGAACCAGACCAAACACTGGCGATTTTAGAGCCGATTTGTGTGGTTTATATACGGCTTATTTATACGCACACAAACACACGTACGTAAGATAATACATACGTTGGTGAGAACGGCCAGGTCGCATTATCCCCTATTGAGATAAGAGATGGCTGGCCGGTTCGTGTACAAATCGTGACATCATCTTATTGTGTCACGATTCGGTACTCGTACATTACCTGCAAGTACATGCAGGTAATTACGATCGAATGTAATTTGTGTATTTAACGTCACAAGGACAATTATTTGCCTGCCCTTTGGGGTGGCGACTGTCATCAAGGGGTCCAAGCCCCTTTTCTTCATACCAGTGAGTCCCCACAGCTACTCCCCCAGTTTTTGCGCTGCAAAAATGATCAAATTGCGCAGGCCTGGGGGGACTTGCGGGTTTATCAGTGCCTCTTCTGGTCTGCCTCCCACTTGGCTAGTGTGCTTCCAACAGCAGCACCGACGCATTCGTATGATTGCCGTCTTGCGTCGGCGTGCGCCTGGTATTGGGTGTGACTGCCTTCTCCCCTACGCCTAGGTGGACAATTTTTTGTATAGGCGTAAGGTTGGTGGCAGGAGTGAGGGGCAGCAGTCGTTTGAAGAGTGGCTTTCTCAGCATCGGGGAGTTTGAAGTCTCCGATGCTAGGGCAGCCATCTTCGCTTTTTCATTCAATGCCCTCTCTGCTGTGAAGAGGAACTTCATGGGTTCCCTAGTCTCCACGGGTTTTGACTCCGGTTTTAGGGGTTCTGGAATTGGGGTCTGTTCTGGCGGTGAACGGGAAGGAGAGACTATTGGGGGAAGCGAAGTTTCTGCTCAATTTTCCACTGAGTTTGTGAGAGCTCAGCGGTTTTTTGAGCAGTCTGGCAGGTGGCGGACTTCAAGATGGTAGTTGGCAGCAACATAGGAATTAGGTTTACAGGAAAAGGAACCAAAAATATCGTTTAGAGAACACATCTGAGATCTAAGACAGTTCTAAAATGGGTGAATTTACTGCAGTTTTTGATTTACCATTACACTTTTGTTTTAGCTTTTTCGCATCTTCTTATCAGAATGTTGAGGGGAAAGCGCTTAAAATTCTCGGGCGTATGCAAGTTTTCCAGTTAAGTTCTGATTGGTTTAAGCAAAGTTATGCCTGAAATAAACTCAGAGAATATATTTTTCAAATTTTATTACAAAGGAATCTCCGCTTGTGACGTCACAACGTTGAGATTATCTTTGTGTTTGACAATAAACGCACGTTGCGATATTTATTTCCGTATCGCACATGGATTTGTTTATTCCTGTTGTTTTCTTTTTGTTGGCATTCCTCGTTTGCTTATCTCCGGAGTTTCGTTTGTCTCACGGAATTCCGATTTTCGTCACATATTTTCTAGCGGGTTTAAACTTACGTAGTGGATATTACTTTTTTGGGAGTAAATTTTATTTTCTTCACATTAACCTCTCAGACTTGCAAGAAGGATGAGAATTTTTACATTTTTTACTGCCTAGGGGCCTGCCTCTTTTTTGTGGGCATATGAGAGCCTCCAGATCAAATGATTTAGTGGTAACATTGTCCAAAAATTTCACAGACTTTTTTATTTTTGGTGTTTTCTCTAATTGTGAATTTATTATTTCACATTTTTCGACAGATTCTTCTGTATTTGTTGGTGAATCCGTCTGTATATTTTCTACATTCTCCCTCTGCAACTCGTCTCTTACCATGTATGCAGGCTTCAATCTATCGATTGAAATTGTTCGAGGTTCGCCTGCAATGAGTATCACAAAGTTTTTCTCATCTCGTGATACTACTTTGTACGAACAGGCGTATGGTTTCTCCAGCGCA
This sequence comes from Ericerus pela, assembly GCA_011428145.1. NCBI lineage: Eukaryota > Metazoa > Arthropoda > Insecta > Hemiptera > Coccidae > Ericerus > Ericerus pela. Next base: position 1,458,363 of record WOFM01000526.1, on the reverse strand, counting down.
GATCTCATTTTTTCGTCTCTAACAAATACATGTGAGGTATCGGCCAAGTGTTTCAAGATGTAAATCTTGCCTGGCCATAGAGAGCTGCCTGTTTTAGGAAATTATTGGCATCGTTTCTTATATTTTGTACCATAATTTCGGGGCTAACTTCCTTCGATTCTGTGAAGAAGTCCCATGGGAGGCGTAGCTCTTCGCCGAATGCTAATTGCGCTGTAGAATGACCTGTATCTGTTTATAGGGAATATCGAAGGCCTAAGAGGATGATAGGAAGTACGTCTACCCATCTCTTTGTATCATGTGACATGAAAGAGGCTTTGAGAGCTCTATGCCATCTCTCAATTTTGCCATTGGCTTGAGGATGGTAAGCTGTGGTATGACTGTGTTGAACACCAAGCTTATTTGCTAACTCTTTGAAGAGAAAGCAATCAAATTGGTGACCTTGGTCCGTAAACTTCACAATCCAGGTATTGTATAACCTGGTAGCTACAGTTGGAGCTGTCATCTCATATAGAGGAATTGCTTCTGGCCATTGTTTTGCCCTGTCTATTATCGTTAACAGGTATCTGTGTCCTTGAGATGGTGGCAATGGGCCTACCAAGTCCATATGTACTGTTTTAAACCGCTCTGTTTGAAGGATTTGAGGGGCAAGCGAGTGTATCTTCCTACTTTGGATTCTTGACAGTTCAGGCAACTGCGAGCCCATTTGTTGCAGTCAGACTTCATTCGTGGCCATACAAACCTTGCCAAAATTAAATTAGAACTACATTTTGGCCCAGCATGTGACAGATTATGTAAACTGTTGAAAGCCAACCTGCGATATTTTACTGGTAGAAATGGCCTATTCTTACCTGTACTGATGTTACATGTTAATAAAACATCAGTACCGGGAATTTTTCTGTGTCTCAATTTGAGAGTAGTATCATCGTTCGATAACAACTCTTGCAATTCTGCATCCTTAAGCTGTGCTTTAGCTATTTCAGCATAAGGCAATTGGACAGGAGCTGAGATAGCTTAGATTCTACTCAAAGCATCAGCTGGAGTGTTAAGTCCACTTATATACTGAATGTCGGTAGTCAATTAACCAATATAGTCTAATTGTCACGCTCTTCTCGGCGATGCTGGTTCTGCTTTTTGTGTGAAGGCATATGTTAGGGGTTTATGGTCAGTATACACAGAAAAACATCTACCCTCTAATTGGTGCCTGAAATGCTTCAACTTAGCAAAAATTCCGAGCCATTCCCTATTGTATGTGCTATAGTTCTTTTCTGTTTTTGAGAGCTTCCTCGAGAAGAAAGCTAGTGGTAACTTTTTGTTGTCTTTATCAAGTTGGTACAGGGTTGTACCAATAGCAAAATCAGATGCATCGGTACTCACGCATAATGGCAGACTTTTGTCTGGATGAGCCAATAGAGTTGCATTTGCCAGTGTATCTTTGATTTTCTCAAAGGCCTGTTCGGCTCCTTCATTCCATTCGAGTTCAGTCTTATCTTTCTTTTTACTTGTCTTAATTAGTGCAAACAGCTTACTTTGTTCCGCTGCTGCATTCTTCATAACATCTATAGAAGTTCACCATCCCCAAGAAATGCCTGAGTTCAGCGACATTTGAGGGTTTCGGGAAGTTCAATATTGGCTCTACTTTGGTCTTCAATGGGGAAATGCCTTTGGTCGAGACTTTGTAGCCGAGGAAGTCAATTTCAGTCTGTGCATATAAGATTTTACCTACGTTGATAGTAAGCCCGGCAGGGTGCTTACGCTGTACAATGGCTCTTACATTCTCCTCGTGCTGTTGCTCACCGCCTTCAGAGCAAATGCAAATATCATCCAAGTATGCATATGCAAACGGCAATCCCCTGAACAGTCCATTGATAAATCTCTGGAAAGTTTGTGCTGAGTTGCGAAGTCCAAACTGCATTCGAAGGTATTCGAATAGTCCAAAGGGGGTTATAACCTCTGTCTTTGGTACGTCCTGGTCAGCCATAGGAATTTGGTGGAATGCCCAGTTGATGTCAATTTTGGTGAACATCGTTTTACCCTTCATATTCGTGTTGAAGTCCATTATATTGGGGACTGGATAGCGATCAGGAACTGTTTTGGCATTTAAGGCACTGTAGTCTCCAACAATTCGCCACTCTCCACTTGCTTTCTTAGTCATGTGGATAGGGGAGCTCCATGAGCTTTTTGAGGGGCGACATACGCCCTCCTCAATAATGCGATGGAAGTACTCTCGTGCTGCTTTGAGTTTGTCAGGTAATAACCTTCATGCTCTAGCATGGCAAGGCTGTCCTTTGGTTTCTATGTAGTGAACCGTGTCGTGTTTGTACGTAGGATGCCTGCGAATTGAAGGTTGAGTGACTCCAGGATAGTCTGACAGGATCCGTAAGAGTTGTCCGTCGACTTTAGTACAGCTGGATATGTTTGTGTCCAGTCTGTATGCTAGCGTTTTGCCTTCCACACTTTTGTTTTCACTATTGATCAATTTGCCGTGTTTGAGGTCAATGATCAGACCGTAGTGTGCGAGAAAATCTGCACCCAGGATCGGGTTTGGAACATCAGCAACCATGAAGGACCACGTCATATTTTCCTTAAGTCCAATGTCAACTTTACTGGTCTCAAGTCCGTATGCTGGAATGTTTTGACAATTCACAGTACGGAGATAGTATTTTGGAAGAAGTACTTTTTGGTTTTTACTTACTGGCAATATACTTAAGTCTGCACCTGAGTCTATCAAGTACCATCTCCTATTTGTCCTGTCCTTTATGAACAGGCGGCATGAGTGTTTTTCCAAGGGGTCTTCGGCCGCATAGATGGGCCCCTTGTTCTAGTTTGATGCCTCCTTAGTATAGGATTTGCCCCACCATTTGCACCTGTTGTTGCATTTGGTGGCCTCTGCGCCAAACCTGTTATGGAAGAAACAACTCTTTTCATCCCAATTTTGAGACTGGTTTTTGGGTGATGATGTTCTCAGGGGAGTTAAATCTGACCCCTGTTGTTGGAACTTGATCTACGGTCTCTGGACCAGGACTGTCTTCCTTTGCTGTTGCTACTATTATTGTTGTTGTTTCTTGAGTTAGATCGTTGTTGCCAGCTACTATTAAGTTTTGTTGAGCTTTGGCTTTTGTTCTGTTTTACTTCCTCGGTCAACTGAGCTATTTGGGCTCTAAGTTGAGCGATCTCTCCAGTCTCTGCAGATACTGCACTTACCAAAGGCTTTGACCTGGTATATTCTAGCGCATTATCTGCTGATTTTGCAAGGAAATCCAAGTCTGAGGATGTATTTATCACGGTCGAACCTACGGCAGCTAGGCATTGCACAACACTTTGAGGAAGATGTTTGCAAAATTGGTTGCCTATGACAGAAGGGGCTACGATATTATCCGTCTTCTGCCTCAATTTTGCCATGAAGATTGAGGGTTTGTCATCCCCCATCTTCATACCACCCATCACATCATCGATGATTTGGTTTTTAGTTTTCCCAAACACATTCTTTATCTTCTTGACAAACCAGGCATATTTATCCTCTTCTGTCGAAGAGCATTCCATAATATCTGGAATGTGGCGGATTATCTATGGGGGCATGCCTCCACAGATGTGGTGATACCGCTGGTTCAGAGTTATGTTCTCTGTCTTGAACCTGCCTTCCAATAGAGTCAACCACAAGTCTACCTCATTGGGGAGAAATTCCGGGATGTCTATCCTTCGCCTATAGAAGCTGGGGTTCTGTCCTAGCTGTAGTTGCAAAAGTTGCATAATTTGCACCAAGACTTCGGGTGTCAGCTGTGGCTAACTACTACCTCCCTGCAATGGTTGTGGGTTTTTGGTTGGTGGTGGGACCATTGCTGTGTCTTTCTGATGACAAGCGTATTCCACAGAACTACTTCCTTCCTTGCTGGTTGAAAAAACTAGCTCCTGTGTTTGTAGGCCAGGTGTTTTTGGGTCAGAACTTTGGCTTAAATTTGGACCACTTCTCAAAGTTTTAACTGCTAATTGATCTTTATTTATTGCAGTTCCCAGTTGTGATAACTCTGGGTTTTGAGGGCCTTCTTCCAGATTTGGTAAATTCTTAGAGTGTCGAGTCGAAGTCAGCGAGGGTTGGGGGATGAGTCCAACCTTCTTCCTCCAGTTCTACTGTCTGGTTTTTCTTTATTTATATATTTTAAAGAGAGGGGTGTAAATTCCCACTTCAGCAGACTCTACTTCGACAACCTAAAAGGTGTCTTAGTCTGAAAAAAAATTTTTTTTTTTCATTTGTCGAACAAGCGAGTTTCTTGCCAGCGCATTGCGCTGAATTTTTGTAATAGCGCAACGTGCCTCAAGACACCTCACGACGTAGCCAAAAATCACTTCGGGGCCATCACTGTGGAATACCTTGTTGTGAGAGATATTCTCACCAGAAGGAAATTCTACAGAATTTAAGCGTGTTCAGCCACTTCGTACATAAGTACGGGTAAGCCAGAACCAGACCGAACACTGGCGATTTTAGAGCCGATTTGGGTGGTTTATATTCGGCTTATTTACAAGCAACAAACACACGTACGTAAGATAATACGTACGTTGATGAGAATGGCCAGGTCGCATCATCCCCTATCGAGATAAGAGATGGCTGGCCGGTTCATGTACGAATCGTAACATCATCTTATTGTGTCACAATTCGGTACTCGTACATTACCTGTAAGTACATGCAGGTAATTACGATCGAATGTAATTTGTGTGTTTAACGTCACAAGGACGATTATTTGCCTGTCCTTTGGTGCGGCGACTGTCGTCGAGAGGTCTGAGCCCCTTTTCCTCATACCAGTGAGTCCCCACAGTCATAATTATAATACTAAATACTCTCGCCTATACCATAAAATTCAACGTTAATTTCTTTAATATCTCCCACTTCTTGTAATTTTTCATTTTAGTGGTGAAGATAATTTTTGTATATCCTTCATCAGTTCATCTTTGTTCACAATTGAATTAACATGTTTTACCTTCTATATTTTATTGTACATTTTTATTATGTTTGAATACATATGGTTATAAATTTAAAAATATGTTAGTCAAAAGGCAATGGGTAATATTCGGTAGTTCGGTTCCTAGGTTCTGTCCCAGGTTTATTGGCAATACAAGTAAAAAACCACAAAGAATGTTTCGATTTAATAATTTTTTCAATTTCCATGTTGACATCGGGTCCATGAATCCTGGTAAACGGAGAGTTTTGGGAGATGATAATTCTAAGTTACCTCCCAGTGCAGTAGTTTTTTTATACCTGAAAACTTTTAGCCATGGTTTATTGTTTTATATAAAAAATTATGTTGGGACGGTGGATGGGATGTCGAAATGACCACCTTGACATACCACTATTTCTACGTGGCGATAATATATTCCAGACGGCTAGAACTTTTTATTTTTCAAGGAATTTCTCTTAGCTTCTTTCTTGCTGATGTCTCATATTATGGACATGGCCTAGTCGTTGTTAAATGAGAAAATATTCATACACTAACCGATGGAAATAATTCCTTTAAACGGATAATACAAGCAGAGAGATGAGCCCATAACGTAGGTAGGCATCCACTCGTAAACTTTCGACGCATTTTCTCAGACCAAATCGACGGCCACGACTTTGTTCCCATCTCAAATGGATTTTTCTGCCCTCAGCGTCAAAATCCATCAACTGCAAAACTCGTCATTATTTCTTCGTTTCTCGTCCACCCTATCGTCAATCGTTCTGCTTTTTCTTGTTAAAGTCATTTTTTCGCGTATTTCACACAGCCAAAAGGGTTAACAAACTCTCGACGTGCGGTACTAACTTAAAAATTTGTAAGCGCTCGTTAAATTTCGACGACGACTTGGTGTTGAAAATGAAGAAAAAAAAAAAAAGAACATATTCACAAACAGTGAGTCGAGAAAAAAACAACGAAAACTCTCTTCGTACGTTCATTTTGATATTTTATTTCTCAAGTGCCTAGTAGACTGTGCAATGTAATAAATTCACGAGGTAATGGATTTTCTTCTATTTTTTTTTCTTTTTCTCTTTTTTTTTCATCTCTCTTCTTTCGGTGCAATGACGCTCGAATCCATTGTTCTATGCGTACGTATATGCGCACCATTTGATGGTAGTAAATAACTTCCAACTTTTTAACGGAATTAAATATTGCTGCTGTGCATCGAGTGCATTGAAAAGTTTGCTCGATTCTATTGGATCGACGACTGCGATGTACATTAGTATGTAATATTAATGACTTCTTGATGTCTGTTTCATTTATCTTTTCACAAAAGTAGGTACCTAACCAAAAGTAGGTAAAGTCGAAATTATACACGTATGAAATTTTGTCTGAAATGAATAGGTAACGAATAAGAGTCTGGCCCCAGTGACGCGATTAAGTAGAAAAATAATTTTACGTTTTATAATAATCAGATTAATATTTATAAGATCATGAATGGAGAAAACATGAAGCTACCTATTAATTTTGTTATATTAAACCCACGAATACCCACAAGAGAGTACCTACACTAAAGACAGAATTAATTTTACATTCATACGTTGTAATAAAATTTTGCCTATTGAAACTGATTCAATTTATTACAAAAAATGTCTGAAACTCAGTTTTCCCTTTCACCTCTCCCCACCACCAATCACACAGCATCAAGTGACACACATCTGATAAATAGAAGTTTCCTAAAAGTGAGAACTCGCGCTTTGCATGCCGCGCATGCGCACTTTTGATTTCACCTACTTAATAAATTTCTTCATATATACCTTGTAATCTTGCAAAAAAGAAAAAAAGTAAGCACTTTAAGTAGGTTTTTTATGAAAATCTATTTAGTAATTTTATGTTTTTCTCTTCATGTACGTTTCAATAAGGGTGGTTAGTATTACAAAAAAAAGTGTATGGTACACTTCTCTTAATTATAACAATCACCTACTTTCTGTAAACGGTATACGTTTTTGCGCAGCTAAAGTACTCAAAAAGCATAATGTATTTCAAAAAGGTGCATAATGTAGTTATTTATCATACAAGAGCAGAATGGGATGATTTTGATGATATTGTATGATAGGATTCAGCGGAGTAGCAATCACCCACTTCATACAAGTATCACACACAATTTTTTGCCACACCACAAACCACCCCTCAAAAAAAAGTTGTGGGAAAAAAAAAGGAAACAGTTTATTATTGATAACTGTGGCAACCCTCTGTTCAGATTCCGACTACACTGCACTTTGTACCTACTTATTGATAGAGTTTTCAGCCTTCTGGTGTATATTTATGTTAGAAGCAGAAACCAAATTCTCTCAATAAGTTAAAAAAATCCTCAGAACGCCTTCTGTTAATTAAAAATTGCCAGAATGTAAAAATTCGTGTTCTGGCTGTTTTTAAATGCTCAGAACCTATTATTAGCTATAGGCTAATACCACAATAAGAAATTTGTGTTATGGTATTAGCCTAAATGCACAGAATGCAGCGTGGAAGTTTCTCAATTCCATAAAGCATTCTGTACATTCAGCCCTGTTCACAATATAAAAAATAATTCTTAAAGTCAAGAAGTATGCTTTGACGATGCATATTTTTGTGATCTGCATATAAAAGTGAAATGCTATTCCATTAACACTCACGTTTTTCAAATCATTAAGCCTTCTTTTCTTATGGAATAGCATCACATTTTTATGAGTGAATCACAAAATGTTGCATCCTGAAAGCACCTCTCTATATTTTAGGTGTTATTTTTTTAATTGTGAACAGAGCTTTACTTTTATCGCCACAGCGAGAATTTGCACTTTAGCCATAAGAATAAAGGACAGAATGCACCCCCAATATTTTATGGAATTGAGAAACTTTTACAATGCATTCTGTTCCTTTTGATCAACTGTCTAAATGTTAATTTCTGTTACATACAGCATTAAAAATTACGCAAAGAGTGCGCCTAGAATGTATTGTGGAATTGAGAAACTTCCACGCTGCATTCTGTGAATTTAGGCTAGTACCACAAAAAAATTTTTGCATTCTGGCAACTTTTAAATGACAAAACACGTTCTAACCATTTTATCCAATTTTTTCACATAGTGTCGAAGTTCCTTATTTTTCATACAATTGTGACTTTCAAACAGGTGACATCTTATGAGTGAAATTTGAAAAAAAATAATATCTTATTTTTAACCGATTTCAAAAAAAGGAGATTATCAATTCGATCCCTATATATACATTTTTTGTTTTTTTTTATTTGTTCCAGCAAAATTTCTCAATCTGGGCACCGATTTTGATGAAATTTTTTTTTAAACTATAAAAAATGATCCCATGGTGGTCCCATTAAATTTTTTCCCGAATTGATGAGGTAGTTTGGGAATCTTTAAATAAAAAAACTGTTAGTTTCAAATTAATACTGCCGCTAACTCTAGAAACTCAAAATCATTAAAAAACATTTTTTCATCAAAAAATCTAACCAACTTCAAAAAATAAAAAATAAATAAAAATGATCGAAAAAGAAAAAAGTAATTCTTTTAAGATTCCTCTCGTAAAATCTACTAGAATTAAAGCTGGAACGAAAAATCATTATGGTAAATTGATAATTTTTTTTCAAATGAAAGACTGACTTCAAAAAAAAAATAGTGATATGGAAATAAGCGCCGACTTTAATAATTCCTGTCGCTAGACATACATCTTGCTAGAAAAGTTTTAAAAGGTTTTTTTTTCGTTTTACCGCTTTTTTCAGTTTCTTTTTGTTTTTTTTTTGTTTTTTGTATTTTTTTTTTTAAAGCCAGTACTATTTTTTGAAAAAAATTATCAACTTACCATAATGGTTTTTCGTTTCATTTTAATTTCAGAAGATTTTCCTGGAGAAATTTTAGAAGAATTATTTTATTTCTTTTTATAGCATTTTTATTCGTTTTTCGTTTGTTTTTTTACATAGGATTAAAATCCTTGAATTTTCATAAAGTCGAGGCTTATAAAAACGTCTATCTTATGCTAGGGGTTACAAAACAAATGAAAATCTGCGCAAGCTCTCACGGAATTCTTTCACTTTTTACACAGATGTCTTATACGTTCTTCGTTTCATGATCTCAGAAAAATTTTGGCATCAATAAATCAAATTCATATATTATATATATAGAGAGAGAGAGAGAGAGAGAGAGAGATAGATAGATAGATATAAGTCCATTTCTTGTTCCCAGGTACTGGTCGCAATTTTCAAAATTTGGTACGTACATTTATATTAGGCCAAGAAGTAGATCTATTTATTTTGGTGTGGATCGGCTGGACGGTTCTTCGTACCAGCATTTTTGTTTTTATTTGGGCTATAAAATGCTCAATTTTGCATCAATAGCCACGAAATTCGGCGGAACAATTATTTATCATAATTTATTGTAGCACCATGCCAATTTTTGGGTGGATCGGCCGGACGATAATTCCGGTATCGCTATTTTTTTTTTCATATTGGTTACAAAATGCGCAATTTTGAAACAATATTTACGAAATTTGAAGAAAATATTTGTTATATTTTACTGTAGCATACTGCTAATTTTGGTATGGATCGACCAGACGGTACTTCCGGTACCGCTATTTTTGTTTTTATATTTATCATAAAATGCGGAATTTTGGAACAATATGTACGAAATTCGAAACAAATATTTATTATAATTTATTGTAGAATAATATCAGTTTTGGTGCGGAATGACCGAACGGTAATTCCGGTAAAGATATTTCTTTTCGTTTTTAGTCTGGCTATAAAATGCTTAATTTTGAACAAATATTTATAATAATTGATGGTAACATTCTACAAGTTTTCGTGTAAATTGACAGGATGGTATTTCTTTCAAGTCAAATTTTTTTTTAATGGTTTCGAATTGTGCACTTTCGAAATTCAGAACAAATATTTTTAACTAGGTTTTCTGTAGAAAATCTACTTATTACGCTTAGTGCGGTATTAGCTCCCACGGTTGGGGGTGGGTATGCCTTTCGTTTCATGATCTCAGGAAAATTTTGGCACCAATAACTCAAATTTATATATACATATATATATATATATATAAAAGTCAATTTCTTATTCCCACGGTACAGGTTGCAATTTTTGTCCGATAATCACGAAATTTGTACAAACATTTTTGCTGAGCCAAGGACCAGACATTGATTTTAGTGCGGATTGATCGAATGGTACTTCGGGTACCACAATTTTTGTTTTTATTTTGGATATAAAATGCTCAATTTTACACCAATAGCCATTAAATTTAGAACAAATATTTATTTTGATTTATTGTAGTACGCTTCCATTTTTGGCGGATCGGCTGAGCGGTACTTCTGGTACCGCTATTTTTGTTTTTATATTGATCATAAAATACGGAATTTTGGAACCATATGTACAAAATTTGAAATAAATATTAATTAAAATTTATTGTAGAATGCTACCAATTTTAGTACGGCTCGACTGGACGGTACTTCTGGTAAATCTTTTTTCCCTCTTTTTTTTTAATTTGAATGAACTTCTCTTTTTACAAAAAATTAATAACACCCTCATGTTTTCTTTTTTTAAATTTCATAACTTTATTTTATTTCATTCGTTTTATTTTAAATTATATGATGATGTACCATAATTTATCATCTTAATTTATTTTTCTCTTTTTCAAGAAAAAATGCATTTATACTCGTATTTCACATTGTCTTATATTTCGTCAACATCTAACACATTTTATACAATCATAACATACCATTAACGCATATAAACTTATAGACAATTAATATGACCATCAAAATTCATAATTCTTTATCCCAAAACCCTACTTTTTTTAGCAAGGCTTGCTATTTTAGTGTTTTTTTTTTTTGTACCACTGGCCTACATATTCACATTTTCCACGTTGGGTACATACTTTACCGACGAATGTGCATGAAATTAATTCTTTTACCAAAAAATAGTGTGAAACGCACCTGAGAAAATGGTGAATTGATACTTGTGTGGTTTTACGTCATTTACAATGATATAACCATCATTCCTGCCCATCAGAATAGTTAACCTATAGATGATATTTTTATAAAGTGACACGCACGTAACCAATTTTTCCAGTTTAAAATATTTTTATTTTTGTTTATTATTAAAGACATTAAATATTCATATTATCGAAATATATTGTCAACAGGTGAGCATCCCGCAGCGATGCAGCATGGAAATAGCAGTACCAGTGGCGTTTCCAAACTATTGCCGCTAATGTTACTAATAGTTTGCCAGATAACGAAATTATTTCTGCTACAACAACCAGTAATTGTCAAAGCTATTCTGTCCAGATGATAATTCGTCGCTATTTCTTGCAAAAGAAATAAAAACCAATTACCCTTTACTCGATACACACTATAGAACCATTATAAGTATGAGTAAAATATTTCAAGACTGGCTTTGTTGTACATGTACCTATAAAATTAATTTTAATATATCTATACAAGAATATAAAAAATTTATATTACCATTTGTTTTACTTACCTTATTTTGAAAAAATCGCCAAGAAAAAGGATGTATAAAATTGTATATAAATATTATTACACTCTTCTAGTAACATATTTTTTTTTTTTTTTATAAATCATACTTTACTAAGAAAAATAAACTTTTATTTTGTTCGTACAGCATATTATGTACCTACCTATATTCTTAAGGCTACATCAAATCTGTTATTTAAATAATGATTTTTTTTTTTTTTTTTTGAAAGGGGGACATGAAATAAGTATTGTGAATTATTATTTTTGTTTGGAATAACGTATTATGCGGTGATCATAAGCGAAAATATTTGTTTTTTTCACTCTTCCACAAATATTTTCCGATAACGATGTAAATTTATACATACTGTATTTTTATTTTTGTTTTTTTTGTTCTGTTTTTTTATGTAAAAACAAAGATTTTTCTTGTAAAATCCCTGTAACTTATTTCGAATGTGATTCTGTTGATGTTGCAATGAATTAATGAAAGATGATCTAATGCGAAAACAGAAGCTATATATTAATTTAGGGATACAAAAAACGATCAAGTTTGTTCTTCGTTTGACTTTTTTAACCTATTTATGAAATATAGGCCATCATCAAAGTAACTTTCAACATTCAGCTATGTTTTTGCACTATTGGCTGTAGGAATGCATGTGATTGTCTACTGAACTAGCCGTTGTGTTTAGGAATCATTTAGCAAAAAATAAATCTAAATAATTTTGAAAAGATAACCTTAATTAGTCAAAAAGTAAAATATTATAACTGAAGGGCATAATTTGTCAGAATTAACTAATGATAAGGTGAGATAACCAACTCTGTGTAAACAAACGATATCACTACAATACTTATAATCATTAGAAGAATAGTTTCAAAATTCATTTTCTTTTTTAGCTTCGCCATTTTTCTATAACCTATTCCATGGTTTCAAATCAAATTTTTACCTAGTTGGCTTGTAAATGGAGTATTAAAATTGATCAAACAAAAGTAATGAGTATGGGAATGACGAAAATTATCTGTTTTACGACAAAAAATAATAATTGGCACAATTTTCCTATTTTTACCAATTTTTTTTTCTCAGGTTCCTACTTATAGGCCCAAATTTTATATTCACTATTTTGAAAAAACTATAAAATATATAAGGCTGAAATTTTCACGAAAAGTAGTCCTTGCATATATGAACAGGTCAGATAGAAATTTGGAACTTATTAGTTGAGAGTTTCCTAGAAGAATGTAAAACCAATAATTGCTGGAAAAAGAATTCTTCCAGAGAAATCTACTAAACAGATAGAACTGAAATTTTTATGAAAGATAGTCTTATATAGAAGAATGTCTGATAGGTCGAGTACGTTAGTATTTGAGAGAAATGTAAACGAAAAATTGCTGGAGAAAAATATGTTTCCTAATTTTGAGAAAACTACTGTATCAAGAAGGCTCAAATTTTTATGAAACATAATCGTTATAAAGAAGCAGGTCTGATAGGAATTAGTTGCCTATTGGTACGGAAGTTTCTAAGAAACATGTAAAACAAAAAATTGCGAGAAAAAATATTGTGTGTATATAACTGAAAATACTGCAAAAGGGATAAAGCTGAAATTTTTATGAGATATAGCCCTCGTATTGGAGTAAACGAGAAAGGAGTTTGATGCCTACTAATTCAGTAATTTTTGAAAAGAATGTCAAAGATATAATTGCTGGAAAGTTAGTTTTTCTAGAATTTTGAGAATAGTCCTGAAAAAATAAAGATGAAATTCTGGTGGTAGATAGTTTTTGTGTAGTGGTAGAACTGGTGAAAATGTTGTGACTTTTACATCAACCCCAAAACATCACAAAAAGTTTCAACGACATAGATGATGTTTTTTGGTTTCACGTACATTTACAATGGAAATCTATACGGTACAACAAGTTGCAAGCGTTTTCTTTCTGCACTGTATCTAACAGTAATTTTGTATTTTGGGGGCAGCGGGCTGCAATGTCAAGAGGCACTTTTTTTTAGTCATATTCCAGGAAACATAGAATTCTAGAATTGGTTGAAATTTGGAAATTGGATATAGGAGTTGTGGGGACTCATCGGTATGAGGTATAGGGGCTCGGACCCCTCGACGACAGTCGCCGCCCCATAGGGCAGGCAACTTATCGTCCTTGCGACGTTAAACCAACACACAGAATTACGTTCGATCGTAATTACCTGCGAATACTTGCAGATAATATACGAGTACGAATTGTGACGTCATCCATCAATCAATGTCACGATTCGTACACGAACCGGCCAGCCGCCACCTACGATAGTAGGGGATGATGCGACCTGGCCGTACTTAAACAACGTACGTATTTTACTACGTACGTGTGTTTGTGTGCACCCGCCAAAACCGGTATAAAAACTCACAGAACCGGCTCTAAAATCGCCAGTGTTCGGTTTGGTTTTGGCTTGCCCATACATTTGTATGAAGTGGCTGAACACGCTTAAATTCTGTAGAATTTCCTTCTGGTGAGAATATCTCTCACGACAAGGTATTCCACAGTGGTGACCCCGACGTGATTTTGGCCACGTCGTGAGGAGTCTTAGGCGCTTCGGCGCTATTACAACTTGGCGCAGTAGCGCTGGCGAGATTCTCGCTTGCTCGGCAAATTAAAAAATATTTTTTTACCCAGACTAAGACACCTTTTGGTCGTCGAAGTAAGAGTTCACTGAAGTGGGAATTTATACCCCTCTCTTTAAAATAAATAAATAAAGAGAAACAAGACAGTAGACCTGGAGGAAGAAGGTTGGACTCATCCCCCAACTCCCCCGACTTCGACTCGACACTCATTGAATTTAGCAAACATAGAAGAAGGCCCTCAACACCCAGAATTAGCACGACTGGGAACTGCAATAAATAAAGAAGAACTTGCAGTCAGAACGTTGAGAAGTGGTCGGACTTTAAGCCAAAGTTCCGACCCGAAAACACCTGTCCTACAAACACAGGAGCCAGTGTTTTCGACCAGCAAGGAAGGTACTGTGGAATACGCTTGTCAACAAAAAGACACAGCAATGGTTCCACCACCAACTGAAAACCCACAACCACCACAGGGAGGTAGTAGTCAGCCACAGCTGACACCCGAAGTTCTGGCTCAAATCTTGCAACTCCTGCAAATGCAACCAGGACAGAACCCTAATCTCTATAGACGAAGGATAGATATCCCGGAATTTCTGCCGAATGAGGTAGAATTATGGTTGACACTATTAGAGGGCAGGTTCAGAACAGAGAACATAACACTGAACCAGCGGTATACACACATCTGTGGAGGCATGCCCCCACAGATAATCCGCCACATTCCGGACGTTATGGAATGCCCTTCGACAGAAGAGGATAAATATGCCTGGTTCGTCAGAAAAATAAAGAAAGTATTTGGAAAAACAAAAAATGAAATTATAGACGATGTGATGGGTGGTATGAAGATGGGGGACGACAAACCCTCAATCTTCATGGCGAAGTTAAGACAGAAGGCGGACAATATCTTAGCCCCTTCTGTCATAGGCAACCAGTTCTGCAAACAGCTCCCACAAAGTGTTGTGCAGTGCCTAGCCGCCGTTGGTTCCACGGTAATCAATACATCCGCGGATCTTGACTTCCTTGCGAAATCCGCAGATAATGTGCTCGAATACACAAGGTCAAAGCCGGTGGTCAGTGCAGTATCTGCAGAGAGTGGGGAACTCGCTCAACTTAGAGCCCAAATAGCTCAGTTGACCGAAGAAGTAAAGAGGAACAAAAGCCAAAGCTCAACGAAGCCCAACAGCAGCTGGCGACAAAGATCGAAAAGCAGAAGCAACAACAATAACAACAGCAGCAGAGGACGACAGTCCCGGTCAAGAGACCGTAGATCTAGTTCCGGAAACAGGGGTCAGAGTTCAACTCCCCCTAGAACATCATCTCCCAAAACCCAGTCTCGAAATTGGGATGATAAGAGTTGCTTTTTTCACAACAGGTTTGGCGCTGAGGCCACCAAATGCAACAACAGGTGCAGATGGTGGGGTAAAACCTTTAATAAGGAAGCGTCAAACTAGAACGAGGGGCCATCTGTGCGGCCGAAGACCCCTCGGAAAAATACTCACGCCGCCTGTTCATCAAGGACAGGACAAACAGGAGACGTTACTTAATCGACTCGGGAGCAGACCTGAGCATATTGCCAGTAAATAGAACCCAAAAAGTACTTCCTCCGAAATACTATCTCCGCACTGTGAATGGTCAAAACCTTCCAGCATACGGACTTGAAACAAGCAAAGTCGACATCGGACTCAGCAAAAATATGACGTGGTCCTTCACGGCTGCAGACGTTCCAAACCCGATCCTGGGTGCAGATTTTCTCGCACACTACGGTCTGATCATTGACCTCAAACACGGCAAATTGATCAATAGTGAAAACAAAAGTGTGGAAGGCAAAACGCTAGCATACAGACTGGACACAAACATATCCAGCTGTACTAAAGTCGACGGACAACTCTTACGGATCCTGTCAGACTATCCTGGAGTCACTCAACCTTCAATTCGCAGGCATCCTACGTACAAACACGACACGGTTCACTACATAGAAACCAAAGGACAGCCTTGCCATGCTAGAGCACGAAGGTTATTACCTGACAAACTCAAAGCAGCACGAGAGTACTTCCATCGCATTATTGAGGAGGGCGTATGTCGCCCCTCAAAAAGCTCATGGAGCTCCCCTATCCACATGACTAAGAAAGCAAGTGGAGAGTGGCGAATTGTTGGCGACTACAGGGCCTTAAACGCCATAACAGTTCCTGATCGCTACCCAGTCCCCAACATAATGGACTTCAACGCGAATATGAAGGGTAAAACGATGTTCACAAAAATAGACATCAACTGGGCATTCCACCAAATTCCTATGGCCGACCAGGACGTTCTAAAGACAGCGGTTATAACCCCCTTTGGATTATTCGAATACCTTCGAATGCCGTTTGGACTACGCAACTCAGCACAAACTTTCCAAAGATTTATCAACGAACTGTTTAGGGAATTGCCGTTTGCATATGCATACCTGGATGATATCTGCATTTGCTCAGAAGGCGGTGAGCATCAGCACGAGGAGAATGTGAGAGCCGTGGTACAGCGTATACACGCAGCCGGACTCACTATCAACGTAAGCAAAAGCTTATACGCACAGACCGAAATTGACTTCCTCGGCTACAAAGTCTCGACCGAAGGCATTTCCCCCTTGAAGACCAAGGTAGAGCCAATATTGAACTTCCCGAAGCCCTCAAATGTCGCAGAACTTAGGCGTTTCTTGGGGATGGTGAATTTCTACAGACGTTGCATGAAGAATGCAGCAGCCGAACAAAGTAAGCTGTTTGCACTAATAAAGACAAGTAAAAAGAAAGATAAAACTCCACTCGAATGGAACGAAGAAGCCGAACAGGCCTTTGAAAATATCAAAGAAACACTGGCAAATGCAACTCTGTTGGCTCATCCAGACGAAAGTCTGCCGTTATGCGTAAGTACCGATGCATCGGATTTTGCTATTGGTGCAACATTGTACCAACTGGACACTAACAACATCAAATTACCGCTAGCTTTCTTCTCGAGGAAGCTCTCAAAAACAGAAAAGAATTACAGCACATACGATAGGGAATTGCTCGGAATTTTTGCTGCGTTGAAGCATTTCAGGCACCAGTTAGAGGGTAGATGTTTTTCTGTGTATACTGACCATAAACCCCTAACATATGCCTTCACACAAAAAGCAGAACTGGCATCTCCGAGAAGAGCACGACAGTTAGACTATATTGGCCAACTGACTACCGACATTCAGTATATAAGTGGAGAACTTAACACTCCAGCTGATGCCTTGAGTAGAATCGAAGCTATCTCGGTTCCTGTCCAATTGCCTTACGCTGAAATAGCTAAAGCACAGCTTAAGGATGCAGAATTGCAGGGGCTGTTATCGAACGATGATACTACCCTCAAATTGAGACAGCGAAAAATTCCCGGTACTGATGTTTTATTAACATGTGACATCAGTACAGGTAAGAACAGGCCATTTCTACCGGTAAAATATCGCAGGTTGGCTTTTAACAGTGTACATAATCTGTCACATGCTGGGCCAAAATGTAGTGCTAAACTAATTTCAGAAAGATTTGTATGGCCACGAATGAAGTCTGACTGCAACAAATGGGCTCGCAGTTGCCTGAACTGTCAAGAATCCAAAGTAGGAAGACACACTCGCTCGACCCTCAAATCATTCAAGCAAACACAGCGGTTTAAAATGGTTCACATGGATCTGGTAGGCCCATTGCCACCATCCCAAGGACACAGATACCTGTTGACGATAATAGACAGGGCAACACGATGGCCGGAAGCAATCCCTCTTCACGAGATGTCAGCTCCAACAGTAACTGCAAGGTTATACGATACCTGGATTGCGAGGTATGGCGTACCAGAAGTCATAGTCACAGACCAAGGTCGCCAATTCGAGAGCTCGCTCTTTAAAGAGCTGGCAAATAAGCTTGGTGTTCAACACAGTCATACCACAGCTTACCATCCTCAAGCCAATGGCAAAATAGAGAGATGGCATAGAGCTCTCAAAGCCTCCATCATGTCTCATGATACCAAGAGATGGGTAGAAGTACTCCCTACCATCCTCTTAGGCCTTCGATCCGCCCTGCAAACTGATACAGGTCATTCTGCAGCGCAATTAGCGTTCGGCGAAGAGCTACGCCTTCCAGGGGACTTCTTCACAAAATCGAAAGAAGTTAGCCCCGAAATAATGGTACAGAACATAAGAAATGATGCCAACAATTTCCTAAAACAGGCAGCTCGTCATGGCCAGCCCAAGATTTACGTCTCGAAACACTTGGCTAATACGTCACACGTATTTGTTAGAGACGAAAAAATGAGATCTGCGCTGGAGAAACCATACGCCGGTCCTTACAAAGTAGTATCACGAGACGAGAAAAACTTCGTGATACTCATCGCAGGCGAACCAAGAACAATTTCAATCGACAGATTGAAGCCTGCGTATTTGGTAAGTGACGATAAAAGAATAAGAAGGTTACAACAGGAGAACCCAGAAAATACACAGACGAATTCCGAAACAAAAACGGAAGAATTCGTCGAAAAATGTGAGAAAAACACCTCACATCAAGAAAAACCCAAGAAAACAGTAAAATTTTTGGATGATGTGATCACTAAAATATTTGATCCCGAGGCCCCCTTATGCCCACGTAAAAAAGGCAGGCCTCCAGGCATTAAAAAACGCAAAAA
Organism: Ericerus pela; assembly: GCA_011428145.1. Lineage (NCBI taxonomy): Eukaryota > Metazoa > Arthropoda > Insecta > Hemiptera > Coccidae > Ericerus > Ericerus pela. The sequence goes on along the minus strand of WOFM01000526.1, from coordinate 1,439,675 downwards.
CTCACATCCTTCTCGCACGTTCGAGAGGTTAATGCGAAGAAAATAAAATTTACTCCCGAAAAGTAATATCCGTAGTAAAAGTCAAAACCCGCTAAAAACATACGGGGAATATCGGAACTCCGTGAGACAAAGAAACTCCGGAGATAAGCAAACGAGGAATGCCAACAAAAAGAAGAAGACAGGAATAAACAAATCCACGTGCAATACGAAAACAAAACATTGCAACGTGCGAGTACCGTTAACCACAAAGATAATCTCTACGACGTGACGTCACAAACGGAGATTCCTTTGTACTGAAAATTCGAAAAATAATATTCACTGAGTTTATTTCAGGCATAACTCTGCTTAAACCGATCAGAACTTAACCGGAAAACTTGTATACGGCCGAGAATTTTAAGCGCTATCCCCTCTATGTGCAGATAAGAAGATCCAAAAATAAAGAAAAATAACTGTAATGGTAAATCGAAAAATGAAGTAAAATCATCTGTTTCAGAACCACCAAATTACTTGGTCGTGTTTCTTGAGATATTTTTGGTGCCTTATCCTAAACAACCCATTCTGTACTCTATGTCACGATTACCAATCCCGATTCCAATGTCCGCCAGCTTCCAATTCGCCAAGAAATCTGCTGAGAAAGCAAAAGCTCAGCAGATGACTAAAACGAAAACGGAGCTGGAGAGGATTGAGGTGGAGCTATTAATGGACACGGCTCCTCCGGTTGACGATGTCCTGGCGGAAATGACGACTCCGCTACCTCCGGTCATCTCACCTCCCCAATCCCCGAAGGAGACGACTCCGACTCCGGAACCCCCGAAGCCGGAGCCGAAACCCGAGGAGAAGAAGGAAGGTATGGGATTCCTGTTCACGGCAGAGAGGGCCGCGAACGAATGGGCAAAAATGGCCACCTGGACATCGGGGAACACAAACTCCCCGATGCACAGGAAGCCGATATTCAGGCGTCCGCTGCCCCCTCACTCCCGTCGACATCCCTATGCCCAAACGAAAAACATGAAACCGAGGCATAGGGGTGAAGGCAGCCGGGCGAACTACCTGGCCCGAGCAAACGCCCGTAGGGAATCCTACGAGTGCGTTGGGGCCGCGGTGGGCAGTGCTCTGGCGAAGTGGGAGGCCGACCAGAGGCAAAAGTAAACCCGCACGTCCCCCAGGCCTTGCGCATTTTTGATCGTCTTTGCGGCGCAAAAACTGGGGGGGAGTAGCTGTGGGGACTCATCGGTATGAGGTATAGGGGCTCGGACCCCTCGATGACAGTCGCCGCCCCATAGGGCAGGCAACTTATCGTCCTTGCGACATTAAACCAACACACAGAATTACGTTCGATCGTAATTACCTGCGAATACTTGCAGATAATATACGAGTACGAATCGTGACGTCATCCATCAATCAATGTCACGATTCGTACACGAACCGGCCAGCCGCCACCTACGATAGTAGGGGATGATGCGACCTGGCCGTACTTAAACAACGTACGTATTTTACTACATACGTGTGTTTGTGTGCACCCGCCAAAACCGGTATAAAAACTCACAGAACCGGCTCTAAAATCGCCAGTGTTCGGTTTGGTTTTGGCTTGCCCATACATTTGTATGAAGTGGCTGAACACGCTTAAATTCTGTAGAATTTCCTTCTGGTGAGAATATCTCTCACGACAAGGTATTCCACAGGAGTTATATAATTTAATTATTATTTCACCAGTTCATTCGTTCGTTGATTATGTTTCTGAAAATGCTTTTGAATAATATTTTTTAAAGAACTTTTATTTAGCCTACATTGAGGTGAAATTTTATTTATAATTCCAATATTTTGAATAAAAGATTACTGTCAAATTGTTCTAAATTTTTGGAATTTTAACGGAGAAAGAAACCAAAAATTATTAATTTTAGGCTTTGCCAAGGTAAACCTAGGGGAAAAAACCCTCCTTTAGGGTATTTTTTCAAGTCTAAGAACATAAAATTATGCTGATTGATACCTCAATAAAGGTACAAGCTGTTAATTATTTCATGAAATTATTTCCCGATATTATTTTGCCAATATTATTTCCCTAATTATTCCCTCACATTAAATGCACATGTGCCACTACCCACACAGCCATACACAGACACAGAAAGAAATATTTGTTGCTTTCCGCTGAAACAACGAATTCTGCAGTGTTACTTTTATAGGAATGCCAGCAGAAATCCAAGGATTGTATAAATATAAAAAAGAATCAAAAAACTGCATTCATATCAATTTTGACTCTGTTATTTCTGAACATTTGGGAATCTTCAATATTTCCTCTGTAATTTTAACTTCCCACATTTTCAATAAAAAAAACAATGGTGAGTGCCGCTGTGGCTGTACTCATGAAGAACTGATGTGTAAACCTGAAAATATCTAAACAATAACTAAAATAGCAAATTTTCCATTAATTTAAGTTTTTGATTTAAACTGTTAAAGATCATAGAAACAATTATATGAATATTAGATTCAAGCAAATTCCCTCCTCTTTTTAATGATACCATATTCAGCTCGCTAATTTAAATAGTGGCTGATGAATTATTGAGTGAAAGAGGAGAGGCTTCTAGATTCCAAAAATGAAAAATTTTTCTCCAATTTACTTTTTCGTTCATTCATTTTCAAACTGCTAAAATGATGATGTACAATTTATATGGTTAGTAAATTTATAAACATTTTTTTTTTTTTTTTCAATGATACCAACTTCACCACTCCAGCTTAGATAACGGCGGAGAAATCGTTGAATAAGTTATATGAAATTTCTTTCAAAACTGAAATGTTGTGTTCAACTTCAATTGACAAGGGACACGACATTACCACCCACCAACACACATACAGAGACACATCAACGAGTCCTACGATCTGACGACCAAGACCTATGATGTTTGCACATAAACAAAAAAAAACTGCTCTCAAACTGGCTCTCAATGTTAAATTTCTCAGAAAATTCATAAAAATTCGAGGCAACAAATCCGAAATTTTTCATTAAAAATTGATAATTCTGAAGGTTGTTTTTTTTTATTATTATTTTGTATTGAAGCGACATACGAGATAAAAAATTAGAAAGCCTACTTTTGTATAAATTACCTCCATCAAAATTCTTTGAATCACCTTGAATGAGAATGAAAACATTAAATTATTTTCTCGATGACCTTGATTCAAACAATATCGTCTGATACTGTTCAAACTTCTAAAGATTATCAAAAAAATTCTGTTCATTGTAGGTAACAAAAATTTTTCTACAGAAAAGGCCTACAAACAAAATTTTTGAGTTTTTTGTAAAATTTTGAGATTTTTCACATTTCCAATCATATTAGGTTGCTATATTTATGTCTCGGTGATACTCCATTGTCAAATGTTTCATCTAACCCTACTGATTCTTATTAACTAAGTTTGACTGATTTTTTTTTCACTTGTAGCAACCTTTGGCCGTTAAATACCTCAGTCAACATTAAAAAAATTTATTTATTTCCTTTTCTATTAAATTCATTTTATCTCTTTTTTTTTTTTTTTTTTGGTTTTTTTCTTGCCCAGAATGGATTTAAACCTTAAATTGATACTTATTCAGATGGCAACAACCACTACAAAATAATTTTTTCAAGAAATTTAGGTATACAAAGCTCAACCATTGTTTGATTTTTTACCTCAATCAGACCCAAATAAACAATATTATAGCGTGAAATTTGTCCTTCAAAAGTTCAAAGCAACCAATTTTGTTTCCTAATTATTTACGAATGAAATTTGAACGTTTTTCCTTTGAATGTTAACTGCTGTATACGTATTCTTGGTCTTCCCATCGCACTTATTGTTAAGTGGTAGTTATAATACTTTTTGGTTCAGTAAAAAAGAAAAAAAAAACTGAAAGTAGGTAGGCTATTGAAATTTATATCTATTATGGAAAATCTGTTGGAATTCCTCACAAAGGTTTTACTTTCATATAGACCCTTTTCACGTCCAATTATATACGCGAAGTCTTTATTATTATTCGATCGCAGAAGGACGCCGTCCAGTGATCGTAAAAAGTAAAATACGATATTTAACGAAAGACATCGAAATCATTCTGAGTATGCCATAAAATTACTATAAGAATCCACAAAAAAAAATATATAGGTATATAAATAGATCTATATAATACGTATTCGTGTATACAATCATATAGTATCGTTTATGTGACCACGATAGTGTACTCCAGTGAAAAGAATGGTTGAACCTATGGAGCACATAAGAAAAAATAAATAAAAGTTGAAAAAAAATTGACATTAACGATAAAACTATAAATCAAATAGCATTATACGTGTGCTACGTTTATTTTAGTATTATGAAAAATGGTTCCCTTCGGAACAATATTATTTTTTGGTACACTTGTGCTGCGATCTCCTTGTAAAATTCTTTCTTACCAGCTAGCAGTGCAACAACCATACAACATGAAGAGAAAAAATAGAAGCGGGAGCAAAATATAAAATATTATCTGAGAATTTCATTCGTAATTGATAATACCTACGGTACCTTCTTCACTTTGGCTCAGATCCTCCACCTCCTACATGAAGAAACATTCCTGAGTAATGAAAAACAATAAACTACATAAAATTATCGTTACTAAGGGGAAAAAAACAAAATTCACTCGAAAGAGGAAAAAACAATTTTTTTCTTATTTGGGAAAAATATCGAACACGGAGAAAAAAATATGTTGGTAATTTTTCGGACGACATTGAAGAATTTTGTTTAAAATTTCTTCAGTGAATTGTTAGGTTTTTCTTCAAGCACACACATAATATACAGCCACCACACATATGTAAAGAACGGTTACATCATTTATGTCTGCCACATGCGCCCACGAAATCACGCTATGAGGTAGGCCTAACATTTATCTCACCCTCAATTTTCAGCGCCCACTCGTTTTACTAATGGCTTGTTATTAAAAATTTTATGACTCAGATACACATTTTACAAGCAAATGTGTAGACTAGGAGCAAAGCTGGCCTAGCGCCAGTGATGCATATCAGCACACCAGCACTGGTGAAATTTTTAATAACATACTTTTCGTATAATGGGAAAGTACTGCTAGTTGTAAGATTGAGATAAATGTCATTTCATAACTTCCCGTATACGGAACTTAATTCAGTAATTAGAGACGTAGAGTATCTAGCTTGTTTTACTGAGTGTTTTAAGTCCACAACCAGAATTCTAGATCAATTAGATCCTGAGATGTGGGCATTAGAGTAAGAGTGATGTGCGTAAAGATCAATGAAAATTTTAAGGGAAATAAATCATTTTGAATACGGAATCAAAAAAATAGCAATTATGGGGAAGGTTGGTGAGAGTATACACGCTTAGTGTTACATTGGCAATCATGCAGTCTCCTAAAATCGCATCCCTCACAAATTTTCCTGTGAAATACCTACATCTATTAGTTATAGCTTGTTATAGATTTGAGTTCTTTAATTTGATTTGTAATCCTATAATTCAAATTTCAAAAAAGTCAAATTCTTAGGTAGGTACTTGCTTAAGGCTCTGAGAAACTCATTAAAAACTACTGAAATTTAAAACAATTATAATAAATCATAAAATAAAATCAAGTATGAAATGGTACAATTTTTGTAGTAAAATCTGAGTAGTAATGAAGAAAACAAAAAATTTTTAATTCCCATTAATATGTGCTTTTAAATCTTCATGTTACCAATTTTCACAAACATGAGTACTGCAATCTCTTGAATTTTCATTTTTGATTAATACACCATTTTTCACCTCCCCTTCATTCTCACCAAAAGAGGCATGTTTTAAAGCCTTGGATAGGACTGTTGGCTTCGGGATTCGAACCAAAATCCTATATTCTCCAGCTAAAAGTAATGAACATAACAACAAAGCCATTCCACCGCTGGCTGTAACTGGCAAATAGGTTTTATATAATATGGACATGGTGCAGCGGATATTCACAACTTGATTTGATTCTTCTGGAACACGTGCGTGTACATTTAGTTAACTATCATTGGTTTTTTTAAAATTCCCTCTAAATAAATATATATTTATTGTAATTTCTCCAAATATTTCTTCTCTGTTGATTTTTCGATACATAAACCATGGATATTATTAATTTTCATAAATCAATTTGAAAAATAAGATTAAGTTAAAAACACTTTCTTAAAAGACACGATTTTATTTTTTTTTAGCCTTAGCTTCATGCAAAATAAGCATTATATCATTGTGGAAGGTTAGCTATAGTACTGGTATAATTTTAAAGTAATAGTAGTGAATAGAATAAAAGTTTATAAAAAATTATCTTCATGTCGTACAATGTTATCACGAAAAACAGTTTTTATCACATTGCAACTCACCCAGCCAACCTGTTATCATGGTTAAAGAACACAAGGACTGTATATGAAGTCGTTCATTAGAAATATGATGTAGGTAATTTAGTTCATTGCAGCCAAAGAGGAGAAATTGAAGCATGTAATCTCACCCATCTTCATACTCTTACCAGCCATTCCCTAAAAGTTATTTCTCGTTAAATTTTCAACAATTCATAAAAATTTTTGCATATCTATCATAGAGAGTTGAGGTACAGACTGTTAAAAATAATACTTCATTTTCTCATTCCACAATAACCCAAACAGTCCAGCAGTAAGCAACTTTTCTTTTTTGAGTATTGAGCAATAAGTTACTTGCAAACAGTGGACAGGAGTTTCTGACTGATACAACTATAGTCGAGATTGATAGGGAATTACACAATCAGTATGATAATTTGTAGAGCCACCTACGCATCTGTATTTGTTTTAAGCCTGCCAGTAATATTAATACTGCTTTGGGCTTTTCAAAAAAGTACCATTTTTAATACTCTGCACCTCGGTTCCTATGATAGGTACGACAAATGCAAAGGAACTTTTTTATTGAAAATTTTACTGGAATTAATTTTTTTAATCCTCAACTTTTTAATGTGTAAACATCTTAGCTCTTGGTCTATGGTATGGGTTAAACAATAATTATAATCATCAGATTCACGAAACTGTAACTGTTATAATTGTAACTCTCATTTGTGTTTGTTACATGACATGTAGGTGTGTAGTTGTGTGCATGCGCAATGCATTGTGCACTCACACAACCACACTATTATTATGTTTACACATCAATCCTTCATAATAATGCCCCAACGGAACTCGAGCCTTTTTTTATTACTTGGGTTAAATAAGAGTTACTAACAAAAGACACATTTTCTCCATTGTCATGATAATTCTGAATGCGCCATGGAGATTGATTTCTGCATGACGTTAACATAGGTATTCATGAATACCCACAAGATCGGCCGTCTTTCCTCTGGATCAGCCACTAACAGTTTTCGACCATCTTGTTCTACAATCGCCATCAAACAATCTAATGGTTCTTCCTTTCACCTACTTAGATTTTCAATATTTTCTCCAAAATGAATATACTGATACCAATCTTTTTTAAGATATCCAAAAGCTGATAACAGAAAAATTATCTTCTCAAAATTTCCTCATTCACAATATATTTTCGTAGGTACTTGCATGAACCAACCCAGAAGTTTAAGGCACCGAATGAACATAGGTTTTATGGTTCGTAACATTTTACGAAACGATACAAATCATCTTGGCGACCTGAACAAAAATCGTAGGCCTACCTGCTGTACAAATCATAAATATAGATATAAGCAAAAAATCTCAACGTATGCGTAATAATATGCGTCGAGCATTGTGCGACCTTCGAAAAAAAAATATGAAAAAACTAAAGTGGAAAAATATAAGTAAGTTAAATAAAAAGAAACTGAAGAAAGTAGGTACACAGCAGCCAGTTTTCGTATGTTTGAATTCACACCAGGCTCTAAGTTATTCGACAGAGGAGCTTACATCAATTTCGCATTAAATAATTTTTGAATCATTTCACAAAATATAATATTTTCGACGTCATGTTTTAGAATAAAAGAAAATTTTTCCCCATTTTTCGAATATATCTCACGTATCTTCGTTCCATGTACACACTGAAATAGAATAAATTTTCGAAATTCTCTTTCAAGAAGTGGGGAAACAATAGATCGGGAAAAAAACTTGTGTAGGTACCTACACTGAATACGTCTGATCAACAATACTTTAAGACGAATTGTTGTTTTCCAAAAAACCTTACTGATTTAAGATCTCAAACCGAGAGAATCGAGTGATGAAACGATAAATACAATTGTAAAAAACAACCATTGTTGTCTCTGTATACAGGGTTATGCACCTTGACGCATCAGATTTAATTACTATCATATTGCGTCTTAATATGACTAAATTAGCTGACACTTCCTTCACTTAGTCATATTAACGTGGAATATGAAAAAATTCTAATATAGCAAGAAAATATAAAATAAATGAAGTGAAAAAGAATAGTAATGCATAAAAATATTAAATAGAGTTAAGAAAGACATGAAAAAAACAAGAAAGTACTGTAATGAAGTAAATTTGGCCCATTTTTCATTTAAATTAAATACTCAAATTGGTTTCCATCTGTCATAATGTAATAATTCAGACTAGTTGATTGACTGCCATTTAAACGCGCAAACACATGAAAAATGACAGACCAAAAACACAAATTATATGAAAATTGTGGCAACTTCCTACCAGCAGTGACGGGTGTACTTGTGCACTTGCTGGTAGGTTGTGTGGCCTGTCCATACATTACATAGGGCAAACACTCGTTTGGACACATGGGTTAGTAGCTCACCTCTACTAATCTAATTTTCATACTGAGCAAGGGTCACACACATACGAGGTTGATTAGTAGTTGTACACATGCGCTCACCGCAGCGTCCTACAAAAATTAAACGAAACAAAAGTGATTTTTATCTCTTATAACATTGTGTTAACAGATAAACATTGCAAAATATTAATGAATGTGAGTTCTTGAACTAAAGAAAAACATTTCTGAAAACAAATTAGATCAGAACCACTTGTTTTCTGATGCCCACCTTGGTCACATAATCTACAATATTCAGTTCATCTGAGCCATGTAAACTGAAGTGTTAGTTTTTATTTTTCTCCCAAATACCTTATCAAAAGTACGAGTCAATGAATTGGATTTCATCTGAGCCATCCGTTTCATGTTGTAACCCACTAATAAGTAAAATGTGTTCAACTATTTCTCACTCAACAACTGAATAGTTTAGGGTGAATTATTTGTGCTAAAAAAGTGTCAGTTGCATTGTTAAAAGCTTCGTCAGTGGGAAATGATCCATATTTGTATATCGCTGACAAAATGTAACCCAATAAGAAAAAAATCCAAGGCATTGAGGTCAGAGAACTTGGGTTTGCCATGATAAAAGGTCATCGTAAATTTCAATTATTTTGCCTAGAAAAAAATCACGGAGGAATTTTGTGGCCTGTCGATAATTATGAGCAAGACATTCATCATAATATCCCACAATTCGGTACAACCAGCTACTGCGCTGAGCATTTCACTAATCACAGTTTGCTACATAGTGAGATACTTTTGTTCTGTTAGGGTACCATCGATGATTATTTGGTCGCCAGACCATAAACCCTTGAATTTGTTTCTTATGGTAAGTATCACATTTCATCAGCGATATACAAATATGGACCATTTCTTATTGTGGCAGTCCTTATAGCAACAGAATAGATACTTTCTGGGAACAAATAACTTATATTCAACTGATCAATGTACAACCAGAACTCTATGTTCGTCTAAATTATTGCATTATGACCGCTGAAAACAATTTTGAACATGTAATTTAAACTAAAAATGTATTTAACTTATTTCATTACCATATACTATAACTATTTTTTCCTTTTTCTTTTGTGCATGTATTTCCTTGATCTACTGAGTATTTTTGTTAATTACAATCCTTTTTCATTTCATTTGTAATGTATTTTTTCGGTTTATTAGAATTTTTTCTTGGCTCTTGTTAAGATAACCAAGTCTTAGTGTGAAAAGTGTCCTCACTACTGATATTAAGACGCACCAAAATAGTAATTAAGTCTGGTGAGTCTTAAAATACATAACCCAGTAGATTTGTGTGGGGAACTGATGAACAAAATTTATCTTTGTTACTGTTTTACAACTCGAACAGTTTTTGTCCAGCATCTGGTAATGGATCAGAACTTGCTCAATTTTAGCTATGCTCCGTGAATATAATTTACCACAGCTTATCTTATATTGATACATCATGAAAGGAAAAAATATGATAAAAAAAAAATTCTCACGTGCGCGGTTAACGTAAAGAAAGAGAAAACATATAACTTCATAAATAGGATTTAATGGATAATTTATTTACAACACTTGAGCTGATATGGTACGAACTCTTTTTTTATTATTATTATTATTCAAAAGTTTGGATTAAAAACAACACCCTACACCTATACACTGTTATACTACTTCTTTACTTTAGACTCGATTCAGGGTAAGGTTCATTTTATATAATTAAGCCATTTTAATATTTCATAGCGTGTTTCAAAAAAAAAAAAAAAAAAAACAAAAAAAAAAAAAAACAAAGTCGTGTGAAGTTGAATAGAAAAACACGCGATAAAAAGTATACATGGTTTCTTAGCACGTACTTTATCAATACCTATGTTGTTTAAAACTGTTTTTACCCACCTTAGTCAGCTGATCTCTTCATTACTTATATTATGTTTTTCGTTTTTCGTTTTTTGTTTTTTTTCAGTCTATGCAATAGGCCTACTGTATAAGTTTTTTTGATATATATATGAGAACATTCTACCCAGAAGATGTTAGCCCAAATGTACCTTTATTCGAATTATTTATTTATTCCAGGAACCTACCTATTCTTGTAGTCAAAATAAAAAAATTTTACTTAAAAGTTTTAAAATAAAATTAACTGAAAAATTTTAAAGGTCCCATATATTCAATCCTTCAATTTGTAGGTTTTACACAACACTATACATTGACTTTAATTAAATTAATCTATCCACAATCATCACGTGACTTTCTCGTGCGAAACACCCTACGGCTGTAATTTTTAAAACTAAAAATAGAATCAATTAAAAAAAAAAAAATAATGGTCTAAAAAGAGAAAAATAACAATTTTAAAATTTCTCCAGTAAGATCCAGAGGTTGGAATTATTGAATTCGACGCGCTCTCATCCTCTAACATATTTCTTCTCCTTCCTCCTGTATATCAATTTCGTCTAATTTTATGATACAACTTTTTGATTGGCACCGACTAGTAGTATGTAATGCTAATCCCTAGATCTAACTATAGAAATTTTAAAAGGGTTCTTTCTCTCTATATAGAGCTTTGCAATTGTTTCTTTTATTTTCATTTATGGTGATTCTATTCTTTCATAAAAAAAAAAAAATTTAATATTCTTCTATTTCCTTCTGTTTCCTGGAACATTAGTGTTGGCACTTGACAATTATGCTTTAAAATAGCTTTTTAAAGGTAACGCATGAACTATCCACAAAAAATAAATAAATAAATAACACGATAAGTAACTGGAATCACCTTCTATCATATGAAAAAAAGTTCCTTGTAATCATTATAGAACAAACTTACCTATATTTACAGACATTCAGGTCTAATTGAGAATTTCCTTTTTTTTTTTGCACACACACACAACCACACTATTTTATGTTTACACATCAATCCTTCATGAGTATGCTGCAATGGAACTCATTCCTTCTTTTTAATCCATAATTTTCCTTTGTACCTACTAACTACTACCTGCATATACCAATCTAAAATGATCGAAATTCTGACTGAACATAAGTCCTTCCTAACCACACAACTCTCATTTTTACTAACTTTCTTATTGCTAATTCATTTCAAATACGTAGATACCTTCATGGATAGGTACTAAAAAGAAAACAAAATGACTGAAAACTTGTCAACCAAAATTATTTAAACTATTTCGAACATGGCTACATTTCTGTTTTGTTCGATCAAAAATTATTAAAAAACAAATAATAGTGCTTATGGCAAATTTTCTCCAGATGTAGCTAAACAAATTCATTTTTATTTTCTAAAAAAAAAAAAAGTAACATAAATTTTGCAAGTAGAAAACTGTGGTTTGACTTTTCCGACAATATCATGTTTTCAAATAAAATATCTCTATAATTTTGTCATTCATTTCGATAAAAATATAACATTACCTTTTGTCTTTTTCTTGTTTGTTTTCTTCACCTTAAGTATTAAAAGTAAATAACGTAGGTACTTACCTGAAGCATGAAAAAAGTACGATTGTAATAAATTAGAGAAAGGAAAAAATATATTATATAATGACTTTTTTCTCACCTACTCACTTTCCTAAATATTCTTCTTAATTTATACCTTAAGTTGTGAAAATTCGAAGAAAGAAAATAAAATTATTTTTGCACTCGAACGGGAACGTAAAAAAAAGCAGTTACGCATTTTTACTTATAAGAATTTTCAGTCACCATCTGTTTACGTTACGTTGGTAATAATTTAAGTAGACGTGCTGAAGTAACAAAAGGAAATTAATCATTAAATATATAATGAGAAGTACGTGCGATAAAGTATATAGTGTGGAGGCGCCATAACGATGTTAAAATAAGCTCAAAAGAATATTTTGCCAAAGGTTATATGGAAGCAGTTGGAAGATAAGTCTTAGGAAAAGAGCAGAAGATGATGAAAGGATTTTTCTCTACGAATTCTAAATTTATTTTCGAGTATATTTTAAAGGAAATAAAGTTAGACTTATATTACAGTATTTCATACTTCTGAAATTCAATGACAAAGGTTTGGTGTTAAATTGAAATTTTGCTTATTTACCTTAATAGCAAGATAACGATAGACATAATTATATCCTTACTGCAGAAAAAGAATCGATGGCATTTAGCCTACGCCTGCCTACAAAACTAACAGTAAACAGCAACTTCAGATCAGTGTGACCGAGCATTGGTACCAATAAATTCCACAGCAAAATTGTTTTAACATCAAATTCGATGCAAAAAATAGAAGCAAATCCTAGCTACTTTCTTTTGATACTAGACTACCTATTTCTCGTTTATTACCACTATTTCAGTTGAAATTACTAAAAGTTTATTTCACTGTTCCAGGTGGTGCTTGTTATTGTGTTTGTTTGCTATTGATTAAACAATTTCTTAGAAATCTGAAGAAAAAATCGTTTTTTTAAATTTCAAGTCAGCTCTAAAAAGAACAATGAACTCATTTTTGACAAATTTTATTATATCCAAATCATTTTTATTCATAAGAATATAAAATTAATGTTTTCATTAGAAAAGGAGTCGAAGCAAAATTTTTCCAAGAAATCTATATGGAATCAGAAATAAATCTTGGAAGCTCCTCAAGATTTTTAAGACAGAAAATTATATTATTTTAACTTATTACATATTAGACAAAACTTGTAATAAAAATTTGAATTTCAATTGACAGGCTAGATTTTACATTTATATTGAAATGGATATTTGGAAAATATATTCCTAATTTATTTTAGGTTAGTTCCTGAACCGATGATACTTTTCAAATATCATAATTTAGCTATCAGTTCGGGTCATTGAGTTTTATAACAAATAAAATATTCTCTTCGAATTTACCTAACTCATTTCGATTAATTATTTTCTTGATGAGAGTGAAATAGTATTTAGTATTCAAGTAGCTCACATACTGGGACTAAATAAGCACCCAAGTCATGAAAAAAAGATCAGTTCATTTCTACAAACCAAAACGCGTAACATTTCACAACATCGATTTTCACAAAATCTATTAGTTGCGAAAAATTTCAACTATCAAAAAACAATTATTAACAAAAAGAAAATCACCTACTCTCCTACCCTTCACTAAAAAAGTTACCCAACCTCACCTAACCAATAATTATGTTGTTTTCTGCCATTTAGCAAACCTGCTCATTTCAGGTAATCTAGAGGTGAGACATCATGATTAGTTATTCTGTTATTTTGCTGTCATTTTTCACTTTTATGTGTAGCCTGTTTGGTCGATTCACAAAATGGCTTTTGTATTTGTATTTTATCGGTATTGAAACGCCGGTAATGGGAGTTGTAATAAAATTGTGTCATCTGAAATTCGTGTTCTTTCATATTTCAACTAAAATTTTTGTCTCAATCAACAAATTATATCTGAATGGCGCACAAACCAAAAAAAATACACAATTTTTAGAGGTCGAGCCTTTTTTTACTTTGCTAAAAAGGTTGGATGCCCAAGACCCCGTTATATACGTCCTTGATTAAAACCCAAAACTCTCATATCACTCATTTAGTTACGATGCCAATAACTGTACACAACTTCAATTTTTAAAAGTAATCCATTTTAGGTCCGTTATACAACATACAAAACTTGATAATTTTTGATAATAAATTGTAAAGTTTTTGATGATTTTCAATTTGGAATATTTTTAATTTTTATCAAGCTTTCAAAAAACAACTGGCTATCTTTTTACTTATACTATGCTATATATGAGCAATAAATGTAGGTGTGTATGTATGTGACCGTGTTCTGGAGAATTGGACTATCTGGCTGAAATTTAGGTCAGAAGATTTTTGATACGAAAAAACGATCCAGATAGGTCACAAATTTAAGTAAATTTAGTGAACAGAAATATAAACATCTCAATCTATCCATAAACAGTAAATGATAACATCCAGTGATGAAAAATTTGCCTGGAAAAAACATGATTTTTAGATCTGCAATCTGCACATCATTAAATTTTCTGAATTATGCTAAACACAACAAATACAAAATGTCTCATACTAAATCGCGATCGATGAATCACAATAATTTGATAATAATTTGACATCAGCTTCTGAGTTCTGACATAAAATTTTATTATTGAATTTAAAATTTGGATATTGAATTTAAAATATGGCTTTTTACATTTTAGTGTATGGTAATTATCAACTATGGTACACACTTGGTTAACCAGGTACTGTCATTAGTATGTAGGAGTAAGACAAGGTATGCACATTCGTGCCAGAATTCCCTTTTAAAACAAAATCATTCTTCTCAATTAGGTAGGTTAAATAGGAGTTCAAAATGCGATAAACATCGAACACCATTTTTCATTATTGAGTATACAGGTAGTTACATAAATAAATAACGAAATTGTCTTGAGTCATTTTCGTTTTGAAAAGGAATAATTGAATTAAAATGAGAATTTCTTTAAATGACTCGTATTTTTTTAATAAAAGAGAAATCAATAATGGCGGATTCAGATAGAACTCAGCTAGAAAAGAAAAGCCAATCGCTGCCATCTTTAAACTGGGCATAAAGACCATACAAGTACGTCAATCAAATAGGATTTTCAAGTCAAATTGTATTTTATATGGGTTAAATTGGATTTATTTTGATTTTAGTAATATAATGTATTAAAATCAGACGAAATAAAGTAATACTATCACATTTTTATTTCTAACAAAAAAAATTTTTTAGTATAAATCTATTTTATTATGTCTATTTTTAATATATGATATACCTAAAACTAAAATAAATTCGATTTACCCATATAAAATAAAATTTAACTTGAAAATCCTATTCCACCCATGTGTCTGTATGTGCTTATGCCCAATTAAAAAATGGCGGCAATTGACTTCACATTTTGTCCCTGTAAAATGATATGATTTCTGTATCTAGACACTATAATAAACGTTACAAGCGGTAAGTTATTTCACAAAATTATTTCCTGATATTATTTCACCAATTATTCCCTCATATTCGATGCGCATGCGTCAATACCCACACAGCTACCCACAGATAGGGAACAAAAATGATAGTTGCTTTCCCCAAAAACAACAAATTTTACAGTATTACCTATATAGGGATACAGAAAAAATCCAGTGCTGGCACAAGCCAAAATGCCGCAG
This sequence comes from Ericerus pela, assembly GCA_011428145.1. Classification (NCBI taxonomy): domain Eukaryota; kingdom Metazoa; phylum Arthropoda; class Insecta; order Hemiptera; family Coccidae; genus Ericerus; species Ericerus pela. The sequence goes on along the minus strand of WOFM01000526.1, from coordinate 1,423,844 downwards.
AGCGATGCTTCAGGACTTGTATAGTACCTATAAACATCTCTGCGGTGAACTAAGCCATACTTATTGTGATTTCTTACAACTATTTAACTGTGCGGATTATTACATAGAAGTTTGTGACATTTTGTGATTAATAGGGAAAGTTTTTTTTACGCAAAAACATTTATTTGGAACATGTGTACGAATTCCTGTATCTTTAAGGCACCTAAGGCATGTATTTAAAATAATATTTTCAAATACAGAGGACAACAATAATATATGAGCTAAAAAGAGAAAAATAATCCTTTTATAGTATCTCCAGCAAGATGTAAGTCTAGAAACTAAAATTATTGAAGTGGGCGGTAGTGTAAAATTTTTGTCCTAAAATTTGACCGAATTGACGTTGAATACCTGCATGGTAAGAAGAAAAAAAACGCCGACTACAATAATTCCAGTCTCTAGACCTACATCTTGCTGGAGAAATTTCAAAAAGATAATTTTTCTCTTTTTAGCACATTTTTTATTTGAAAATATTTGAAAAAATGTAAGAACGTTGTATTCATCTTTAGGTAGGCGGTACCTACTGTTTATCCAGCAAAACTCGAAATTTTTGGCATATTTTTGAATATTTTTGGATTTTTACGGTATATTTTTGCATATTTTTAAAATTTTAAGCGTATATTTCATGCGTTTTATCAGCATATTTTATGACCTTTAGGCGTATATTTTACCGTTTTTAGCGCAAAAACAAACTTCCCTTAGTGATTATTAGTCTTCCACAATTTGGCATAAGTATATTGTATATGATTTTTTTCCCTACGGAAGAACCCTTAACCACAGAACTGATAATTCAAAATGCCGACCTACAGCTTAATTCTTATTTCAGTATTTATGCTTGAGAATCGTCCTCATAAGCCTCCCATGAAAAATTTTCTTCTTTAAACAAAACCTCGCTGGTATCGTGTAAAGAGTAAATAATATACTACCTCACATCGTGGAATCGAATGTGCAGATAAAATATATACAAAAAAAAAAAAAAAACAAAAAACAAAACCATATCGCAGCTTTCTTCCAACGATGCACAATACTACTGTTGGTATTTTCAAACGTTTACTATCTGTCAAGTATTTTATGAAAGCATAAAACGTTGAAATGACTAAAAAATAAAAGATCATTTATTTCGAGCTTTCCACGTAGTTCTTTCTTTTTTTTTCCTTTATTTTTCCCCCTCAACTTCTGAGACGTATTTCCAATCGCACGCAACGTTTTCCACTTTTTATTGTCGTATTATTCGTTTATTTTTCACGTATGGTATATTTCTTGACTGCTTCACTTTATCCTTTTCCATGTAAAAAATTCCGGCTCGCGAAAAAGAAGAGAAAAGAGCAGAAGAGTTGCGAGAAAAAAAAATCTCTCATATTGATCCGTATTTTTAAGATGTATAAACGAATATAAATAAAAATAAAATAAAAAGTTACACAGTGCATGTACCTATAGCGTATGTATATATGAAACATGAAATTTTATATTCACTACTGCAGTTTGAGCGATCGTACAGGGGAAGAAAAGAAACAAAAATAGAAAATAAAGTTAAAAAAAAAAAACATTAGGAAAAGATATTTTCTGGATTCTGAGACACTTTGAAACGCTTTATTGTTTTGGTATTATGCGTACATTCAACCAATTCTAGATATATATGAATTTTTATTCGTCTTTGTACTGTTCGTGAATTAAAATGGTCGCTGGTTCAATACTATCAAACTCAGTAAAGAGTGCCACAAATTTATATTGATGCTAAAAACGAAAGTATGGTTCATGATTTCATACTACCGAGTACCTACAATGTTGAATTATGACTATAATATGACTGTAGGTACCTATATTTACGTGGTGGCAAGCTGTGAAGTAAAACAAAAAAAACACTTTGAGAAGAGAAAAAACAATTTTAATACCGCAAATCTGGGTAAAAAATATACTGGATCACAAAATTCACACGACGTAACCATTACCAAGTAGTTTTCATTTTCATTGGTTTTCTATTTTGCCACAAATACCATGACGACCTCGTCAGTAGTATCCGTTATCAACTTGAATCGGCATTTATAATTATTATCAACTTATCTTATACTCTTGTTATCTGAATATACTTTTTCATTTCGACCTTAATTCCATCGAAAGCCAAAATGTTAGTTCAAATTTTTTGGTTTAGTTTAATTCAATTATACAATTTTTATTTCAATAACAATTCTCAGTTGCCTACATAATTCAACACCTACGTAACATTATCAACACAAAGCCCTATTTCCTTGTATAGTATAAGCATACAGTTGGTCTAATATGAAAGTTGGAAAAGTAGCAGTGTCGAAAAGTTCTGAAAACTAAGTATTTTTGTGCTTAAAGTTTGTCTCGAATTTTCTCAAGGACTTAGATAAAGATGTGCCCTGAGGAGCTGAACGCCAATCTTACTGAAGAAAAAAAATGCTGAACATCTATTTTGTCAGTTTCGGGTATTTTGTAGAAATGATGAGAGTCGGAACAAAACTTTGGAGCTTAGTAAAACAAAATTAAAATGAAGGGGTAGCCAACAGGCAGTACACCTCTCGGCGCAGATTAAACCGAAATAATAATGAAAAAAAAAAAAGTAAAAAGTAAAAATGAATTAAATTTGAAGAAAAATTTGAGAAATAAGGTTGGCACATTACATCTAATCAAATACAATCTTTAGATACGTATTATAAAATAATGAGAGCAAAAAACTGTTGAAAACACAATCACTCCAGAACTGCTGGACAGATATGGGTAAGATTCTGCAGAATTAATTGCGTTGTCCCAAAGAAAGTTTTTAAAGCTTTCGTGAAAGTCTGTAGCCCACTTGCGTGCGAAGTTATAAATTTTTGCCTCCTATGAAAACAGAAAACAGCAAAAAATTTCTTGAAACGAACGAAAACGAGTAAAAGAGATGTGAAAAAAACTTCGGAATCTCTCTATTTTGTTTTTTTCTCTTTTTTTCACTTTGTTTGTTTCGAGTCTCTTTCATTTGTTTCGTCATCAACAATGTGCTGGCTGATTATTCTCTTTCTCTGTTTTATTTTTTTCTTCATCTGGTCTGAGCCTAAGATAATTTCCTCTCATACTATAGAATGATACGTCTTTCAAAATGCTTTTCGGAATGCTGAATTCGAATTTCCAGTCCAATTTTGGATTGAATCAATTTTTTAACCCATTGGGAACACAAGGACACTTCGGAACAACAAGTGGCCAAGATAATTTTGCCTTTGGGTATTGAGTGACAGCTACATCGTAGTATAATATATTTTTTGGGACACCGAATTCAAATTTTCATTTCAATTTTGTATTTAACCAAAAGCTGTATACTCTGATAACACGAAAATTGAATTAAGATAAATTTTTGATATATTATTGGGTGCTGAATTCAAATTTCCGATCAAATTTTCGATTAAAATTATTGTTTGAAAATTTAGGACCCCGAAAAAGGAGTTAAAATAACCAAAAAGGGAAACAGGAAAATACTCAATAGACATAGCTCACGTGCGGGTAACGACTTATTATAAGCTTTTATTCTACTCACTACTGCGATTTTAAAATTATACTAACACTGCAACCAACTTTTTGCAACGAAATAATATTTACTTCGCGTGAAACTAAAGCCAAAAATAAATAAATAATAACTTCAATACATACTTCTGCGTGCTGCCAACCTTCGGCAACGAAATAATGTTTATTTTACGAGGAGTTAAATCCAAAAATAAAAATAAAAGCTCGTCTTTCAAAAACTCATTTTTAACTTAAACTTACAATTTTGAAGTAAAATCAAAACATCAACATTTTTTGTAGTTTAGGTACCTTCATGACTAGCCTGTTGTTCTTTTTTTTTATACGGTAGTAGGTACCTACATATTTTTCTTGTCACCAATTATTGATAAAAATATATATGAAGAGCGGGAGGGAAAACCAATGAACAAAACACATGGTGATCCAAAGGTTGGGAAGAGATTTGTCATCCCATTAATTAATTCACGCAAACTGTAACTGTTAACTGATCACACCCACCAGCAACAATTCACAAGGTACCCATCAACTGGCCACTTTTTGGGGAAACTATTTGTGGGGACTCACCGGTAAGAGGTAAAGGAGCTCGGACCCCCTGACAACAGTCGCCGCCCCAAAGGGCAGGCAAATAATCGTCCTTGCGACGTTAAACACACTAAATACGTTCGATCGTAATTACCTGCAAGTACATGCAGGTAATGTACAAGTACTGAATTGTGACACAATGAAACAATGTCACAATAAGTACACGAACCAGTCAGCCATCTCTTATCTCGGTAGGGGATGATGCGACCTGGTCACCCTCACAGACGTACGTATATTCTTACATACGTGTCTTAGTGTGCGTGTAAATAAGCGGTATATAAACCACCCGAACTGGCTCTAAAATCGCCAGTGTTCGCCTTGGTTTTATAAACATTGCATGAAGAATGCAGCAGCCAAACAAAGTAAGCTATTTGCACTAATTAAGACAAGTAAAAAGAAAGATAAGACTCCACTCGAATGGAATGAAGAAGCCAAACCGGCCTTTGAGAAAATCAAAGATACACTGGCAAATGCAACCCTATTGGCTCATCCAGACAAAAGTCTGCTGGTATGCGTGAGTACTGATGCCTCTGATTTTGCTATTGGAACAACTGTGTACCAATTGGATAAATAAAACAAGAAGTTACCACTAGCTTTCTTCTCGAGGAAGCTCTCAAAAACAGAAAAGAACTATGGCACCTACGATAGGGAGTTGCTCGGAATTTTTGCTGCATTGAAGCATTTCAGGCACCAATTAGAGGGTAGATGTTTTTCTGTGTATACTGACCATAAACCCCTAACATATGCCTTCACACAAAAAGCAGAACTGGCATCGCCGAGAAGAGCACGACAATTAGACTATATTGGTCAATTGACTACCGACATTCAGTATATAAGTGTAGAACTTACCACTCCAGCTGATGCCTTGAGTAGAATCGAAGCTATCTCGGCTCCTGTCTGATTACCTTATGCTGAAATAGCTAAAGTTCAGCTTAAGGATGCAGAATTGCAAGAGTTGTTATCGAACGATAATACTACTCTCAAATTGAGACAGAGAAAAATTCCCAGTACTGATGTTTTATTAACATGTGACGTCAGTACAGGTAAGAATAGGCCATTTCTACCGGTAAAATATCGCAGTTTGGCTTTCAACAGTGTACATAATCTGTCACATACTGGGCCAAAATGTAGTGCTAATATGATTTTGACAAGGTTTGTATGGCCACGAATGAAGTCTGACTGCAACAAATGGGCTCGCAGTTGCCTGAACTGTCAAGAATCCAAAGTAGGAAGACACACTTGCTCGCCCCTCAAATCCTTCAAACAAACGGAGTGGTTTAAAACTGTACATATGGACTTGGTAGGCCCATTGCCACCATCTCAAGGACACAGATACCTGTTGACAATAATAGACAGGGCAACACGATGGCCAGAAGCAATCCCTCTACATGAGATGTCAGACCATACAGTAGCTGCAAGGTTATATGATACCTGGATTGCGAGGTATGGCATACCAGAAGTCATAATCACAGACCAATGTTGCCAATTCGAGAGCTCGCTCTTTAAAGAGCTGTCTAATAGTCTTGGTGTTCAACACAGTCATACCCCAGCTTACCATCCTCAAGCCAATGGCAAAATAGAGAGATGGCATAGAGCCCTCAAAGCCTCTATCATGTCCCATGATACCATGAGATGGGTAGAAGTACTTCCTACCATCCTCTTAGGCCTTCGATCTGCCCTACAAACTGATACAGGTCACTCTGCAGCGCAACTAGCGTTTGGCGAAGAGCTACGCCTCCCAGGGGACTTCTTCACAGAATCGAAGGTAGTTAGCCCCGAAATCATGGTACAAAACATAAGAAATGATGCCAATAATTTCCTAAAACAGGCAACTCTCCATGGCCAGTCCAAGATTTACTTCTCGAAACACTTGGCCAATACCTCACACGTATTTGTTAGAGACGAAAAAATGAGATCTGGGCTGGAGAAACCATACGCCGGTCTGTACAAAGTAGTATCATGAGATGAGAAAAACTTTGTGATACTCCTTGCAGGCGAACCTCGAACAATTTCAATCGATAGATTGAAGCCTGCATACATGGTAAATGACGATAAAAGAATAAAAAGGTTGCAGAAGGAGAACGTAGAAAATACCCAGACAGATTCCCAAACAAGTATGGAAGAACCTGTCGAAAAATGTAAAATAAATAATTCACAACAGAAAACATCAAAAAATTCTGTAATATTTTTGGACGATGTTACCACTAAAACATTCAATCTGGAGGCCCCCATATGCCCACAAAAAAGAGGCAGGCCCCTTGGCAGTAAAAAACGTAAAAACTCCCACCCTTCTCGCAATTCTGAAAGGTTAATGCAAAAAAAATAAAATTTACTCCCAAAAAAGTAATATCTGCTACATAAGTTTAAACCTGCTAAAAAAATATGCGACAAAAATCGGAATTCCGAGAGAAAAGAAACTCTGGAGATAAGCAAACGAGGAATGCCAATAAAAAGAAAACAACAGGATTAAACAAATCCACATGTGATACGGAAATAAACATCGCAACGTGCGTTTACCATTAAATACAAAGATAATCTCAACGTTGTGACGTCACAAGCGGAGATTCCTTTGTAATAAAAATTTGAAAAATATATTCTATGAGTTTATTTCAGGCATAACTTTGCTTAAACCGATCAGAACTTAACTGGAAAACTTGCATATGGCTGAGAATTTTAAGCACTATCCCCTCTACATGCTGATAAGAAGATGTGAAAATAATAAAACGAAACTGTAATGGTAAATCAAAAATCGCAGTAGATTCACCCATTTTAGAACTGCCAAGATATTGGATGTGTTTTCTGAAACGACATTTTTGGTTCCTTCTCCTTTAAAACCTATTGTAATGTCGCAGCCAAACACCATCCTAAATTCCACCACCTCCCAAACTGCCCGGAAAACCACTGAGTTCTCACAAACTCAACAGAAAACCGAGCAGAAGACGGAGCTGGACCGGATTGAGGAGGAGCTGCTCATGGACACAGCTCCTCTCATAGACGATGTCCTAGCAGAAATAACGACTCTGCTGCCTCCAATAATCTCTCCTCCCTGGTTGCCTAAAGAATCAACTCCGACTACGGAACCCTCCAAGCCAGAGCCGACGCCAGAGGAAAAACGGGAGCCAATGAGATTCTTGTTCTTGGCCGAGAGGGCCGCAAACAAAAAAGCGAAGTTGGCCATCTGGACATCGGGGAATTTGAACTCCCCGATGTTAAGGAAGCCACTGTTTAAACATCCGCTGCCCCCTCACTCCCATCATCATCCCTATGCCCACTCAAAAAATGTACCACCGAGGTGTAGGGGAGAGGACAGCCGGGCAAATTACCTGGCCTAGATACACGCCTCGTAGGGAATCCTACGAGTGCGTCGGGGCTGCGGTAGGTAGCGCCCTGGCAAAATGGGAGTCCAACCAGAGGCGGAAGTAAAAACCCACACATCCCCCCAGGCCTTGCGCATTTTGATCATTTTTGCAGCTCAAAAACTGGGGGAGTAGCTGTGGGGACTCACTGGTATGAGGTAAAGGGGCTTGGACCCCCCCAACAATAGTTGCCGCCCCAAAGGGCGACGTTAAACACACTAAATACGTTCAATCGTAAATACCTGCAAGTACATGCAGGTAATGTATGAGTACCGAATCGTGACACAACGAAACAATATCACAATCAGTACACAAACTGGTCAGCCATCTCTTATCTTGGTAGGGGATGATGTGACCTGGCCGCCCTCACAGACGTACGTATATTCTTACATACGTGTCTTAGTGTGCGTGTAAATAAGCAGTATATAAACCACCCAAACTGGCTCTAAAATCGCCAGTGTTTGCCTTGGTTTTGGCTTACCCATACTTATGTACAAAGTGGCTGAACACGCTTAAATTCTGTAGAATTTCCTTCTGGTGAGAATATCTCTCACGACAAGGTATTCCACACTATTCAACTTCACTTGTGAATCTGCCTTTAAGGAAGTTTGTCTGTTAATTGTTCTGTCAGAAAATGTCAAATTTTTAGATTTAAAACCAATATGGCTTTTGAGTTCGTCAGGTAGACTCCAGTATTCTTGTTATGTCCGTGTTACTTAATACCTGTAAAATACCTTTTGTATGTCCCCCTGTAATTTTCATATACTGATATCTTCAAACCACTAATAATGGTAGCGTTAAAAGTACTATTTTACTTCAACCTAACAACTTCATCATCACCTTTATGGCCAGTAATCATGCGACCAAAATGGAAAAAAAAAAGTCCAACGTTGATCTTTCGACCATTTTTTTCAACCAATTTACGACAAAAGGCCTCCAAAGAAAAAAGTTCACTATTCATTGTTGAATCCTTTTTTTTTATTTATTTATTTTCTTTTACAAACTGTACACTTTACACCACTTGAACGCTCACCAACTATCTTTAGAATAAAAGGCAACGAACCATTTTCCCAAAGCTCACCCTTCTACGTCTGCACGAGTAATTTAAATTATCGCCTAACCTCTCATTAAAGAAAGAGTGAAAAAAATATATATAAATAAGAGGCGAGTACAGAAAGTAATGGAAAACGTATAATAAGCATTGATGTTTATATCGCATGGATTTCAATCATTTTCGGGGAACTATACAAAAAAAAAAAAAAAAAAAACAAAATAAAAAAGGGGGTAAAAAATGAAATTTGTATTTCGATACTTGCCATTTCCGTTTTATACATAGGTACCTATAGACTGTGTATTATACACAGTATATAGGTATATATATAATATATACCTATATATAGGTAATACATGCAATAAGAGTAAAATGTCTTTATTACTACTGACGAAACATTATGTAAATTACCAACAGTTCGACGTTTTTACCATCTCACTTGTTTTTTTATTTTTTTTTTTTTGCCTTTTTTCTTCTTTTACGCGTATTTTTTTCTCCATTTCTTTCTTTTTGTTCTTTTTATATTATAATAATATGGCTTGAAAAATGCCGAAACAGGCATTATACGACAAGTTTTGCCTGCTCGTTTTCTTTACATAGGTACCTATATACCCTTTGCTTGCCTTTACTATCTTAACACTATACCTACAATTATATATATATATATATACTATATACATACATACACTTTCCCATACCTACTTCCTTCCAAATAAGTCCTTTAAGGGTATGGGTTCGGGTTGTTTTGGGAGGAGGTTTTTTCTTTTTTCTTCGATTCACCATTACGCAAACCATTACTTACACTTTGTGCGCCAAAAATGAAGTAATAAAAACTATACATTGGAAATACTCCCGCCTGACTTAAGCTAACTCGCTGACAAAACGAGCGTACTCTACAATGGGCAATTGTATAACGTGCTAAAATACGTATGTATACACATACCGCAAAAGAACTGGGGCTCGCGGACGAATGAGTTGGGAAATGGAGAAGACACGAAACGTTTGTCGAGCAATTCTGACCACAGGGTTGGGCGCGATCTGGTAAAAATTTATATAAAATACGAACGCGTATACATGGAGAGGTTTGGTGACTTTCGTACATTCTATAGGGGTTTGGCCCCGATGCTGTTTCACAAGAAGTTAATGTTATTGCGCCGATATTTTGCTGGAAGTTAATTACTGTGTGGATATTTGGCTGGAAGCTAATTATTGTGTGAAGTGGGTGCGTGCCAACCAAATTTTTCGGCGGTCAATGGTGTCTTACGTGAATTTTTCAATCATATAAACTCTGTGGAATAGTGGATATCATCTGACTTGATTGAACAGATCGCCATTTTGAGGGGGCACATTTTGGTAACCTCTACTCTCGAAGCTCGTGACCTTATCAATATGAAACGAACCAGAACGGCGACCAATCCATATCTTTTTTCTAATCGAAAATCACCGAATGATTTTCGCAGTTGTCCAATTGTATTGGAAAATTTTAAATAAATAAAGTTGGAGAAAACATAATTTTTCGAAAGGGAGGGCTATGAAACTGAACTTCCTCCCAAGCCCAAAATAAGCGAATAAAACGAATAAAAAAAATATAGCACAACAAGCAATTCTAGAAAATGTATATGTTTTCCTAACCGAAACAAAACTAAATAAATAATTGAATACTTGATGAAATTGAATTATGTGAAACTTAATAAATGATTGCTTGTCGGATAAAATAACAGCAAGAGTGCTTTGATGATGGCTTTTCTTTCTCTCTAGAACATCTTATTCTTCCTTTATTACCAATAATTTAAGATTTTTTGAATCATTTTTATGGAATATAACTTGGTGGAAAACACGAATATATGAAAATTATTTGGAAGAATAGTGGGAAAATATTACGTTTAAAATGAAATGTCAAGGAAATTCGTAATGAAGTGAAAGAATAAAGTGTATTACGAAGTTATGAAACACAAGTTAGAAAACAAGTAGGTAGGCAAGTTACTAAATGAGTGATTAGTAAATTAAAATATAAAAGTAAACCTACTTTCGACCAGCTTCTTTGGTTCATCTGGACTTTACATTCTTTTCTTAGTAGTAGCTTCAAATTTTTTTAAATCACTTCTACGCATTAACCGTTAAGCTGTTTATTTTGCAGAATGATAGAATATATATTCAATGTCTGTACCGAATTTAGAGACTATTAGTTGAAAATTACACATTTTATAACAACTTGGGTCCCAAAAATGAAACATAAAAGGATATATTAGACAAACTATAGGGGTGATCTGAACCAAAAACAAATGGATTATTCTGTGTGTAGATCAAAATAAGTGTAGCAAATTTCAAGACTCGGATAAAAATTGCAACCTGTACCGTGTTCAACAGAAATGTGTATACATAATTATACGAATTTCAGCTAATGGTGCCAAAATTCTCCTGGGGTCATGAGACGAAAAACGAACCTACCCTTTCCTCTGGATCTTAATACAAGATCAATTTTTAATATATAGATTTTCTCCGAAACCTACATAAAAGTAAGAAAAACAAAAACATTAAAGTTGCTAAAAAATTTATAAGAAAAATAAAAAAATAAAATTCAATCTTCCTGACAGTAAAAAATTTTTCTTTCATTGTACCACTGTAGGACATTGAACAAAAAAATAATAATACAAAAATCGTTCCCATCTCAATGATGGCGAGAGAGGCTAGCGATGGAACTGAGTAAAATAAAAGGATCCGTTGAAATTTGGCTGGAAAACAAGCAGAAAAATAACTGATCTCAGAAAAACGAAAGAAAATGGAAAAATTCCATGACATTACCGCAACTAAGGTAATTTTTTCTTGAACTGAAATATCCTACAAGACTTTTAACAGCTAGTATTTCTCTTAGGTTGGATAACGTTTCAGGGAACAATACTTACATATCCCTCGTGTCCACCTTCGGCCCCCTACTATTATTACACCTTTCTACATCGCAGAACAGTATAACATGAAGTTATTTCACATATTATTAATTCTTAGAGATTTGAAATTCTATCTCAGCCTCACGAAAAATATATTAAGGTTATGTATCGATATTATAATTATTAATAATATACCGCTTGAAATAAAATTAGGAATCGTTTGGAGACACTCGGAGGCCAAAACGAGTTGTGGAATACCTTGTTGTGAGAGATATTCTCACCAGAAGGAAATTCAACAAAATTTAAGCATGTTCAGCCACTTTGTACACAAGTACGGGTAAGCCAGAACCAGACCGAACACTGGCGATTTTAGAGCCAGTTCTGAGAGTTTATATACTGGTTTTGGCACACGCACACAAACACACGTACGTAAGAGAATACACAGCCAGGTCGCATCATCCCCTATCAAGATAAGAGATGTCTGGCCGGTTTGTGTACGAATTGTGACATCATCTCATTGTGTCACGATTCAGTACTCGTACATTACCTGCAAGTACATACAGGTAATTACGATCGAACGAGTTTTGTGTGTTTAATGTCACAAGGACTATTATTTGCCTGCCCTTTGGGGCGGCGACTGTTGTTGAGGGGTCCAAGCCCCTTTGGCTCATACCGTTGAGTCCCCACAGCTACTCCCCCCCAGTTTTTGCGCCGCAAAAGTGATCAAAATGCGCAAGGCCTGGGGGCCTTCCGGGTTTCTACTTTTGCCTCTGGTTGGCCTCCCATTTTGCCAGGGCGCTACCTACCGTGGCCCTGACGCACTCGTAGGATTCCCTACAGGCGTGTATCCGGGCCAGGTAATTTGCCCGGCTGTCTTCTCCCCTATGCCTTGGTGGTACGTTTTTTGAGAGGGCATAGGGGTGATGATGGGAGTGAGGGGGCAGCAGACGTTTGAATGTTGGCTTCCTTAATATCAGGGAGTTTGAGTTCCCCGATGTCCAGGTGGCCATCTTCGCTTTCTCGTTTGCGGCCCTCTCAGCCGTAAACAAGAACCTCATTGGCTCCCATTTCTCTTCCAGTTTTGGATCTGGCTTCGGTGGTTCCAGAGTTGGAGTCGGCTCCTTCAGCGATCGGGGAGGAGAGATAATTGGAGGCAGCGGAGTAGTCATTTCCACTAGGACATTGTCTACGGGAGGAGCTGTGTCCATGAGCAGCTCCTCCTCAATCCGGTCCAGCTCTGTCTTCTGCTCGGTCTTCTGCTGAGTTTGTAAAGACTCAGCAGTTTTCCAGGTGAATTGGGAGGTGGCGGACTTCGGGATAGAAATTAGCAGCGACATTAGATTGGGTTGGCAGGAGAAGGAACCAAAAATATTTCAGAAAACACGTCTAAGATCTCTGGCGGTTCTGAAGTGGGTGATTTTACTTCAGTTTTCAATTTACCATTACAGTTGTGTTTCATTAATTTCGCATCTTCTTATCAGCATGTAGAGGGGATAGCGCTTAAAATTCTCGAACGTATGCAAGTTTTCCGGTTAAGTTCTGATCGGTTTAAGCAAAGTTATGCCTGAAATAAACTCATAGAATATATTTTTCAAATTTTTATTACAAAGGAATCTCCACTTGTGACGTCACAACATTGAGATTATCTTTGTGTTTAACGGTAAACACACGTTGCGATGTTTATTTCCGTATCGCACGTGGATTTGTTTATTCCTGTCGTTTTCTTTTTGTTGGCATTTCTCGTTTGCTTATCTCCGGAGTTTCTTTTGTCTCACGGAATTCCGACTTTTGTCGCATATTTTTAGCGGGTTTCAACTTACGTAGCAGATATTATTTTTTCGGTAGTAAATTTTATTTTCTTCGCATTAACCTCTCAGACATGCGAGAAGGGTGGGAATTTTTACATTTTTTACTGCCAGGGGGCCTGCCTCTTTTTTGTGGACATAAGGGGGCCTCAGGATCGAATGTTTTAGTGGTAACATCGTCCGAAAATCTTACCGACTTTTTTAATGTTTTCTGTTGTCACTTATTTGTTTTACATTTTTCGACAGATTCTTCCATATTTGTTTGGGAATCTGTCTAGATATTTTCTAGGTTCTCCCTTTAAACCTTTTTATTCTTTTATCGTCACTTACCATGTATGCAGGCTTCAATCTGTCGATTGAAATTGTTCGAGGTTCGCCTGCAATGAGTATCACAAAGTTTTTCTCATCTCGTGATACTACTTTGTAAGGACCGGCGTATGGTTTTTCCAGCGAAGATCTCATTTTTTTGTCTCTAACAAATACGTGTGAAGTATTGGCCAAGTGTTTTGAGACGTAAATCTTGGGCTGGCCATGGTGAGCTGCCTGTTTTAGGAAATTATTGGCATCATTTCTTATGTTTTGTACCATGATTTTGGGGCTAACTTCCTTCAATTCTGTGAAGAAGTCCCCTGGGAGGCGTAGCACTTTGCCAAATGCTAGTTGCGCTACAGAGTGACCTGTATCAGTTTGTAGGGCAGATCGAAGGCCTAAGAGGATGGTAGGAAGTACTTCTACCCATCTCTTGGTATCATGGGACAAGATAGAGGCTTTGAGGGCTCTATGCCATCTCTCTATTTTGCCATTGGCTTGAGGATGGTAAGCTGTGGTATGACTGTGTTGAACACCAAGCTTATTAGACAGCTCTTTAAAGAGCAAGCTCTCGAATATGACTTCTGGTACGCCATACCTCGCAATCCAGGTATCGTATAACCTTGCAGCTACTGTAGGGGCTGACATCTGATGTAGAGGGTTGCTTCTGGCCATCATTTTGCCCTGTCTATTATCGTTAACAGGTATTTGTGTCCTTGAGATGGTGGCAATGGGCCTACCAAGTCCATATGTACAGTTTTAAACCACTCCATTTGTTTAAAGGATTTGAGGGGCGAGCAAGTGTGTCTTCCTACTTTGGATTCTTGACAGTTCAGGCAACTGCGAGCCCATTTGTTGCAGTCAGATGTTATTCGTGGCCATACAAACCTTGTCAAAATCATATTAGCACTACATTTTGGCCCAGCATATGACAGATTATGTACACTGTTGAAAGCCAACCTGCGATATTTTATCGGTAGAAATGGCCTATTCTTACCTGTACTGATGTTACATGTTAATAAAACATCAGTACTGGGCATTTTTCGCTGTCTCAATTTGAGAGTAGTATCATCGTTCAATAACAACTGTTGCAATTCTGCATCCTTAAGCTGAGCTTTAGCTATTTCAGCATAAGGCAATTGGACAGGAGCCGAGATAGCTTCGATTCTACTCAAGGCATCAGCTGGAGTGGTAAGTTCTACACTTATATACTGAATGTCGGTAGTCAATTGACCAATATAGTCTAATTGTCGTGCTCTTCTCGGCGATGCTGGTTCTGCTTTTTGTGTGAAGGCATATGTTAGGGGTTTATGGTCCGTATACACAGAAAAACATCTATCCACTAATTTGTGCCTGAAATGCTTCAACGCAGCAAAAGTCTGAGCAATTCCCTATCGTATGTGCTATAGTTCTTTTCTGTTTTTGAGAGCTTCCTCGAGAAGAAAGCTAGTGGTAACTTCTTGTTGTCTTTATCCAGTTAGTACAGGGTTGCACCAATAGCAAAATCAGATGCATCGGTACTCACGCATAATGGCCTGGTCAGCCATAGGAATTTGGTGGAATGCCCAGTTGATGTCAATTTTGGTGAACATCGTTTTACCCTTCATGTTCGCGTTGAAGTCCATTATATTGGGGACTGGGTAGCGATCAGGAACTGTTATGGCATTTAAGGCCCTGTAGTTTCCAACAATTTGCCACTCTCCACTTGCTTTTTTGGTCATGTGGATAGGGGAGCTCCATGAACTTAATGAGGGGCAACATACACCCTCCTCAATAATGTGATGAAAGTACTCCCATGCCGCTTTAAGTTTGTCAGGCAGTAACCTTTGTGCTCTAGCGTGGCAAGGCTGTCCTTTGGTTTCAATGTAATGAACCATATCGTGTTTGTATGTAGGATGCCTGCGAATTGATGGTTGAGTGACTCCAGGATAGTCAGACAGGATCCGTAAGAGTTGTCCGTCAACTTATGTACAGCTGGATATATTTGTGTCCAGTCTGTAAGCATGTGTTTTGCCATCCACACAATTTTTAGTTTCACTATTGATCAGTTTGCCGTTTTTGAGGTCAATGATCAGGCCATAATGTGCAAGAAAATCTGCACCCAGGATTGGGTTTGGAACATCAGAAAACAAGAAGGATCACGTCATATTTTCCTTAAGTCCGATGTCAACTTTGCTGGTCTCAAGTCCGTATGCTGGAAGGTTTTGACCATTCACAGTACGGAGATAGTATTTCAGAGGTAGTACTTTTTGGTTTTTATTTACTGGCAATATACTCAAGTCTGCACCTGAGTCTATCAAGTACCATCTCCTGTTTGTCCTGTCCTTTATGAACAGGCGGCATGAGTGTTTTTCCGAGGGGTCTTTGGCCACATAGATGGCCCCTTGTTCCAGTTTGACGCTTCCTTGTTGTAGGATTTACCCCACCATTTGAACCTGTTGTTGCATTTGGTGGCATCTGCGCCAAACTGGTTGTGGAAAAAGCAACTTTTATCATCCCAATTTCGAGACTGGTTTTTGGGAGATGATGTTCTTGGGGGAGTTGAACTCTGACCCCTGTTACTGAAACTAGATCTGCGGTCTCTGGACCGGGACTGTCGTCCTCTGCTATGTTGTTGTTGTTGTTGCTTCTACTTTTAGATCTTTGTCGCCAGCTACTATTGGATTTCATTGAGCCTTGGCTTTTGTTCCGTTTTACTTCATCGGTCAACTGAGCTATTTGGGCTCGAAGTTGAGCGAGTTCTCCAGTCTCTGCAGACACTGCACTGACCACGGGCTTTGACCTGGTGTATTAGAGCGCATTATCTGTGGATTTCACAAGGAAGTGCAAGTCTGTGGATGTGTTTATCACGGTCAAACCTATGGCAGCTAGGCATTGCACAACACTTTGAGGAAGTTGTTTGCAAAATTGATTGCCTATGACAGAAGGGCTACTATGTTATCTGCCTTCTGCCTCAATTTTGCCATGAAGATTGAGGGTTTGTCCTCCCCCATCTTCATAACACCCATCACATCATCAATTATTTCGTTTTTTGTTTTTCCAAATACATTTTTGATCTTCTTGACAAACCAGGCATATTTGTCATCTTCTGTCGAAGGGCATTCCATGATGTACAGAATGTGGCGGATTATCTGTGGGGGCATGCCTTCACGGATGTGTAGATACCGCTGGTTCAGGGTTATATTCTCCATCTTGAACCTGCCTTCTAATATAGTCAACCATAAGTCTACCTCATTGGGCAGAAATTCCGGGCCTCTGTCTGTAGAAGTTGGGATTCTGCCCTGGCTGCAATTGCAAAAGTTGCATAATTTGCGCCAAGACTTCGGGTGTCAGCTGTGGCTGACTACTACCTCCCTGCCACGGTTGTGCGTTTTCGGTTGGTGGTGGGACCATTGCTGTGTCTTTCTGATGACAAGCGTATTCCACAGAACTACTTCTTTCCTTGCTGGTCAAAAACACTGGCTCCTGTGTTTGTAGGACAGGTGTTTTTGGGTCAGAACTTTGGCTTAAAGTTCGACCACTTCTCAACGTTTTAACTGCTAGTTGATCTTTATTTATTGCAGCTCCCAGTTGTGCTAATTCTGGGTGTTGAGGGCCTTCTTCCAGATTTGCTAAATTCGTAGAGTGTCGAGTCAAAGTCGGGGGGTTGGGTGATGAGTCTAACCTTCTTCCTCCAGGTCTACTGTCTTGTTTCTCCTTGTTTGTATATTTTAAGGAGATGGGTATAAATTCCAACTTCAGCAGACTCTACTTCAACGACCAAAAAGGTGTCTTAGTCTGCAAAAAAAATTTTGTATTTGCTGAGCAAGCGAGTATCTCGCCAGCGCACCACGCCAA
Source organism: Ericerus pela (assembly GCA_011428145.1). Taxonomy (NCBI): domain Eukaryota; kingdom Metazoa; phylum Arthropoda; class Insecta; order Hemiptera; family Coccidae; genus Ericerus; species Ericerus pela. The sequence continues at coordinate 1,406,470 of WOFM01000526.1, read as the reverse complement.
ATTTTTGTAAAAGCGCAACGCGCCTAAGGACACCTCACGACGTAGCCAAAAATCACATCGAGGTCACCACTGTGGAATACCTTGTCCATCATTGATAGGTGTTCAGAAACATGTAGTTGGAAGAAATGGTGATGTCATTGGACAAGTCAAGAATTGACCAAATGATGTGATAATTCATGAAGGAAAATGTACGAAAGTATAATTGAAATGAATTTATGAAGTTGGAGAATAAGTACGAAATAATTATAAGAGAATTAGAAATTATATGGAAATATCAATATAATATTTAACATTAAAAATAAAATAAAAATTTTTCAATATCCCTATTTTAAGATTATTAAGAACCAAAATAAGTTCATGCGCATTCAACTAACCCAGAAAAGTGAGTCAAATGCTGCGAAACCCACCATGGAAAATTAAAAATGCAATGAACCACGAAATTCAATTCATTATCATTATCTAAAAATGTTAATTTCCAACCAAAAAATTTAGTAAAATTTTAAATAATTACCAATTACAGACGTATGTGATGGTCGAAAAGAAATCAACTTCACCATTTAGCTCTATGGACCTCATTTAAAGTGTACCATGTTGTTAAAATTCAATTTTTAAGCTTGTAAACCGCATTTAGTTGAAAAGCATCGTGAAATTTTCGTAAACTTGCGATAAATTTATCAATATTTGCATAAAATGGAAATACTGCTAATTACCTGGCACATTCCTCAAGTAATTTGGGTGCAATTCCACTAAAAAATTTTCTAAAACATGGAATATGTTGCAAAAATTTATTCCCTTCTACCACAGTTAATTACACGAGAAAAACACAATTTCAGGATGAAAATCTGTCTACCATTTCTAATCGATTTTAATTCGAATTTATGTACTTTTTTCAGCTAACAACTTTTGTACAGCCATAAACTTCACCGTTCAACTTTCATTTTAAACAAAAAAACAACCACAAACTGGAATTATATGGGAGTACACAGAAGGATAGTACAAAGGCAAACGAACAAGAAGGTAAAGCAGATGTTTTAAAATGATAAGAAATTTATTAGATGAGTGTTTGATGGCTATCCAATCCGCTTTTGATAAGATCAACGAATTAACGATATTCGATTTGACGTTTTTATAATTAATAATAAGTTTTTTGGAAGAACATGGAAAAAGACAGAAAGAAATACCTACCCGTGCGAGGGGGACGAAGAGAGCGAGTGAGCAAGAGAAAACCAAAACGACATACACTATAGATTATATTCGCCCGTTAATATAACAAAATCCCACCCCTCGTTTTGGGGGCAAAAAGCTTTCCTTCTCATTTTCATCGTTCTATTATTAAACCGAAGTTTTTCCACCCATTCCCCTCGCATTTTCACCATTTTTTTCTTTCACTTTGGTCCTTTTATTCGTCATCCTTGCTTAATTAATGATTTTGTTTCATTATTTTGCTAGCTTGACTATCATTATTCTCTCATTTCCCTCTCTTTCTCAATCGCTCTCTTTCGCTCTCTCTCTCTCTCTCAATTTTATTTACCTTCATCATACACTTCACACTCTTTTACACTTGATTGTTTCTTGTGTCTTTAGTTTCGAGTTCATCGACGGTGTAACTTTCATCTAAAAGTTTAGTAACTTCTACGACTTTTAACAAAGATATCTTTCATTAGATAACGAAAAATTTTTGAATTTTTATTCTAGGTTCATATATCTTTACAACTTTCGTTTACTTTTTTTTTTCTTTCTACAAAACATATAATTTTAAAAAACAAAAAGTTTTATGAACTTTGTGAAGAAAATAGAAGCCCAGAATTAAGTTATAATAATCCGGATAAAATTGATGCCATGGTTTACCACGTCATAAACAATAAATTTCCCCAAACATGTAAAAGTTTCATCAATTCCCAACCAACTTAAAGCTTCGTAATTAAATGTAAGTGGTTTAACAAATTTTTAAACGATCCGAATCGTAATTAATAATTCTGTGATGAGTCCATCTGTTTTGTTAGTCACTTAGGCTACACTGTTCTCCCTTACTCTTCTACGCAGTGAGATCTGATCACTATTGGAGACCGTGGTCACTGGCAATAATCGCCAACTATGGTCATTGGTTATAGCTGTCTGTTACAGTTGTTAGCTGTAGACCTTTGGAAATGATTGTAAGCCATGGTTGGTCGTAGTTGCTGGCTGAGGCTGCTTACTATATTTTCGAGCTGAGGTTGACAGTCATGGTTGCTAACAGTAGTAGGTCTGAGGAAAAAATTCAATGTAAAAATGCTTGAAAAGGCCCATTTTAATTACAGGGTTCATCACCCATTTTTTAAAAGGGTATGAAATCCGTAAAAGTTTTCTTTAAGCAAAAGGTAGAGCTAATTATCCTGCTCTTGTACCTTGTGTATCCACCATTGGTTGCTGGTTGTAATTGTTGGCAGTAATCACTACTTGTGGTCCTTGACCTTATCTGATGACCTTGGCTTCTAAGCTTGTTTAGCTTGAGAGGAGGAATAGGGGTTGAACCTCCAAATCTTTCCCCTCACACAGCCATGTCACTGACCTACACCATCATTATTCTGAGAAGAAACAAGAACTAAGCAATACTGTTCAATTCTTGGTTTTTTTTTTGTAAAAGAAATGAGACATGCCAATGCTAAAAAATGTACATCTGACCTTTCATATTGAATGAACGTTATACTGCTCAATGTAAATTTCATCTTCATTTTGCTGTAAATGGTAAGCAAATTTTTAGCTTAGTTTACCCATGTTTGGAACAGGCATCAAACAACTGCCTGCAAATCAATAAAAAACGTATCAATTGCACGCCTGATAGTTGAGGCCTGATAATGAAATATAATTTTCAAGTTTATCAATTATGCGCAGGTTTTTTTTCTCAGATATTTCAAATATTGAATTCCAAATTTTCAAACTTGCAAACCCGATAACTCCGTCAGTTTTAAAAGTAAGTCATAAAGTAAGATAAACTTTTTTCTTAATCAGGTCAGAATATATTTGGATTCGAAGTTTCAAAGCTCTTCCTTCTAATTTTTTATTAAATTTATTATCACTACATTACGAATTTTCAAATTTTCAAATTTCCAAAACCTAAAAAATAGAGAAATTTGTAGTTATTAGGGGAATTTTTTCTTAGTGGTATTTGGTTATAACCAAATTTCAAATCTGGCAGACTTCTCACCAAAGACTGTATATATATAGTAGATTTATTATAAATATTAAAGCATAGTCTTTGATTCTCATCTACTTTTAATACTTCATCAATAACATAAATGAAACCATACCTAAATCAACGAAAATTCCACCTGCTGTGAAAAATGCAAAAGTGTTTTTTCTTTAAGAATATCTGCACAATAAGTGATGAATAATGATCTGTTAAATGGGAATAATTGATGTAGTATGAATAATTTAATGTTCGAAGATGGTAAGAACTCTTCAATATTGATGAAAATCAGTGTTTTAGATTAATTTAGCTACAATTATAAGTATTATACGCCTGTTGAAAAATGATTCATTGAATGTCAAGATTTCCAGTTTGCAACTGATTGTTGCAAACTGGCGTAGTAGAGAAATAATCATGACATCAGTTGGCAACAGGCACTTTTTGCTTCAGTTTGAATGAGAAAATTTGATTTATTTTAATAATTTAAGTTTGATAACATGAATTACCATCTCTGAATTCATATCCCTTTTTCAAATATTAAATTTCTCAAAGAATTCTTGTTTTATGACTCTTATACAGAAATACCATTTGCCCCAATTTGCAACACTTATGCCCCAGTTGTGCAACACTCATGTACCAGTACCAGTTTGAGAATAATTATCAGCTTTATTTTCACACAATAAAACCTTTGTTAATTGTGAAAAAGGAATATTGCAATTTTTGATTGATATTACCAGTTTATGAAATAAAATACACATTTTTTCTCCTATTTTATCCATACATTATTTGTATATTGTAAACTGAAACATAAATGTTGCCAATTAAAGCAGTAGTCTGGGGCAAATTGTATTTTCACACAAAAGTAATAAAAAAGTAATATTCAGAGAAATATAATAAAAATTTAAAAAGGAAATATTAGACTGGAGACCATAATTCATACAATGAAGCATTCACATAATGAATACCTTCATTCTGTACTGAATTATGCCACTTCAAACTCAACATTTTCCTTAAAATGTTGGGAACTGGTGTATCTACCCTATATAAGGGAAAATTATATAAAAATGGGAAAATGATATGAATTGTTTTTTTTTCTCGCGAAACTGATATAATTTTGATCATCCTCACTCCTAACCCTTTTGTAAGGTTAATTTTAATTTCCCAAATGTAAGCAAACTGGGTAACGAGGTTGAAATAAAATTAATAATAGCATATGTACCTACGTTACAAAAAGATTTATGGTAAAGAGGAGCAAAATTTGGCTAATTTAGTCACAGTCATTTAGTTATTCAGCAATTTAGCAATAACTAAATTAGTCATGACAGATTATAGTCATTGTTGAATTAGTTGTGACAAATTTAGTCATTACTCAGTCAGTCATTCACTGACTAAATCATGGCTCAAGACTGATTTAGTTATAGACAACACAAAAATTGTAATTTTGTCTGTCTCACTCCCTGTACGATGTATGTACATGAATCTAAATGATAACTTTCACGTTTTTTGATCAGTTTCATCCTACTTCAAGAGAACTGACATCATATCCCATACATTTTAGTTTACACACTTTGTATACACTTTTTGTAGAATTTTAAGAGAACAGTTGGAGATACTAGCTCTGTTTGATGGGACTACACCAACTTACATCAACCTAGACCAGGAGAGCAATTTTACAAATGTAGGAATATTATATGATGTTGCGCTAAGTTTTACTTGAATATTTATGGAATAGCCCTACCATTGTAGGTTGCTGTAAGTCTGTGTAATCCTATCAAACAGAACTACTGAAGTGATGTTGTACTTGATGCAATATAGACAAACCATCAGAAAAGTGCAAGACAATTAAATATACAAATTTTCATATATTATTCTCTCATAATACTATGAATATGTTGAACATGATGACGTGATAACATGTCTCAAACTGCTTGATCATAACATCCGATTTTAATAAATTTTTTATAGCCTTGCGCAATTGACAATGTGTTGACGTTATTGATTTATTGTTTGTAGAGGGCCAAAACAGTCTGCGCACAATCAAAGATCTCCCTTTGGAACAGACACTAATTGCTGAAAATGTTTTGAAAAAAGTCAATTCCCAATACGTTTTCTACACAAAAATATTAAAATAAAATTTCGATATTTTTTTTTGTTTTTCTTTGTTTTGGTTAACAAATTTTTGAACACAAAAAAAAAAACAAAAAAAAACTAAAGTCGGCATCTATGTGTCTGCCTATGGCAAAGCGACGCTCTGGACACTGCAGAATGAAATAAAAGCAAAAAATTTTCAAACGCATTACCCGAGCACGATATGGGAATAGTACCTTCTTACTTACGGTTGATTAAAAATTATTTTTCTTTTTTCACCATTGCTCAACTTAAAACAGTAGGTACGAATCGAAATGCATGACAGCTATTTTCACAAACTCTACTAATCACAAAAAATTATAATTTATGCAATTTAACAAAAGAAAAAAAAATTATTACCCTCAATTATTCGCCCTACTTTCCACCTAGACTATTGAAAGAAAAATTATCCAACTTTCATGAAATTTTCTGTTGGTATAATCGATTCGTAAAAATTAGTGGTCACCGTGGAGGGGACGGGTCGGAATCTGGCGACTACCGGTCTACCCATTATGTAATTTCTGAATCACATACTGAACTAACTGCAGTACCATACGAACCAACCGGAATACGCCGCCATTTTTGGTTGAGAATGTGACGGCGTCGGTTTCGAACTCCTCGAACCCGTAACCTTTTTATTGCAAAGTGGAGCATCTACCCGTTATGCCACACGGACCCAGATTTTCTTCTTTGATCATTTCAAGAAAAGTTTAATGTGCCTTCGAACAAAGCGTGTAGGCAACATATTCATCGCCAGCTCAACTCCGATAGTTTCTTCCAAGTTTTCCTGCAATTTTAACAGCTTTACGATTCGTATAACCGCATTCAATACATTTTTGTCCACATTCTTCATATGGCAATGTGCGTGGTCGTTAATTGCTCGGTGGAAAAAGAGAAAGTGTTGGGTGGAGGCGAAAAAAAAAAAAAAAATCCAGAACGGAAGCAGCACATCGTAGGCGAATGCCTGGTGTCCGATGAAAAAGTGCCAAAGTTTTGGTGAGCAAAATTTTCACCGAGATTGTCTTCACGTTGCTCTGCGTATTTTCTTTCGAAAACTCCGATAAAAGTAAACCTTCCAGATTTTGGGGTCTTTCTTGCGAAAACTTTATATATATGTATTTTTTTTTTTTTACATTTCTAGCTCATGGTATTTGCGATGCTTCACCTATTTAAAACTTTCGTAAAACACCGACTTCCCGCTTAGGTATTCTTTTTCCTTTATTTATTAGATTATAAATCTTTAAAATAGAACAAACGAAGATAATATGGCTTTTGTTTCAATTGACAAATTTTCTTTTGAATTTGCATATGCCTAAGCGTATTGCATAGACAGCTACAACAAAAAATTACTTTTAGCATAAATGAGCTGCTGTGTTTTTGAAGAAAACTTCAGAATTCATTAATTAACTAAATTGAAAAAAATTTTTCTTAAAATAAAACAATGAAATAAAAGAATACCACGTTTTTCGGATAAAAAATTAGAAATTATGGGAATTTATTCAATAACATAATTCACTATAACGTTAACGAAAGAAAACATTTTCAAGCAAAAAAAAAATTTTATACCTGCCCTGTCGCAACGTGGTTTCTGAAAATCGAATCACTTTAAACAAGACCTAAAATATATCTTTCAACTTCTTTTAATTTAGGTAAGTTTTCGATATTCATGACTCAAGTAAATTTTTGGCATCAAAAGGTTTATTAGTTTATGTCAGGTAAGCATATATATTCATTCATTTTTTTTACTATGGCACGAGTCGAAATCTTAGTACGATTATCACGAAATATAGTGCATACATTAATACTAAACCAGAAACTATTTTTATTAATTTTCGTATGAATCAGCTGGACCACACTTCTGGTACCTATACGTCTATTTTTGTTCCTATTTTGAAGGTTTTATAGCTCTAAAATGCTTCATTTTCGATCAATTAGTGAACAATAAAATTTGAAAAAGATATTATTTTAATATACTTAATTTATTCTAACACGGAACGAATTATGGTATTAATCGATCGGACAGTATTTCCGACATATGCGATTCAATTCCGATTTTAGGCTCTAGAATGGCTAATTTTCAATCAAATAGCTACGAAATTCAGCATAATCATTGTTTATGCTTTGCTGATACTAACTTGTTTCCAATTTTAATTGTAATTATCAGGGTTTTGAAAACCTACATTTTCTAGGGGAGCAGCTATTGTATTCACTTTAACCTATAGACTGACAGACACAAACGAACCAAAAACGAACAAATACATATACATGCAGACAGATGGTAATTATGTTTACACGTAGTATAGGAATGGGAGTGGTATTGTAAAGTTAGTCTCAAGCATTTTTTTATTACATTTATTATGCTATATAGGCCTATAATTCATTACAGGTACTGAATCTTCCATTTAGGTGCGAATTCATCTTCTTCTGATTATTTATACTCAAGGGAAACGTAGATTATTTTACCAACAGATTGGCATTCCGAACGGTTCAGCAAAATTTGTTTGAACTTTCTCCACAATTACTTATACCTATTCACAAGCCGGAAGTAGCTCCAAAAAGCTTCAAAAAACTTGTAAGGGTAAATGTTTTTCAAGCTTGAGGGCAGCCAATCCAAGAATAATTATTCTTGTACCTTAAGTAATACTTTAGTATTGGTTTCCCCTATAATGGTGTGCGGGAACCATAGATGAAATATTATGTGAGTCTTACTTGAGTCTACAAGTTTCGTTCTTGCATAAGCCCCTTGGAGAAAGCCGATTGCGTCATCACTGATTAGTTTATTCGTAGATACAATATTGCCTCGTTTGCAAATCTAAATTTTTTTATACACTTTTTTGTGCGTGAGGTTGTTATCAGAATTAATTTAAATGTCGTCTCATTGAATCATTATCTACTCCATTTACTAGTGTTTCATAATTGCTCTCATTTCATAATTATGTAGGCTGGAACATACATGTAACTGATTATTGCTCCTCGTACTCTGCATTTTGTGAAGGATTTATGTATTTTTGCTTATTGGTTGGAGCACTATAGAGAAGTTCCAATCAAAATTTAATTCATGATCGGGATATTTGGCTACAATAAAAATTGAGGCCGATTCCATGGTTGAATTAGGTACCTAATTTGAAAAATTCTGGTCATCGAGGGTATTCATATGCGGAACTAGACGATTTTTCGCAAAAAGACTAAATCCCTGTCCTCTAGAAGTCATAAATAATTTTCACCTATGTAGTATTCCCATTTTTTGTCAAATTTCTAGATTGAGAAATTTTCGGTACGATGTAATGAAGCCTCCATCCTTTCCATACCAGGAATATATTGAAAATTTGAGAGAAACTAGTCTATTCTCGATTCCTGGTCAACAATTATCATGTTTTTTACTTAAATTTTAGCACCAAATCCTATCCAGTGTCATAATTTATTCAATTTTTCTATGCAACTGTCCGTCAACCCCTATGTGGTTGTGTTGACTTTTATGCATGGGAACCTTGTTGATAAACTTACTGACACTTTTATCGAATGTACTTACACTTCGAATATGACAGCATGTTGCTTATCATAAAATATTATCGAAATTTGTGACGAAAACGAACTCTGTGAAACACCTTATTTCTTTTTCACTTCCATCAATCACAAAAAGAGAAAAAAAAATCAATTAAAAAAAAAAAAAAGACACAATATCACTCTGGAAATATATTCATGGAATATTCCTCATGTCGAAAAGGACGAAAACGTTAAATAAGAACTTCATTTCAATCTTCGCAAAAGCTAATAAGTATTCACTGTTTTCTTCTTTTTTTTTTTCTATTCTTATTATCTTCGTGTACATATAAGATTCCGTATACATTTTTTTTTCTTCTTCATTGAATAAGTACCGTTCAACATTTTACGTAATTTTGCTCTTCCGTACTTTTAACCGAATTCTCGGTCGGAGGAAATTGAAAAGCAAACACAAAAAAAACCAAGTTTTCATTTCATTTTTACATTCGACTAATATTATCAGACAGAAAAAAGAAGTGAAAGAAAGGGAATACGAAATGAAAGTATGAATAAGTCAAGAATGGATAACACGTACCAGTATAACCTTTTTTTCGCTATAAAAGCATATACGTACAATGTTGACAAAAATCAGCTCATTTTTTTTTCCAAATTCATACTTTTTTCTTTTTTTTCTATTTTTTTTTTCTTTATTTACAGCGCTTTAAATGCCATTTACATTCCTCATAAAATATACCCATCTCAAAAATATAGTATTTAATTCGCTTTATACCTATACTTGAAAATAGAAATATTTTTTGGCTGAGTTGAGTTCTGCCAGTTAAATTTTCTCAAACATTTTAAAGATCCTAAGTCAAATGTTAGTGACCCCCTTTTTTCAATGGTAAAAAAACTCAAAAATAATATGAATAGGTAAGGGAAAACTATCGATAGTTTTTACTGATACGAAATATTTGAAATGTGAGGGGTTAAAAGTAGGTACTTTCATCGAAATACACGATAGTTATGACAACATCTGTACCTGCGTAAGAAATTCACTCCAGTGCGGGAAATATTAAAACAGAAATAAAAAATGGTAATCGCTTAAACCTTAAAATAACTGAAAAACTGATTTTTTTATGTGAAAATTTTCATTTTATCAAATAATATTAACTTTTATATTGCCTTAGATTTGATTAAATGTACCTAATAGGTACTCATCTGTTAAAACATATTTTGTTTTGTGGCATCCTATGTCTTCGTTATTCATTTTACGATTTTTGAAAACCTGACTATCGATAGTCCTATTAATAGTTTTCAAATCCGACAGATACCATCCATCAGTATGAGAATAAGTAATTGGATTCGAGAAAATTCATAACATTTATTATTTTCCAGAGATGTTTTTCTTTTTTTCGCTAATGGTTTCGGCAAAAGAGATTCAAAAATCACCAATTGGAATGCCATGACTACTCAAGAACTACAATATCTATAGCCTATTTCTACAATTCTTTCGAAACATTAAGAATTTCATAAATACTCAGTGCTATTGTGTAAGTTTAATAAATTTCAAACCGAAATATTTTAATTTATATTAGGTAAAACTAGAATAAATAATTAAAAAAAAATCTTAAATCATAGTAGCGAATATCATCTTAATTTAACATCAACAAACATATTCACTTAGTAAACAATAATGAGGTTTACAACGATCAAAAACATTTCCAAATATTTAAACAATCCAAACGCAACCAATTATTAATGTAGATGTAGGTATAGGCTAGATACCTAATAAACCAATTTTTTCAATCCAGATAAATGCTTTTTCAGCTCAAATTATCGAAATAGAAGTTGCTTAAATCCGAAGAAAGAGCAAAAAAAAAGGTGGGTAGGCCTATTAAAAATTCTATTTTCAATCCAAATCAAGGGATGTGAAATTTCCTGAAGATTTGACTTGGCAAGAATCTTTTCTGGAATTCGTATCCGGTTCATAACGCCAGGGATTAGTCATCAGCCATTCTCGTTCATTTTCGACTTTCTTCTGCCATTGAACTGGACAAAAACACAGAAAACAAAATGGAATAATTAATAATGTTGGCATCATTGTTGTTGCGAGAGTAATTCACTGTTTGAATTATCTCAACAAATAAGATAATTTCTAAATATTATCTTTTATTAAATTTGAACTTCAAGTTATTACAAAGAACATTTAAATTTTAACTTATTACTGATACTTAATAATAGTGAGACCTGATGTCCATAACATCGAGTATGGACTTTAACGTTTCTACTCGGTTGCTAGTTCAGGAATGAATATATCTTCAAATAAAAGACAAGACATCACTTTTGTTTCCTTTGTTATAATTGAAAATGGCCGACCAAAAAGGTGGCGTGACATGGAACATCCACCAAATATGATGACACTACATTGTCAGCATATCTGGTGGTGTTTGTCTGTGGGAAACAAGGTTTAATATAGACAGCTATTATTCCGAGAATTAGGAATAATAGTTGTCTATATTTTGTTCGACGACACGTTTTTGTAGACAAACTGAATCGTCTGTAAAAACAGGATGGAACAATTGTGAATTTAGTATTATTTTTAGTTGTCCGACGAACAAGGGTGAAAATTTACAATAATTTTATTTCAAAAACAAATTTCTTAAAAATATGTATTCTGGAGTATTTCTTTTCTTTAAAACCTTTGAAAAAAAAAAAAAAAGGAAAAAAAAAAGGTAATTAAATCCAATAAAAAATGTTGTAAGTTATCTACGTATCGCCTACATATTATTGAATGTTGGTTCAAAAAATTTGGATAAGGCGAATTTGTTTCTACCCAATGCGAAAAAGTAAGAATTTGCGCTTACCCACTTACAAACTCATTCACATTTTGAACGGCTGTCAAGGCTGCGCTTGCACATTTTTGATTTTGCCTACTGATGCACCACTTTTTACACATCTCTCACTCATGCAAAAAATGAGACTAATTTGTTGTTCTTGTTGCAGTTTTTTTTTTCTTGTTGTCCTTTTCATTATATATCTTTTTTCATTCGGTATTATGAAAAATACCTTGTGATACTCTTGCAGGAAATGGTCTCCACAAATGTGATGACTACAACACAGGCCAAAGAAATTTTTTTAAAGCTTTTTTTCTAGAATTAAAATATCAATTTTACTACACTTCATCACTGAAAACAACCATTTTAGTGGAAATTCACCCCTATTACTCAACTCTTTTATTGTTTCTGCTAATATTTCCCATATTTTCGTTACCTACCTATTGATAACAATTTTCAGAAAATACTATTTTGACTTATTTTCTTTCCTATTTTAAATGGTTACAATTTGTAAATTTTTTTATTTGAAATTCCTTCAAATTTTAACGGTAAATAATACTAAAATGGCGAATTCGATCATCACGTTAGTAATAAACCTAAAAACCGAAGCATTATAATATAATAATAATATATTGAGCTCTAAACTGGAAAAGGATAACGAAGGATGAAAATTAATGTCTCAACTTACTTCTCATTTCATTAATAGAGATACTTTTACCCCCTAATTCCACAGGTAAAATATCTTTAGAAACATATTGGAAAATTGTATTTGATCCTTCCGCGTGAAAATGAATCTATAAAATGAGCAACAAAAAAATAAATAAAATAAATAGAAACTTAAAATTTAACTTAAATTAATATTTTTCAGCCGCCACCAGTGACTAAAGGATGCCAAGCTTTAAGTAAAGAAGCAATAATTTTTTGAATGCCAAAGTGCGAATATTTTATGGAGAGAAAAAAAGGATGCTTTATAATAAACGAGGATAAAAAAAAAAAGTTTGTTCATCAAATTAGAGATGAGAATATAACGACACACATGAGTTAGTCTTTTGAATTAAAGTAACGAATGGACGTAACAAAAAAAAAACAGCGAATTGTAATTTATTATTTTTCGTTCTTTTTTTACGACTAAATTGAAAGGTTTTTTTCACTCGAATTATATTTCAAAGTGCAAGATAAACGAATCCATGGCATAATAGGCTGTGAATTAAGAATTCGTGCACTTACCATATGCTTGACTTCTTCTCGCATAAGTGGTCGAATGAAATTCAAAACTTTTTCCAGAACCGACGACGTATTGACAATGTGAATTTGTTTCAGATATACTGGATGTGCTTCCTGTAAAGTAAGTATGTACACAAAAACTTTTTTTTGTCGTAAAACCGATGTACAAAATATAGATAACCTATGTGGAAACTGGGAATAATACTGACGCAAACCTGACGTCAGTTTTATTGTCATTTTATTTCAAAACAGATTTTTAAGAAGATAAGGGGACGGGGTATTTTATGCAGACGTGCAAGTTTAGAAAGTGAAATGACATAAACTGGGGCGAAATATTTTAAAGTAAACCCACAGTTCTTTTTCAGTTACGGTGTAGATTAACTACTCTCAATTATAAATTAAATCGAAATGGATTTCGTCGGTTTCATGTTTTGAACAATTTTTTCAATGGTATTCAAAGATAACCAGGGTAAAGATGTGGAGGTAGATCCTAACATCTGGACCCCCTTAGTCAAGAAAAAGCTTGACATATACGATTAAATTATCTTTGTCGACAACGTCGGGTGCGATGTGGCGAAGGGAGGGGAGGGGAATACGAGAGGACATCAGAGAAGATGTAGACTCCTCCTTTACAGTGGAGCTATCCACATTTGCACTTTTGATGGGCAAAAATCGATTCTCCGAAATAATGGATTAACCAATTAGTGAAAAATGCCGAAATGGATTCATCGATTTGTCGACCCTCCTCAAAATAATCGATTATTACACAGTTAATTTTTTTCAAATCAATCGCCCATCACTTAAGAGCCAGGAGCCAAATTGATGTTATCTCTTAATTATCAGTGAAAAACCCCCAAAACGCCGTATACCAAATTTTATAAATAATTGATTAGTCGAGAGTCAATCCGCCTCCAAATAACCGATCAGTACATAATCGATTACTGTAGAAAATCGATTAAATCAGTTTTTTCTATGCCTGTCACTAATTTACGAATCCTTGAAATTAAATGAATGGTATTTTACAAGAACGGGTAAGTCACATTTTTAGGCTTTTCGTGTTTTGATTTTGATTCTAGTAGTACTTTTCACACCTCTTCAAATGGTAACACTGAAATTGCCAAATTCAATCCGCATCGTGGTTAAAAAAAAAAAAAAAAAAAAAAAAAAAAAAAAAAGAATTTAAAAATTGACAGTTTTGCAAATACGAGATAAGTCATGGATGAATTTCAAATCAAGTGGCGATATTAGCTTTAAATGAGTTGTTTACCGTGGAAAAGGTGTCGTATGAACAGAAACAATGTTACTTCCTCATTCCTTCACTGTCAGACGCAACACATTAATCACAAACCTTCTTAACTTATCCTGTTTTTCGCTTTGTCGATCAAATTTCATACTTTTGTTTCACAAGTATGGGACAAGAAGCACCTCTTGGCATCATTTTGCCCTATAACTCCCTTTCCGGTGAAGAATTGTCATCATCCTTATTTGCAATAGCTTTGTGAAAGGTTCGACGTTCGTCAAGAATGGTCTTACTATTTCCGATTGGACACATGAAAAGGTCAATTAAGCTTTGCTTTTGTTCTCCTGAAAAATTGATTTTTCTGACTTATCCTATTCTTGTAAAACATCGTTCAAAATTCGAATTAAGAACTTATTCTTCGGGGCACTTGAATAATTTCTCCGTGCAATAAAAAACCCGTACGTATGTAATAATTGTACTAATACGAGTGGTACTAACCTGGGTAAATTTCATATATTTTTTAAACAGCGTCAGCGAAAATACTAATTTCATTAAATGTTTCAGCGTGAAGCCGCTCATGTCGAAAATCGGAATGTCTCCCTTCGGTATTTTTTCCTCAGTTTTCATTCGTACGTCGGAAATGTTGAAAAACATTTTACAATATTCGAGGAAATCGAATTTATCTGGATTTGGATCCAGTAAATGTGTGACGTAAACTTGATAGCCTTTTTCAGTCTTTTTGGGTAGCGGGTATACGCATCTGGAAAGTGAGAAATTTGATTGAAATTTGTCGTTCTGTGCGAAAATCAGGTAAACAGCGTCAGTAAATCGACTAATTTTCTCCATTTGAGTGCGATAAAAATCTAAATATGCGCTTGATAGCTCCAGTTAGCAGGCACATAGGAATTTTTCAGTTATTTTGAATTTAAAAAGCGGTCCTATCGATGTTTTTATCGTTCAAAATGGTTTTACGGTGGGACATTTTTGAAATTTGAGACCCAAAGAATGTTATGCGGTCGACAGGTTTTCGTCTCCTTTTATCGAGAGAAATGACATAGACGTAAATCTATATAGGTACCTATGTACGGAAATATTCAAATTCCGATTACCTACCATATGGGTATAAAGTAAGGGGGGTGGGGAAATGAAATTTAAAATAATGCTTTGCTGATAATATCGAGACAAAACTTCGAACACGTCCGCATTTATGACTGGTCGAATATTGAACAGATGACTTTGGAATTAGTGACTGAAAACAGACGACTGGCATTGTAGCACTGCGCCGTAAATAGACAGAATAATACTTCCTTCTGTACAGGCCGGTGTTGGAGAACTGAGGAAGGATACTTCCCGCATTACGGATATGTATCGATTATGAAGTCTATACCATATATGGGGTATCATTGTTTCTCTTAAACTATCAACATAGTCTGTTGTAAACAAAATTAAGGACTGTTAATGAGACTGTTCTGTTGTACCAATCCTCAAAAAAAGTCTAAAATTAGTTTTCCTCTCTTTTATACTTTTATCAGAGTTCTCTTAAATTTTTGAAATTTGTCATAACTTTTAGACAAAAAACCAACTCATATTTTGAAATATGATGATATCATCATAAAATTTTAACAATTAGCTTCTATTTCTAAGTAGGTATTGTCAATCCTGTTCATTGATTCATTCTATTTTATGAATTTTTTATTTTGTCACATCAAAATTGAGAGGATGAATCTAATATGAGGTACAAATTATTTATGTTTGAACCAACAAATAATGGAATCAGAATGTTGCATGTGGTATTTGCAACCTATGTAGGAAAGAATAATTAATTTTTATAACTCCATTTTTGATGTTCTGTGTGAATTTTCAGGTACCTCATATTAAGAAAGGAGGGTACCCCATTTTGGAAACACCTTCGGTAAAGTCACTATTTTGTGTCATATGACAAAAAAATCTGTGTGAAATCAAATATTAAGTTTTCATAGCAATGACGGTAATTTAGATTTTTTCCATGTGTTTGCAGACTTTGCGCGTTCAGAAAGAAGAAAATTAGAATTTAAAAATTATATCTCATTTTGATTTTTATGTTCGGTATATTTAAGAAAATTCCATGGGTGGCAAAAATTTCCCATGTGTGTCATGCAACATATGCAACACAGAAGTTTCTACCACTGTTCCATAGACTTTTTAATGTTACAAACAATAACATCAAAGACCATTGATCCCAATTCCACCATAGATTTTAGTTTGGCGTGATTTTTCAAATTTATGTACAATTTTAAAACTATACCTTCTGTCACGTATGACGTTACAGTATTATTTTTGTAATATTGTGTACTTACTATCTTGTTTTATGTAAGTAAAAAAACCCAAGTTGGTACTTTTTCAAGTATTTTTTAGAATTTCTTAGTCATTTTTGATAATCAAGATCTTGCGTTTCATACAAGATCTAAAAAATTTTTAAAATTCAAATCATATTTTAATTTATTCGTGTTATAAAGAGCAAAGACACTTTAATTGTCATTTTTGATTAATAGGAGGTCCATTTCTCCGGCCCCCCCATTTAAAATTTTGACCTGAAAATTTTTGGCCTAATTTTGCTCCTTTTGTGCTAATATGTGCCATCAATTTTAGAATTTGTGCTCACACCCTTCCTTAGATATAAACAAAAGAGTCTGGGTGGGGCTGGAGAAATGCTAGCCCCCACTTCGAATTTTAACTCTAAACTTTGTATGCTAATTGTGCTTCATTTGTGCTAATTTGTGCCGTTAATTTTAGAATTTGTGCTCATTTATTTTCAAATATAGGGGCCTCAGAAATTTATGTGTCAGCCCCCCATTTGGAATTTTGAATTGAAAATTTGCATGCTAATTGTACTTAATTTGTGCTAATTTGTGCTGCAATTAAAAATTTTATACTCATTCCCTTTCAAAAATATTTGTGGTTTTATGTCTCCCCAAAGCCCCCCACATTTTGAATTTTGACCCAAAATTTTTCATACCAACTGGTTTCAAATAGTGCTAAATTTTGCTACCAATTTTTGAATTTGTTATCACCCCCTTCTTAATATATAAAAAAAAGTTTGTGGGTAGGGCTGGGGAAATGCTGGCCCCACCCATTTTGAATTTTGACTCAAAACTTGGCATACTAATTGTGCTAATTTGTGCCAATTTGTGCCAACTATTTAAAATTTGTGCTCACTTCCCAACTCAGATTGGGAGGATGAAAGATTTCCCCTCAGCCCCCTTTTTGAATTTTTATACAAAACTTTGCCCACTACTCTTTTTTGATTTGTGCTTAATTGTGCCAACAAGCTTATAATTCCTGTACATTCAAATCTTTAGTTATTGCAAAACAAATTTGGGTGGGGCTTCAAATTTTGACTTGAAATTTTACAAACTGATTGTGCTCAATTTGTGCTGATTTGTGCCAACCATTTTATAATTTGTGCTCAATTATTGATGTTCTTTACCAGAGCGATGCAATTTTTTTTTCTCGATATATCAATATTGAATAAAATACATATTTTGAGAATTTTTTGGACAACTGTTTGAAATTTTCTTTTCATATTATGCCAGAAACCTTTGCTGGAGTATACTCAACAACTTCCAAAAGTTTCATGGCCATCGGATGAATGGTGTAGTAATGTATAAAAGACCCAAAATATGTATCTTATTCAATATCGATATATCGAAAAAAAAAATTGCATCGCTCTGGTAAAGAACATCAATACATCGCAAAACATATCGATGTTTGTTGTATACCTATGCGATAACAGTGACAATAAGTTTGTTTCTAATTCTGCTGCATTATGCATAGGATATAGTAATATTTCAAAAGGGGGTTAATTTTGAGTTTCCACTTTTTATTGTGTTATACATCACCAAATATGGTTTTTGAGGCGCGGAATCTGAATTTTGTGTGGATTTCTCAATTTGACCCATTCTTTATCCCCAAGTGGGCCCCAAAAAGGGGGTTAATTTGGAGTTTTCACCTTTTATTGTGTGATACATCACCAAATATGGTTTTTGAGGCGCTGAGTCCGAATTTGATGATCATTTCTCCATTTGACCCTTCTTTATCCCCAAGTGGGCCCCAAAAAGGGGGTTAATTTGGAGTTTTCACCTTTTATTGTGTGATACAATCACCAAATATGGTTTTTTGAGGCGCTGAGTCTGAATTTGATGATCATTTCTCCATTTGACCCTTCTTCATCCCCAAATGTGCCCCAAAAGTGGCAAAATTTTGAGTTTTCATATTTTATTGTGTGATACATCACTAAATATGTTTTTTGAGGCGCCAAGTCCCAATTTGGTGTTATTTTCTTAATTTGACCCATTCTTCATCCTCAAATGGGCCCCTAAAGGGGCTTAATATTGAGTTTTCACATTTTATTGTGTGATACATCACCAAATGTATTTTCTAAATTATTAAGTATATAAAACCAAAATTAGCATGAATACCTACTTAATAATTTATACACATATGACCATAAAAATTTGTTTTTTCTTTCTATTTAATTCGCATAGAAGGTTTTTATGATATTTTTAATTTGGCAACTTAAATGGAAAAACTGTCAATAGAGAGTGATCAGTAGGAAAAATTTACATGTACTTACAAAGTTTTTTAGTAACAACCAGAAAATACCAAATTAAGAAAATCTGACTTACTGCAAAGTATGGGTTAAGTATAGTTCCCTCAAAAGTACCAAGGTAAAAATTTGGTACAAACTGTCATAAAAATTGTAATAAAATTTAACTCTTATTTAAAATGAAAGGCTTGAATTTTCTTTACTCTACTGAAAATTTTGTTATAAATAACTATTATTTAGGCTACAGCAGAAATGGGTGATTGTTATTAGTTGCTTGAAATTGCAACTTTAAAATTTCAAATAAGAAAGTTGGCACAAATAAGCACAATTTAAGATAAAATAATGGGAAACCTTTCAGCTCAAAATTCCAAAAGGGGGGGCTAAGACAAAACCTTCCTCACCCTTTATTTCAGTTAATAATTGAGCACAAATTATAAAATGGTTGGCACAAATCAGCACAAATTGAGCACAATCAGTTTGTAAAATTTCAAGTCAAAATTTGAAGCCCCACCCAAATTTGTTTTGCAAATAACTAAAGATTTGAATGTACAGGAATTATAAGCTTGTTGGCACAATTAAGCACAAATCAAAAAAGAGTAGTGGGCAAAGTTTTGTATAAAAATTCAAAAAGGGGGCTGAGGGGAAATCTTTCATCCTCCCAATCTGAGTTGGGAAGTGAGCACAAATTTTAAAATAGTTGGCACAAATTGGCACAAATTAAGCACAATTAGTATGCCAAGTTTTGAGTCAAAATTCAAAATGGGTGGGGCCAGCATTTCCCCAGCCCTACCCACAAACTTTTTTTTATATATTAAGAAGGGGGTGATAACAAATTCCAAAATTGGTAGCAAAATTTAGCACTATTTAAAACCAGTTGGTATGAAAAATTTTGGGTCAAAATTCAAAATGGGGGGCTTTGGGGAGACATAAAACCACAAATATTTTTGAAAGGGAATGAGTATAAAATTTTTAATTTGCAGCACAAATTAGCACAAATTAAGTACAATTAGCATGCAAAGTTTCAATTCAAAATTCCAAATGGGGGGCTGACACATAAATTTCTGAGGCCCCTATATTTGAAAATAAATGAGCACAAATTCTAAAATTAACGGCACAAATTAGCACAAATGAAGCACAATTAGCATACAAAGTTTAGAGTCAAAATTTGAAATGGGGGGGCTAGCATTTCTCCAGTCCCACCCAGACTCTTTTGTTTATATCTAAGGAAGGTTGTGAGCACAAATTCTAAAATTGATGGCACATATTAGCACAAACTGAGCACATTTAGGCCAAAAATTTTCAGGACAAAATTTGAAATGGGGGGCCGGAGAAATGGACCTGTTAATAGGTAGTGTGGGGACATTTCCCTCACCTCCTCCATACAGGGTTCTGCCTTGTGTCAACAGATGGTTCTCAGACTAAAGTCTGTGACCCAAATTATTAGTTCGTTGCATTTTAAACAAATACATTGTCTATACACACTCATACAGACAATGTGTCTCTATGTTTGCCTACAAAAAGCAAATGGGAAAGGCAAGTATGTAATTAGTATGTACTCACTGATACAGTGCGTGTTTCAGTCTGTATAAGCACAATGCCTGTGGACAATTGTCCTCAGCACTCAGTACACTTTGTGTATGGTTAGGCATTAAACTGGCTGGTTACCTATACCGACATACAATTTGGTGACCCTACACGCAAACTTTGATTTAATTCCATGAACCTTGTGTAGGTAGAGATTACCTACAGGTAGTTTTAAAATAAAATAAATCAGGTCCAGGGAACAGCTGTTAGATAGAATCAAAAATTAAATTTTAATAGAGAACTTGTAACCATTTCTACCATTTAACAGCAGCTATTCACTGCCGAAAGTACTTCATACATAATAATGCCAAAAAATTTTGTATTAGAATAATATACAGAGTCGTGTCCAACAGCCGAATACGAATGCAAGAAGAGATCGTGTCACAGACATGACATTTAACTATGAGCAATTTCCAGAATTTGAACACATTTAATTTACACATACCACCAATTAAATTATTATCTGCATTCTATTTGGATACCGTACTAATTCTACCATCTTAACTATTTTAGGATGAATTTGTTATACTAAACAAATACCAATGAGAAAAATTAATTGTTAGAAGTATTACTATACATTGATATATGAATAATAATTGGTACTGTCACAATATTCACACGAATTGCCATCCTAGTGGTAGGCATAAACGTTTTTTGAGATAGTACATTTTATCAACTAAGCAGATATAAGTATACGATTTTTTTTCCATCAGAGATGATATTTATTACTTTTTCTCTGAACAATTTGCCAAACAGATTTCACAAATACTCTCAAATTCTGCAAAATTTGAACAATTTCAACGAAAATGAACTCATTTAACATTCAATATTTAGGTCTACCTGTAAGATATTAATAATAATGCTTGAAACACAAATTGGCTGTATTTTTCAGTGAAAAAACAGGAAAAAAATCACTTAGGTACTTCATTGAAAAGTGATTACTGACTCAATTGTATGAAATGGTTAATAAACTGTAACCTAAAAAAATACTGAAAGATATTTTTTCTGTGCAAAAAATTGGCAAATAATGATCAATATTACTGATATGATGAATAATTTTCAACCACAAACTGATGTTTTCACTAAACATAACCATTTGCTTTCCCACGCTTACCAGATGATCTGATTGATCTCGTAATTTTCCACCTCATTAATAACTGATACCACAACATACTTAATCGAAAGTTCCCTCTTCATTCCTATTTTCTCATACTAAAATTTTCCTTCGGTATATTCCAATTCTGTATTTCCCAATGACATTTATTTATATAGTTTTAAAATTATTGAATATAATCACTTCCACAAACTGGTTTTTTTTTTTTTTTTTTTATTAAAGGTTATTCCCGGATTTGAATCGTTTGAAGATAAAAATCTAATTAATCACTTTTTTCGACTATGAGTACATACTAAACTTACAATATGCATAATCACTACATATACACTCTTATTCTCAAACATTTAAAGCTCGATTAAACGAAACATAAGAACGGTGAGAAATCAGAAAATTTAAACAGAGACCAAAACTATTTTTGGAATCCAGAAAATGTTATTTACTATTGTGCAGTAAAGATTCAAAACCCGGCAATACCATCACTTCTTTTATGCGCATCAAATTCATCCACATACCAGTTCCCATAACAAATCTGTTGTCTGAAGAAGATAAAAACTGACGCAACCAAAAGTATTTTTATCAGGTTTAATGATCACCTTTAATAATTAACTGGATAGAATATATACACTTACACAGTGTCGAACATGCTTTGTTGACCTTTCGTCAGTGGATCTCGATTTGTAAAGAATTCTGGAGTTGATTTGCGAAACTGAAAAAACAACTGTAACACTTCTTTGGTACGATTTAAGTCTCCCTCGCATACGTATAAAAATCGTTCGATCATTTCATTTTCTGAGAACAAACATAAATAAAAACAAGCAAATTATAGTATCCATTAGATTATCTTTACGGTGAATGGCATGATAAAATTTACGATCCGTTAAATTGTAAAATTTCGTATTACGTGAATGTACCTATATATGACGTCACGAATTTGAAACCGCAAACGAATGAAATAGTACTTACAAGGTTTTTAATTAGTGTAATAAATACCTATATCATTTTTTCATTTCTAAAAATACCAAGAAATGCGACACAACTTTTTGAAAATTTCGAAATAGTTATTTGTGATACAAGTGCTAAAAGTAGGTGATTTTAATATTAGTGTGCTGCAAATCACACCAGTATCAATCACCTTATTTTACACGCGTGTCACATACTATTTTCTACAACATCCTCACGAAACCACAGAAAAAATAACTCAAAAATTTTTTTTTAGAACCAAATAGTTGACTTACAAATTTTACTTTAGAAAAAACAAAAACTGAGGAAGTAGTCGAGCCGTACAAAAAAGTGATCGAGTCGTGCAAAAAGTTGTCCAGCTATACGAGAAGGTCAACTCGAAAATGCGCATGCGCCCAACAATATTTTTTCGCATCGTATCGAATTCGCTACTTTTTGTTTAGTCAATGGGCGTTAAAAAACATATTTTTCGATTGGGTATTGCAGAAAATTGATTGCATGAAAAAACTGAAAATTTTTCATGAAATTCGCGTGTAATTTTAAGGTATTGATTATTTTTCTTCTTTAATGAATTTTATGTAGAATTTTAGTCGAAAAGAATGATGAAAATCGTACTTGTAGAACAATTTTTCAATCATGTTGTGGTATGCGACCCCAGGGGACATATCCTAGGGGAAAACACTCCTCAAAATTAATCCAACGCCACGAAACAAATCTACACCTCGAGTGTCACCATCAACTACATCTGATGGCGACAAGAGCCTAAACCTTGCTCCATTCAGCCTTGCCAGAGTCCTCAAAACACCACGATTTTAGCCACGCATTTTAATTATAAAAATTACCAAAAGGCTGAATGTTTCCGAGAAACCGCCTTTGGGGGAAACTAGAGACCAATAAACACCACGAGTGATTTGTTGAGAGTTTAGCCCATTGCCCCAAGTAAATTAATCCACAGTATAAAAAACCATCATATATAATATAAAAAAGAAAAAGGTACAGACATGAATAAAATATTGACGACTAGAAAAAAAGGTGTTATCTGTACAGAAGACAAAGGCTGGTTGAAACGAGCAGCAGAAAAAAGTTACAAGTATATCATATTATTTGGCTGCTCGGTGAAAAAATATAATGGTGGGAAAGTACAGATTTAAAAATATTATGAGAGATGGTATACCGAGGAACACGAATTCTATTATTATTAGCCGTAACATAGAGTGTCAGTCCGAGGTAGGGTAAGGGGTAGGTATTTAAAATGGTGATAGAAGTTTAAAAATGGAGGGAGTAAAAGTGTTTTCGTCGTGATTAGTCGAGGCTAAGAAGTTAGCCTAACCACCACGCTCACGGCTAAAATTATTATTTGGGGAATTTCATTTATTTCATTTTACTTTATTTTATTATTATTATTATGTGGCCTCGGTCACTGGGAATAGGGTTTTAATTCATTAAGCATTTTAATTCATTATTATTATTTCAACACTCGAGGGTGTTAGGCAAATTTTTATTTTATTTTAAATGCATCCGAGGGCGCTAAAATATATAAGTATTATTTATTATTATGGCAAGCCGTACCCGTCAATGTAGCCTATCCATCGACAATAAATGTAATTAATGTTCTATGGCACGTCTTCTCGTTCAATAAGTTTCAATGAAAATTCACAAAAACGAGATGAATTTGAGAACGTCCACACGAACAATTTCGACAACTTTATGCTATTTGTCAATTAATGTATTGGTAGTCTGCAAACGGGGCAAAAAGTTTCAATTTTCTAAAACATAATATGGTCATACCTGAGCGGAATGAGAATAATATTCTCAAACCTAATTTTAAAGCAATTTGGAAAAAAAGTTAGCTCTAATTTGGAACAAAACTTTCAGTGAATTTGAGGCGGCTTAATCCGCTGCGTTCTACAATATACCCAGTTATTAAGAGAAAAATTTAGCAGAATATTTTCTTTTTGTGTAGGCCTATTTAATTTAAACGACTAAACTGACCGAAATTATTTTTGATCGTCGTTTTCGTTCTACCACAAAAGTAGGATAATCGTATTAGTAAAAAGAAAACGAATTCAATCAAAATAAACTGTTCATAGTTTTCTGAAGCAGCCCGTAATGACATAACTTGGTTACTCTTTTCTCAATGGCATTTTACTAGTGAGCCACTAAAATAAAATTTGAAAAAATAAATAAAAGTTAAATACGTACTTACGTATCCTCAAATTTAGTAACTCTGTTAAAAAGCAAAAAGAAAATTTTCTCCACGAATTTATCGGTATTTAAAAGACAAAAAAAAAACTGTTTACTTCCCAAAAAAAATCACTTAAACATCCGAAAATGTTTCAGTCAAGCACTATCCCTTAATTAGGCTCGTAGGATCAAAAACAGTTGAAACACTCATAGGCCTACAGCATAAAAATTTCCAAAATATTTTCCCAGCCTATAAAGACTAATTTTGAAAAACAGCTTTTTATAGTTTCGTAACAGTAACACCTACTCCAATTCTTTTGGGCATTAAATGGCTTAGGTCGTTAGGAGAAACGATTTAATCAAGATGTTAAAATATTCAATTATTAATTTTTCAATAAATCAGATAGCATAATTAATGAATTTTTTGTTAAACTTACCTTGTTCAAATCTACTTTTTTTTTCTTTTTTTTTTGGAAAAGCTCAAATTATAGCTATGTTTGATAGGACTACGACTACACTAACCTACACTGGCGGTGCTATTCCACAAAATATAAGAACTTTATGTTTACTCAAATATTTGTGGAATAGCCCTACTGGTGTAGGTTGGTGTAAGTTGGTGTTGTTCTGTCGAACAGAGCTCGTATGAAAAATATTCAAAAAATAAAGATTTAATTTGTTAACGCAGATCGGAAAAACAAAAATTATGAAAATGAAAAAAAATATCTTTCAATTTTAAGATAAAACATTTATCAAATTGGGCAAACAGGCATCTTGGACAAACAATTATTCTTTCTTAGTACGATGAATCAGATTAGGAGTCATTTTTTGCCATTCCTACTCGGGGACAAGTTTTTAAGTCAAAAAAATATAAAAACTAACTAATCATTCGGACAAAAACCCTCGAATTAATTAAAAATTTGTTGCTCTTGCCCTGCAAGGCTCAAAATGGATAGAAAAAGTGGTTTCTAACGACTGCAAATGTTTCCACTGTATTGTTAATTTTATTGTGGTTCGAATTGAATGTATAGCGTGCCTAACCAGATGTGACTCATCAAATTGATTAAATTATTTTCCCTTATTCTTTTTGAGTAGGTTTTCAAAGAAAATCTACTTATTTTTTCTACTTTTCGTGCTTCCGTTTATTTCAGCGGATTATTTGCATAACCCCGAGCCAACATTTTAAATTAATTTTTGTTTTGATTTTTCGTCAGCTCGCACGATCAATGATGAATCAATCGATTGGTGAGAACTATTTGTCTTGGTGAAAACTACTCGGCCATTAAATCACCATCCTTCTATTTCCGTTTAACCTTGGGAGTTTGTTTTTCATTTTAACTTCTGTCATAGGCGCCGACTTTTGGTTTTTTTCGGTGTTGCCAAATTTTATACTTGATCAAAATAAATTAGAACAAAAAAAAAACTCAAAATTTTTTATCTCTTATTCACATAAATAACACAAATACTTTGACGTTAAATTTACCAAACTTATTTCCCAAAATGAGGCGCTGACGATATGAAGTTTGCGCAACCAACAAACTCTACTTTGTAAAATATGAGTGGAAACTCTCAACTGGAATGGAAAAATAATTATTTTTAAGGTTGAGAGAATGAATTTCCGGTGTTGCCGTTGTAATTTTTGTATCCGGAAGTCAGCCCACATGACTTCTGTCTCATTGTTTGCACCTCGTTGTGGCGTAGCCTTAGCTCATGTTTCCGTAATAAAATGGACCAGTAGGCTCCAAATAAATTCTTTTTCTTTTTCCTTTTATTTTCTGGTTTCCTGAATTATCTGAGGTCAGTTGCTCCCTTGCGGTCTGTCTGTAGGTTTAAAAAATGTACTTTTTTCTCCAAAAAATGAGAAATGGTTCGACTTTACCATTTGGCGACCAACACCTCGCGTTAGTACGGATTTTAAAATTAATATTAAATTTATCTGTGCTGTTCAGTAGCTTTCGGAATTTAACTCTATCGATTTGTAGCGTGATTTATAATATTATAATATAATTATGTTGTGTTTTTCGTTCAAATACCTTAATCTGTTTATATAGTGGAAACCCATTAATATAGGGACACATTGGGCGGTACCCTTTTTGTCCTGAATGAGCGGTGTTCCATTAAATTGATGCTGAGTGTTCAGGTGTATCAAAACAATTGAAATTGTAATTTTTAATGGAAAATTTGAACATACACATACATCATTGAAAAGGTCAACCAGTTCAATATTTATGAAAAAGCAAAAAAGGTTAATGGCTGTTCTTGCTGAAAGATGATACTCAATAAATACTGATTCAATATATTCTGGCGCAACTTCCTGATGGTGGTTGTCTGATTGACTTGTGTAAGAAAACATGAAAGACAGGCAGAATAATGAAAAAGAATATCAAAAACTATATCCAATCCTATACTATAATGTGAGCAATAATAATTGTATGTAAGTATGTATGGTATGTATGGTATGGATGGTATGTGTGGTATGTATGGTATATATGGTATGTATGGTATGTATGGTATGTATGGTAGTATATATGGTATATATGGTATGTATGGTATGTATAGTATGTTTGTATATATGTTGGTAATGGCGTTCTGAAAAATTAGACCAACAAAGTAGCTGAAAGCTACTGAATAGAGGTTTTTGAGTGTAAAAAAACTATTTAGATAGGTCCCAAGTCTGAAAAAGTTCATTGAATTGAGATATAAGCATCTCATTCTATTCATCAGCAATAAATGACAACAATAAAGGATGAAAAATTACGATTAACCTTAAAAGTAACGGATAGGAAAGGTTTCACTAGCAAATTTTGTTAGGCCTATGCTACGTATGATTATTATGATTTATGACTAATAAAGTAATGACTTAAATATTGTGATCTTAATTCTCAAAATATACGATAATATTGAAGATATATCATGTACCTAACACATATATATTGATGAAATTCTACAGCTTGATTTAAGTCAACATAATTTTTTCTATTGTCCACATCCGAACAACACCTAGTGAACGAGTTATAATATATATTATAATACTACCAATAATTGTGTGTATATAATATATATATATATATGTGTTTGTATGTAAATGTGTGCTGGATAACTAGACCAAGAATTACTCTAAAATTTAAAGGATAAGGGTTTTTGGGTGTGAGAAAACGATCTAGATAGATCCCAAGTTTGAGAAAATTCACTGAGTAAAAATATGAGCATCTCAATCTATCCATTAGCAGTAAGTGATAAAACCTAATGATAAAAAATTTGCCTAGAACGAACAATTTTTCAGATCTGCAATCTACCTATCATCAAATTTTGTGATCAATGCTCGACACAACTGGGTACAAAATGTCTTATATTGAATCTTGAATGATGGTTAATAATTTAACATCGGCTTCCATTAATGAATTTTATTAATGAATTTCAAATTTAGATATTGAATTTAGAATAAGGTTTTTTATTTTTTGCTTAGGTACAGCTACTCATCCTGCTTGGTAAACCAGTTATTCTTTATTGAACTCAGCCAAGGTTGTTATTTCTTAAATGGGACAGATCAACTGAAATTTTCCCATATTTACCTAATAAGCGTTCTGATTTCCTTCAGTTTCAGTGAGTTGGTTTTAGGACTACCCAATTCCCTAAACTGTCTCAAATAAGTTGTTATCTCCTTAATCTAGTGTCTCTAATAAGCGATTTCCACTGTACTAAAAAATTTCACTTTGTTTTGTGAAGGTAACTATTGGTGATTTCCATTTTTCTTTCTTTACCAACAAGAAACTAAATTAAAATTCGCATTTATAATATGTGGTTACGTTATTGTTATTTTGTTTTTGTGGGTTTTTTTAATTTATTTTTAACCAATTTGTGGTAGACTAATTGTACACAATTTATATAAAAATACTTTTTTGGCCTCTCCACAAAAAAAACCCGTAGATTTTCC
The DNA here is from genome assembly GCA_011428145.1 of Ericerus pela. Classification (NCBI taxonomy): domain Eukaryota; kingdom Metazoa; phylum Arthropoda; class Insecta; order Hemiptera; family Coccidae; genus Ericerus; species Ericerus pela. The sequence goes on along the minus strand of WOFM01000526.1, from coordinate 1,378,041 downwards.
TAAAAAACCTCTAAATTTTCAACAAGAAAGTTTCAAAGAGACTGAAATAGAAAATATACCCGAAGAAGGAAAAAATTATTTACAAAGCTTCAATTTTAAATTCAGGCCTCAGGTTTCCTTGGTCTATTTTTTTTAGAATTTAAATCGGTCTAGAAAGCATAGGCGCTAGCTTAGAATTTTTCTGGAAGCCCACCCATTCCTCGATAATTTTGTAAATTTAAGTATTCTCGGATTATAATAATATTATGTACTAATTACACGAAGGACATTTCATAAATAAGAATTGATCAGTATAATCATTGAAAATATATTCTGACAAAATGAGCTCAACGTCATGAGAGAAGTTAATAGTCTAATATGGCTGCTGGCAATACTGATTACGTATTTGAATTCTAATTTGTGACAAATGGGTTCAGGAGGGAAAAAATTCAAAAGTAATGCAGAAGTAAAAGAAGCAACTTTGAATTTTTTAACCAATTAAAAATCAATTTTTTTGAAATGAGTTTTAAGAAATTAGGTTTTTGATAAAACAATTGTCTAGATAATGGTGATACTCACGTTGAAAAGTGGTAAATAAGTAGGTACTGAAAAACCAATCTTCAGCACAATTGATTTAAACTCGATGTCTGGGTAGAAAGTGAACTAAGAGATTTTCAAATTCTGTCTTCAACCCATTACCAATAATTTTACCAAGTTGATGCCACGTATAATCAGTTGATGTTTCGTACCCAGATTACAATTTATTGAAGAAATTTGAGCATTTGTGATTAGAACAGTTAGTTAATTATTCCCTGAATTAAAGGAAAAAAAATAAAGATAAAAGTGAAAAAACGAAACAATAATTTCCTCTAAATTAAATTAGAAGGTACTTACCACGCCATAATATATAAGGACATGGGTGTATTTAAGGGAACAGAAGATGTTTGCTTCCAAGAAAACTTGAGAAATAAGAAGTTTTAAAGTTTTTTTCAGGTAAGCGATAAAAAATATTTGAAATTCGATCTTAAAAACAAAAATTATAAGTTTCCCCCAATAAAATTTTTTGGCTTCACTCATGTACGAGGATATGAAAAAAACTAAAATATAGTTGTACATCCACCTCAAAATAATTGTATTTAACAGGGTTAAAATGGCACTCTAAAACTGCTTATCAACATGCCTAATTTTGTAAAATTTCACAGTATAACTGAAAAAAACTCTAGCGCAGCAACACTTTGTTGGAAAACCCAGTTTACTGCATATTTATAGCAATATGTTCGATATTTATATCGGTAGTTATTGATATATCGATATTTCATTGACAGTTGTTGAGACCACCAATCCTCCTCCCCTTTCACTCCTGCGAACCTCCCACTATCTTACTCTATATACTTTTGTACCTTTACTCGTGGCTATACTGTTACAATATTTAGCCGCTCACTCGTTTATCTCCATATATGTTCGTTCACCAATTACACTTTATACCATGTACATATTTCACAGCTCTGCTGCAATTACACGCACTTCTGAGATGTTACTTTGAGTACATCTTCATTCTTTTTGTACAATTACTCTGCTGTATCGATCCACAACCTCTATACTAGTTTCAGGTTAAGAAATTACAAAAAACTCTGAACAATTATCCATATCTTTAGCAAAAAGATCGATCTGTCAATGTTTTATCGCCAAAAACTGCTTTTTCAGAGATTTTTTGTTTCTAGTTATTTCGAGAACTACAAAAACCGATGAACACCAAACTTCTTTCAGACCTGCTCCAATATGAGGATTATCTCTCTTTAAAATTTTAGCCCTATACACCCGGTAGTTTTCTTAGAACTGTGAACATAAAATTTTGGGCGATATATACATACATAATATATAGGTATATGCACATGAAAAAAAATTAAATGAAAATGAAAAAATGGTACCAATCATTTTCTCTTCTCATGAAACGGATAATTTTTATCATCCCATTCCCTGAGGTCAATTTTAATACCCTGTTTACAAGCAAACTGAGTAAAAATTATCCTATTTGAAGATTTTCATAAGTTCTCGTCTTTTAATTTTGGAATTTGACAATTTTTTTTTTCTGCCATCCTTACGCTTTTCTCACATTTCACAATTTATGCTGATAACTTAAATTCATATTTATTATTTGAAAAAAAAAAAATTTCACTTTTTCAAAAATGTAGTGTGACCGAAGAAAAAGGAAAGCAACAGAATTGTACAGGTACCTACTCTACTGTTCAATAATCAAGACGAATAAAAAGTAGGTAGGTAGGTGTTAATGTACTATCAATATTCTGATTCCAAAACGCAAAATATAAATTGAACAATAAATTTATGGAAATATAAAACATTTGAAAAAGTAAAAACATATTGTTTTTTAAATGAAATTAATTTTGTTAAATTTAACCAATGTCTGTACCCGTACTGTGTCTACAGCGAAAATAGAAATTAATTTCCATTTCTAAGAATAGCGAAACAATAGACACATATAGGTACTCCTCTTGAACGAATTTTTTTGTTCGTTTCTTTGATTTCTTTGACCATAAATTTATTCGAATTCCTCCTCCATCAAAACGTGTATTAAAACAATTTTTTTTTCATTTTCATTACTAACCGAATGCTGGTGGGAAAGTCGCAGACGAGTTGTTATCTTCGATCCACGTTCGAATGAGATCAATGTTCGATACAGCCATTTTTGTAAACGATGTTCTTCACCAATGCTGCAACATGAAAAAGATTTTACAATTTTATATCATTAATTCATATATTTTATAGGTACTTTTTTTTTTTTCGACAAAATCGAGATGAAGTGAAAAAAAAAAACAATTTGCGTAATGCTAAGATACTGATCAAAAAGTGGTCGCTAAATTGAATTTATTTCTGTCAGAATGCTATGAATGATATTAACAGATGCTACTGAAAAATTTTTAGATAAGAGAAAGGTGGGCGAGAGAGAGAGAGAGAGAAAGAGAGAGAGAGAGAGAGAGAGAGAAAGAGAAAGAGAGAGTGGCAAACTTTATCATTTTTTGAATGAGGCAAACTGATTGCTCGTTTCTGTTTTCCTTTAAGCCTCATTTAATGAGTGAAAAAATGACAGTAGAAGGGTATAATATGGCTAGTATTACCTATGACTTGTTACATCTGTCGTTTGAATAGGCAAAAAAATAAGATGAAAATCTCATTCAATACGTACGAGATGCCTTCTTTCACAATTATTTATTTCAAGTCATTAAATTTTTTTCAGTTGATAGCTATAATAAGTATGAAAGTTTTTATACCATTCGGTGCTGTACAGTTTGCAATATGGATTCGAATACGCATACTTATATGCTTAAATGGGAACAAAAAACATCGAAACATACCAATTTCGTGCATTCACAATTTTCTCTACGAAAATTTTCTGTTTGACATTGAAAATTCAAGAAACAATGCTAAAATTCTTGTTTGTTTTATACCTACCAAAAAGGTGACAGCGAATAAGTAGGTATTTTCAAGATTTTTTAATAAAAATTATAATGTACGAATGAAATTTATAAAAAAACAAGCAAACAAAGGACTGGATGACAAATATGTAACCTACCTCTAAACTGGATGGAGTAGTAAATTTAACATACTTCGAATATTACCTGAGAATTTTAGTTTTGAATTACTAATTTTTTTCCTCGTTATGAAGGTTGTTAAAGTAAATCTACGTATTACAAGTGGATATAATTGAGTCTGTTTTTCGTTTCAGAACCCAAGGAAACTTTCGGCCCAAAAAGCTCAAATTCATAATTATACAGGAACTGATCAATTGTTTACGCGCTAATGGTCGTAATTTTTTTTTCGATTATCACAAAATTTAGTTCTTAAGCGTTAATAGTTATTGTGACAACGATTAGACATATTGATTTCGGTACGGAGCTGTTACGGCGCTAGAGTTTTGTTACTCTAAACATATAGAAACGCATTTAAGCCTATTATGTTACGATAATTTTAAAGCTGGAAAATAAATCGAAATTTTCACGATAATTTTCATTTCTAAAAAAGTCAGAAGCTAGTGTACCTATGTCTGATACAATTATACAGTTCGTGTAAAAACAACTTCTGGCATTGGCAGCCATCTTCTTTAGGAATAAATCTGGGAAATAGCCTATTTAGTTTTTAGAAGTTTTTGGAAACTGTTTTCACAAAAACATTGAAAATTTTTTTATGCTCAGAAAATTTTACTACAAAAGTTGGTGAAATTTTTTCTAAACCTACAGTGAACATTGCTCATTCAGAAAGAGGAGTAAAAACGAACTAAGTTACATCCGACATATTCGAACTTATTCTAAAAAATTTTTTAAATTCGGTAATATTGAAAATTTTTCCTTCTACGAGTTTCCCAATTTTGTAAGATTAAATTAACGTACCAAAAATTTATATTTGATTTTAAATTTTGATCGGTAATAATAAAGTATGCATAAAAATTCACAAGTCTCCGAAAAAAAGAAAAAAAATCGTTCATTTTTCAAATTTTATAATATTCAAATTTGGTAAGTAAGTTCCAATCATATTTCTAAGCACTCCGAAATTCGTTTTAATAATAATTTTTTTTGTTTCTTCTTGTGAATAAAAGTTTCCGATGCTGAGGTCAAAACAAAGAAAAAAACAAATAATTCGAAATCCAATTTGAAATCTACAAGTTAGTTTTTTAAGCATTGTGTAGTTTCTACTATGTTGAGAAAAACCACTAAATTCACCATATTTTTGTTAGTGTTTTACTTTAACAGAAGACAAGACATTTTTACACTAAAATAACACTTTATGAAAACTGTAACCCAAAAAATACTCAATCTTTCAAATTTTGAAGTTCAGTGAACCCTTTAATTTATAAAATTACTCTAATTTTGAATAAAGAATAATTTCTTATAAATGGCCTAATCATGTGAACATAAGTCAGACCCCATTAAATTTTATTTCGATTTAATTGTTTTCGATTGGAGCGAAGGAAGTGTAAAAATCAACAAATATATTTCTTCAAAAGTTATTTTTAACACTCAAATTTCACCAAAACGAAGACTACACAAGGGCAAACATTTGAGAGAAAGTAATGTTTGCGGAAAAACATTGAAACTTCGAACGACACTTTGTTTTTATTATTTTATTTTTTAAATATTTCATCTTATGTAAAGGTTATGATCGATGACTGTTCAAAATTAAGAAACATTAAATAAGCAGAGGAAAGAAAACCTTGTAAAAAATTTTTCACAATCCCATTAAAATTTCTAAATAATTTTTGTCAACTTCATGGATAACGTAACCGAAAAGTCTGGAAATTTTTGTTGACTTTGCCCCTCTTGCAGGAACAATATTTCCTTCTTTCTACAGTTTCAAAAAAAGATTTATATATTATTTACCAAATTTTAAACCAGTTTTGTAAAAACAAAGCAAACACACCAGATTTCAGTGGTTAAATAACCCACTCCCTTTTTGAAAAATTATAAAAACAATAGAATATCTATCGAAGAGATTTAGGCGAAAAACAAAAATAAAATTATTGCATACCTTTTATAAAAAAAAAAAAATCGATGATGGTCTAAAAATGAAAATAAAACTTTTTTCAATTTTTAAAACAATTATATTATTTAATATTTTTCGAATTTTATTTTTAACAAATATTAATTACTATATTCAATATTTTGAGCGTAAAAAGTAATTGAATATTTCACACACAACACACTGTGCGTTCTGAAACTACGAAACTGCACAAAGAAAACAAGTATATTACAAAAATTCACTCACATTAATGATTGGGTAGCTGCTGTTTCTTAAAGAAAACTAATTTTCACGAGAACACGTTAAAAAAGTTGGATAAAAAAAAAAGAATAAATATGCGGCCGTTATATAAGTACATTTGTACCTCTGTCTCACAAAAATAAAAGTGAATACGATTTAATGTACCTCTTAAGCAGAAGACATCATTTCTCAAATGGAAAATTTAAACGAATGAAAATTATTAGTTCGAAGAGTGAGGGAAGAAAACCGACCATCACAGTTAACTGGTTGATCAAACATTTTTGTAAGATGTACGAATGAATAAAGAAAAAAAAAGTAGAACTACATGATAAGTGGTCGCACAAAATATAGTCTGATTAAATACTTATTTACTTATTTGTGATACAAGAGCGAAAAGTAGATGATTTTGCTACAAGTGTGAAATTTGCTACGCATGTCACACGAGTAAGCGTGTCACACACTACTTTTTGCATAAACCCCCTTCAAAAAAAAAAAAAAAAAAAAAAAGTTCATGAAAAAAGTAGTTATTTTTTAAAACTGAATAGGTACCTAATAATAAATAATTTTAATTTTTTAAGCTAAAAAATTACAACACCCAATCCCAACTCCCTTTAACCTACCCCCAAAAAAATTACAGATGAATAAAACTATAATTTTTCAGATTTCAATAATAAATTTGTTTTATTTTTTTTTAATTTTCACTTCCCCCACTCCCCAAAAACATAAAAAAAATAAATCAAATTTACTGAAATGAGATCATAAATTTAATAATACTAGTTACCTATCGTTTTAGTTGTTTTCCAAAAAAAAAAAACAAATTAATACTTATTAAACAAAAATTGAGCCGGGCAAAAAATTGATGAAACCGTGCAAAAAAGTGCTCGAGCCGTGTAAGAAAGTCAATTTGCAAATACGCATGCGCTCAGTCATACATTTTTACAACATGTTTACAAAACTCTGTATTTTTGAGAATTTTATGACGTAATGAAAGTCGCCAATTTCAGTCCTCTTACTTTTCACACTCTTCAACTTATTTTTCTCACTCCTTCATTTCTTTTCCTCATTCCTCACACCTTAAATTTTTTTTATCACTCCTTGACTCTTTTTCCCATTCCTTAATTTTTTTTCTCTCATTTTAATTTTTTTTCCCTGACCTAATTAGTTCCTCAGTTTCCTCCATATCTTTACATGTTCCATTTTATTTAAGTTAATTCCATTTTTTTCCCTTAAACATTCTGTCTACCATAATAGGGATTCAACCCAGCAACCAGCAGGTTTTATTTCCTCTGGTTCAAATACAGTATTTCGTACATGCGTTACAAAAAATATTGTATGCAACTAGGTCAGAATAAGCAATTTATGTACTTGTGCTTGCAAATATTGCACTTGTTCACAAAATTGCTCACTTCCTTCACTTGTTGCATAATATATACTCTTTTAAGATTCCCTATTTTTTATAAGTTTTTATTCTACTCTTTACTACAATTTTAAAATATACCAATACTGTAGCCAGCCTTCCGCAATGAAATAATATTCATTTCGCAAGAAGCTAAAGCCCCCTCAAAAAAAATATTTTAAAAACTCGTTTTTAACGTAAACTTATTGTTCAATAAAGATTCAAAAAAACTGTACGTACTTCTAGGGTGAATATTGCAAAAAAAAAGAAAAAAGGCGTAAGTTGGAATAGGAACTCGTGAAGGATTCATATTTAAACATGATAGTGTGGTTGTGAGGGTGACACACCTACACATCAACTAACACACACACAAATAAGAGTTACAATGTTGTAAGACGTATGAGTTGCACAAATCTGACAATCGTAATTATCATTTTAACCCCTACCATAGGTCAAGTGTTAAGATGTTTACACATCAAAAATTTTTCTTTGTTGTTTGTAGAATATAACAGAAATAATTCATAATTTATCGCATACATGTTATATTGAATATAGATTTCATCTAGCCTATCAGTAAAATCTTGTTTCAAAAACATATTTTTCTCACAAGTCTTGATCCACTGCACTTATAAATATTTTTTCTGATTAATTTACAATATTAATAGATCTAAGAATTTTTATAAGTAAATACCTGCAAATTTTCGCATTGTAAGTCGTCAACATATTCCCCCCACTGAACTCTAATCTAAACACAGCTTTGAGGGTGTTCTGTCAAAACTTTTTTCGTACTCTACTTTTTCCTCAACTTCATTTCACTTAATGCGGCAAGTGTATGCACCTTCTGCACTTTTCTCTGAACCAAGTTTGCACTAATTTCGAAAGAAGGCCAATACTTTGCACTACATCCCAAAACAACACTATTTATGAACCAGCGTAAGAACTCCCCACTTTTATGGCCAATAGAACAGAACTTTTATTGTGAGAAGAAAAACTGACCTGGAAGTGTTATAGAAAGTGTTTATCGTTCGACAGGAGAAACTTTCTTTCACAAATAACCATTATAATGGCAAGATAAATTTTGTGATTATCATGGTCTTAGAACCGGCACGATAACATTGCGTAGACGTCTCTGTCGTAAAACATGTGTGAAGATGACAAAATGACAAGTTTATTACTTTTTGAACTATCATAAACAACACATTCCCAGCATATCCTAGGCTCGGCATCGAGGATCCTTGGAATTGTAACGTATAAAAGCTACCAAGATTTTTTTTCTCGAAATTTGATCAAAGTATTATACATTTTTAAAATTTTTGAAAAATTCCTGTTATACCTACTCGACAAAAAATTATTCACATAAATTTTTTAGTTGTTCAGGGAAACTGTCGACTCTGAATTTTGTGGTAATTTATGAAGTAGGAATAAACCTATTTTATTGAAAAGATTTATAACAATTTAACATCTAGTAGTTATAATAGACTACATGTTGGTAACAGATTCTCCGTTGGTTTAGTACAGAATCCAGGTATATCATAAATTCAACCATTTCAGTGAGTCATTTACAGACAACCCAATAGGTATATATACCTATAAATGTGAATTTAATATTTCAGGCTGAATACAGGAAGTTAAGCCGGGGAAATCTACATCGAAATTCGCCAAAAATTCGTTTAGCTACTCTCTCAGGTGTAATGCGCCCAAGTCGAACAAATATGCACACCACATGAAGAAGAAAAATGTCCAAATGAAAAAATTAATTTTAGACTTTCGCGAATATGGTTTTAGTAAAAATTTTAGAAAAGGAATTATCAAGCCTAATATTGCTTCACACTGAATCAATGTCACCACAAATCGAAAATGAAATCAAAACATATTAATTGAGTGCAGAAATGTAACTTAACGACATTTAGAAATAGAAAAATCGTGAAAAATGATACGAATGAATTAACAAATTAAATTAGTCTTAAGTCAAAGAAATAAAAGAAAATTGTTATTATTTTAATAATCGCCAACAACTAAATATTCGGGAGGTAAACACGAAGCTGCTGAAGAAATGAAGACTCAAATTAAAGGCATTTAGAAAAACTTCAGCTCATTATTTACTCAACAAATCAATGACGTAATTTAAATACTTATAAAACCTTTTCTATCAACATTAACAAAAACGCCAAAAAGGAAATTAATTCTTAACCATATAAATAAAATTGTGGAAAATCCCCATGTTCTTAAAAACAAAACTACCAAAATAGAAAGAAGGTTTGAGCAAGTTAATAAAAAAAATTCGATAAGCTGCCAAAAATAGCTGCACCTTTTGATAAGTAAGACAGTGATCTTCTCTAAAGTGAATAGGGTATAATTATTTAGTGGGTAGGTCACAAAAATAAAAAGAAGAATATTCAGTACAAATAAATAATCAATTTGTATACCATAATGATATTAAAAAATGTGAACAGGTACATTTGGCTTCGCACAATACACAGGTTTTTGAAAAAATTTATTTTCACCACCATCAAAAGACAATTCTTCTTTAAATTCAAATATAAGGTTACTTGTGGAATACCTTGTCGTGAGAGATATTCTCACCAGAAGGAAATTCAACAGAATTTAAGTGTGTTCAGCCACTTCGTACACAAGTACAAGTAAGCCAGAACCAGACCGAACACTGGCAATTTTAGAGCAGATTCGGGTGGTTTATATACGGCTTATTTACACGCACATTAAGACACGTACGTAAGAATATACGTACGTCTGTGAGGGCAGCCAGGTCCCATCATCCCCTATCATGATAAGAGATGGCTGGCCAGTTCGTGTACGGATCGTGACATTGTTTTGTGATGTCACAATTTGGTACTCGTACATTACCTGCATGTATTTGCAGGTAATTACAATCGAACGTATTTAGTGTGGTTTAACGTCACGAGGACGATTATTTGCCTGCCCTTTGGGGCGGCGACTGTCATCGAGGGGTCCGAGCCCCTTTTACCTCATACCAGTGAGTCCCCACGTTACTTAATGAACATTTTCTTTATTTTTTGTAACAAAAAAAAAATAATAATAATAATAATAATATATTTTACTTGTGAAAGGGAAGGCACCTATTATAAATAAACCAAAATATTCGAAATTGTTAAAACTAATGTGTAAATACACAAAAACTAACCGATGAAATGTATGCTGAACATATAACAAACACTTTTCTTTAGGAATAATCAGTTTTCAGTTTGAAGTTTCATAAAAGGGGGCTAAAGTGTATTTTCCCCAATCTTATCCAACGATAACCTTCAAAGAAAGATTATGCCAAGTCTTAATTATTTATTACCAATCAGTTTTTCTTCGTAGAAAAAAATAGTATATTTCAACGAAATTCTCTTTCATCAAATTTTATATGATAATTATTTTTACAAAAGCTTTTTTTTTTGTGTGTGTGTTTATAAGCCTATGTATAATACAAATGACCGTTATATAATTATAAAAATTTATGTAAAATTTAAATAATTTTTTTTTTTTTCAACGAACATCAGCAAAGAAAATAATATTGATGTTCATCAATTTTTTTCCTTTTTCAATGCATATTTATACTCTTGCCTGGTAGCAAGCAGAAGCTAGAAATATCTTAAACGAATACTTCGAGAAATTTATTTCCATTTTCAACCAAAAAAATTATTTTACATTTCAATGTCCACGTCCGTGTTACAAAAATGTAGTCGTCTTGCAGCTAAATGAACGTAAATATTAATACTAATATTTGCTTATTTCGCCGACATATATACTTGCCTACGTGACCAGTGAAACGCAGTATTCTGGTCCAACTTGTTCAGTTTCATACCAGTCTTTAAATTGCAAAATCCTTCAGGCTATAATTACTAATTGCACACCCCCCTTATATCTTATTATTATAGACAGATGCATTGCATACTAATCAACAATATAAGCTACTTATATGAAATTCGAGAAAATTTGACCAGGTCATCATCGTCAGAGAACATAAAAATGTTCGTGTTCTTCCGATTTTAAATTTTTCCTCACACAAACATGATAATTGAAGGGTTTTTCATTTCTCTTCACTTTTAATGTCCTTGAATGAATAATAGGATATAGGTAGGTAAGTAGATGGGTGTAGGTATCTCATCAAATACTGCATTCTTTATTTTTTAGTATAAGTGTTTGTATACGCGTGTGTATGTGTGACGGCTAACAATATTCTGGATGTTGTTTACCATACGTCACGGTTGGAACATGGTAACTGAAGTATTAAAAATAACAAAAGATAAAAATAATTCATTGTTCTCGAAATTTATGATTAATAATTTCTTTTTTTTTTTTTTTGCCATTGAATTAGGCCCCATATCTTACCATACCAACCAAATTATTTATGACGTTGATTGCAGTAATCAAGCAAAATGTAGCATAATCAACTTGCATTGATCTAAGGCATGGATTTGGCAATAATCATATAAGTACGAGTGTAAGATCATGGTTAATATATTCTTTAATTGATGCTCGCAATTGGACATTATCATCTGACAATGAATTTAAAAAATAATCATTAAAAGTTAGTTAGAAATCATCACCGCATTAGCCTACGTCAATGTATTCAACCGGCAGAAGCAAAAAATTAGAGGTAGGTAAGTCCTAAAAATTAAAAAAAAAGTGATAGTTAATTTCTTCTGTAAAAAATACGTTTAGGTTAAGGGAATTTTTTTAAATTTATGATTGCACATAATTTTATCTCACATAATTTACCACGTGCATTTAGGCGTTTGCTATAATATATATATATATATATATATATATATATATATATATATATATATTGTGACTTCCGAAAACGAACATACATCCCGAGTATGAAGATTGATATCACAATTCGAAGTATGTCAATAAGTCTCAATTAATCGTAGAGTCGAGACCACAAGTCAGCCCAAACAGTTAGGCCACCAGCCTACCAGTGATAGCTCCCGAGGCCTACGAAGTATGTCGGGCAATTTTAGGTAATTTGAAATAAATAAGTTGGTCAACCCATTATTACAGTTCACATTTTATTACAATCGAAAAGGTTACTTACAAATATGGTAACTAGTATCAGGTTGTGCAAGTTACAAATTGTATCGCCTCATGGTTCTCAAAGTTTGGTGAATCAACAGATTTCGATTGAGTATTCGTCTTCGAAATCTGAGGAGTAGTATCACAAACTATTTGGTTTTACTATCGATGTACACATTCGAAAAGTATCTGTGAAAACAATTTAAAAGGTGATTTGATGTTGTATTAAAAAGCTGTATTATGTGGTGAATAATATTTCGTATTCACGACGAATGGAAACTATCACATATAGAACAAGACTGACTGTTCACAGTTAGGCCAAAATTGTGAACAGTCAAGGAGATAAGAATTGGTTCACCGATGATCGAATATCGTAAATATACATGTCACCACATCGTTAAATCATAGTTAATCGACGTGTCTTCACTGTTTTGTAGAATGGGGAATTTATTTCCATTGGCAAATCGATGTATTTCTCGTTCAACTTATAAATAATATAATCTTAAGGTTCGAGAGCCATTCCCTTTCGTAATAATAGTATAAATTGGTGGTGACGTGAAAAGGAAGGCTACGGGTAATCAGATGTCACAATATATATATATATAGATTACTAAATTTCTGCTTGACTGTGAAAAATAAAATTTTTCATTTTTTATTGGGTCTAATGATTCACGAAAGACTGAATTTTATTTCAGTTTTAATTCGATATGAGATGATTCCGGTTGATGGTCGAATGTCCGCAATTCTGATATAGATAGGATAACAAAGAAGCCTTAAATTTGCATATAACTCTCAATTCTGTTGCAACTCGATGAAAGAGAAGAATAACGAGGGATCTGACACATTTGCTTTCAATGGGGTACCGGACATGATTTTCAGTAAACATATTTTCAAATTCTTTAAAAAAAATAAAAAATATCAGTGAAAACCGCATTAAAATTGGTTGGATAGAATGGGAGAAAATGAATGGTAAATTTGAGTTATCAAAAAATGTTGTGATATTTTTTGAGCAGTGGGTGTGATGTCATAGAATTGACACATCAGCAAACTTTTCACCTCTCTCACAGGTTTCTCATTCATTCATTCCTCACTCTCCTGTGTTTGTACATTGGTTTAGTTAAGCTCATCAATTTAGAAAGTTCATGGTGACTGTGAGGGAGGGGATAAAAGGATGTGCACTTGCACCCCCCACTCCCTTATTTATAGACAAATTCAAAACATTGAAAAACAATAAAAACTAAGAAAATCAAAAACCAATTATTCCTTATTTGTTTTTATATCAGAGCACAGCCTTGGAAAAAATTTTTGGTGGTGCCTGAGAAATTATTTACTTTGAGGGCTGAGTTCATATTTGCAACCCATTTTTAGATTTAACCCTTCAGTTAGCCCCCTGTAGCCCAAGAAATGGAATTAAGATAATATTCCTGGATATTATTGAATGATACATCGATAACATTGTTTTTTGAGTCTCTGAGTTTACATTTATAATCCATTTTTAGATTGAACCCCTCCTTGGCCCCCTGTGACCTCAAACAGAGGGATAAGATAATATTCTTTGATATTATTGAGTGATATATCATTAATAATGTTTTTTGAGGTGCTGAGTTTAGATTTGCAATCCATTTTTTGATCAAATCCATTATTGAGCCCCCTGTGACCCTAAACAGGGGGTTCAAATAAAATTCTTAGATATTATTGAGTGATACACAATAAATAATGTTTTTTGAGGCACTGAGATTATATTTACAATCCATTTTTAGATTGAACCACTTTTTTCTTCCTGTGGCCCCAAAAAAGGGATTGCAATTATATCTTCACTTATTATTGAGTGATTTATTAGGTATTGGATGCCCATGTTTTTTGAGACCAACAAAAAACAACAAAATTCAGTAAAACCACTTGCACAACTTACTTGTAAGAAAAATAAGATTTTTGTATTTGTACTCAGAAACTTGTAAAACATTATAAACAATATATCACACAATAAAATGTGAAAAGTCAAAATTAGCTACTTATATCTGAACCACTTTGGATCACATTAAAAGGAGTTGTATGAAGAAATACATTTCAAAATAAAACTTCAAGTCTAAAAAAATTACCAATAATGTATAACACAATATAATAGAGAAATTCAAAATTAGCCCCTTTCAGAGCTCCTGTGGGATCACATAATGGGTAAAATTAAGAAATTACGTCAAATTCAAAATCAGCAGCTAAAAAACTATTACGAATGATGTATTACACTACAAAATATGAAAAGTCAAAATTTCCCATTGGGCGTCAAAAATGAATCAAATGAATAAAATAATGTCAAATTTGAACTTGTTGCTTCAAGAAACATTACAAATGATGTATTGCATAATAATATGTAAAAAAATAAAATTGGGCACTTTTATGATCCCTTGGGGTCAAAAAATTGATCAAATTGAAAAATTATTGACAAATTTGAACTCAGCACCTCAAGAAACATTACAAATGATGTATTACTTACTAAAATGTAAAAAAACAAAATTGTGCCCTTTTTTGAGTCCCTTTGGGTCAAAATATTGATCAAATTAAAAAACTTAAGGTCCAGTTTGAACTCAGTACCTCAAAAAATATTTTTTTAAAGCATAAACAAACAATATTATACCACCTTTGTGTTGATTTGGATAATTTCAGTGTATACATGTTGAAAGTTCCAAGAAAATGAATTTTTGGCCCATATCTGCTGCCCCTTTCTTATTTTTGGGATTTCAAAAACAAAAAAATTAGATGTGATACTCAAGCACCCTCATACCAATTTTTAACCTTCTACCTCAGTGGGAAGTACAAAAAATAAATACAGATAGAAATCCAAACTTATTGAATCTTATTTACTTAGGTGATAATTTAGACTTTGAGCTTTCTGTGCCAAAAGTTTTCTTGGGTCCTGAAATGAAATGTGCGCCCATCCTTGCTTCAAAGTCATTTTTTAAAGTCAATTTTTTTCAGTAAATTTTCACCAAAAACCTACTTAAAAATAAAGTATTAATGAGATGTATTGAAACCAGCAACCTCTGATAATGCAAAATACAAAGATGTCAATTCTATGACATCACAACAACAGGGTGCTCATCGAGGTACTGTTTTTGGTGCAGCGCAACTTTGACATCTTATATCTTCCTTTCTATTTAATATTTTTCAAAAAAAATTTCAGAACCTTCATTCACAGGCTTTAGAATATCTCTCCCATTAATTTTAAGTAATTCTGAGAGTCATGTCCGGTACCCTATTTAATGCCCACAAGGCGCATCACGAACATCGAAATAAATAGTATCATTGAGAAATGTTAAGAAAGTATTTACCTATATGCGATATAAAAAAAAAGATACCTATCTACGAAACTAGTTTCGTTCCAGTAAAGTCGTGAACATTTTATCAAAATCATAATATCTGCAGTTTAACGCCAATAAGTCATCATAGCTGAATAACATTTAATGGCTGGCAAATATTAATCTATAGGTATAGGCTACCACCGGAATTTTATCAAAATTTTTGGTCAACGTCGTTAAAATTCTAATAAATATCAATAAAATAACGTTCAAATATAATTATCGAGATAACTTAATCTTGAAAATTTATTTTAAAAAAACGTTGCCTAACAGGAAGCTAATATTACTCAGCCAATGGCAAAATGATTGCCTAAACTAAGGTAACTAATAAATGCTTCAGATAAATGAAGATTGACTTTTCGGCATAGGTGCCTACCATATGTAGCGTATGAGGCTTATTTCCTTTACAATTTCCATTAATTCATACTAAGTATTCTCTTTTATGGGGTGTAGTAAAGGACTTTCTCTCTGCCCCTTCTCACCCTCTCAATGTTGTTTCGAATCATTTGAAATTTTTAGCATTATTTTTACCAGGATTGTCTTCATAGTTCTACTTTTTTAGAATTTTTAAAAACAGGTTCAATTTTTGACATTACCGTGATAAAAATTAGTAATTTAAAAAAAAAGTGTTACTTCTAAATAATCCCGATATCAAAATTCTGCGAAATGGCAACCAGGAAGATAACCTTGGTAAAGAATATGCCAAAACTTCAAGTCATTTTTTTTTTTTCATAATTCAGCGAGTGAGAAGGGGTGAGAAAGAGGTACTTTTTATACTGAAAAACTATAAGTTTTTTGTTAATTTTCATGAAAATAGTTCAGCCAAATCATGGTAGAATGCGTCAGTATCGAATAACCAAATGATGGTGTGTGTGCAAGAACAATATCCAACCCCCTCCTAATAAGACGAGATCTGTTGATTAAGTAATTAAACATTTTATTTTTTATTTTATTCTCTTTTTACTCCTCCTTGATGCAGAAACGTTGCGTTTAAAAATCTACGAACTACACCTTTAATTACCTTCCTAATTCTTTTCTCTCCTAAAGCTCATGATGAACAGAGCGACTGACAGTTAACTGCTAACCTCTGGAGTGAACTATATCATTTTTCTACCTTTAACTTCCTTCTTTTGTTTCCACTCTTCGGGTACTCTATGTTTGAGACACCATGCCTTCAACATGGCTTCCTTTTTGTACCTATTGTGAAAATTATGTCTATTTATAATATTTTTCATCAATGAAATTTATTATTTTGGTTTACCTTTTAAATTGAAAGTTACCTTTATTTTTTTCAATATTCCATTTCGTGATTAACATCAGATCATAGCCATGTTGGTAACTCCATTCAGTGGCGGATCAAGGGGGCCACAGGGGCCATGGACCCTCTTGAAAAAAAAAATGGCGGTACTGGAAGTACCATCTGGCTGATCTATACCAAAAAGCAACAGGTTTTCCATGGCTCAGCAAAAATATTCGTACCAAATCTTGTGATTATGAGACAAACATTGCAACCTGTACCTGTACTGTGTCAACATGAAAACGGAATATCTTATATGTATATAAAAGTCACGTAATCATAGTTACAGATATAGTTGACTATATGTTATTTCAGTCAAACTAAAATCATTTTGGTTTTAATGTTAATGGGCCTTAATAATTACATCAATTATATACACCTTAATAATGAATAAGGCCATTATCAGAAGTAAATATTACTTATTTATCTATGGCTATTATTGTTGAACTGTTGTATTTTTTTCGCCATGTAAGTTTAAAATTATAATACAGCCATTATTATTGAATTTCATTTAGTTTAAAACTGAAAGTTAGTATTAGTTAATGTCCCTTAATAATTTCACACATTACAATTTCTGTAACTTCATCAACTCCAGAAAGGTCTTTCTCCATAATGAAACATTTAAAAACATACCTACGTGCAAAAATGATAGAAGTATGTTTAAATGATTTAGCTTTAGACTATATTCATAACAATATGGAAATTGATCTTCCTTGTATTGTGAATGAATTTTCTAAAGTTAAACCAAGACGTATGAAAACTATAGATTGAAAAAAAGAATAAATTTTAACTTCATTAATAAATATCTAAGTATCTAATAAAAATGTTCAATTTTTTATATTTTATTTTTAGATACAACTTTTGTTAATTAGGTATTTACTGGGTGTCAGTAAATATCCTCGAGAGCTTAATTAAGTCTGCTAATCCCCCCCAAAAAAGTCCTAGGATGAAAAAAATTTGACGCAACATGTGACCCCCCATTCACGAATCCTAGAACCGCCACAGACTCCATTCATCATTGGTAAAGTTCACCATTGCGAAATTTTCTGTTTTATTCAACAAAAGATCTTCAATAATGAATTCCTCATTGTATTCAAAAGAAATCCATCTGTCATGCGCTCAAGTTTGTCTGTTCAATATCGTTCTAACTTACCTAATATAAACTTAATTATGAATTTCGAAATCCCTAAATTTCATTTAGCTTGTTCAAAGTGAAAATACCTATATATGAAGTGAAGTGTGTGCGCGCGCTTTTTCCCATTTCATTTGGTTATTTTTGTCTCAAAATAGATAGTGTTTCCAATCCAAACCTGCTTTCTTTGGCTTCTACTTTTGATTTTATCTTGCGACTGTTTGAGTGCTTTTAATTGGACTTTCGCCAACTGCATAGATCCCATCAAAAATCAACTCAATAATTAGGTACCAACTGAGCGATAGGTTCAAAAATATTCCAAAACGAGCACAAGATGTCTAGTTTCAAACCCTACTAAGCAATACATCTACCAAAAATCAATTTTTTAACCTTATTTTCATTTTTGCACCTGCGAAATCAAATTTTGAAGATATTATTGAAAGAAAAACTATTCAATTCCACCTAAAACTGCGAATCAAAAATATTATTTTGGGTCAAAAACTACTGTGGGACAGTTAATTTTAGATTGGAAATCTACTAAAGGCTGCGTTTGTTTTGAAATCTGCTAAATAACATCAATGATTTAGCTTTCAAAACCTGCTAAATGACAAATTTCATCCTAAAAGCCGATGAGGAAACTTTTGGTAAAAATAAGTACGTTAGAGTGAACCCAGAGACTGGTACGCAGTAGGTACACTGTCATATTATAGTTGCAGTGTTACTACTTAATATACAAAATAAATAAATAAAATAAATAAATAAGCTAGCTATAGCATTGTACAGCTTTGAGTTTTTCCTGTTTATTCAAAAGTCCAATTTCTGATGTATGTATACATATACCCCAGCAGATTTCGAAGCTAGACTTAAGAACTGGTCTGACCAGCAAAGCAGGCCTACTTAAATAGCTATTTCTTACATTTTTACACTATGTAATGTGCTTACATAATAAGCTAAATTTTGGGATGAGAAATTCTCAAGTACTCAAATACTTTCCAGGTCGTAGTTAAAAATAAAGTATATCAGTCATGCATTAAAATTATGCCCTATCTGACTTGACTGCCTTACTTGAATATGAATTTTACTGGAACCTCACATTCTCACCACTCAAATAAGATAATAGCCTCATATTTTTACCATTCCAAGTACTTATCACATCAAAAACCTTTAACGATAATTTCTGAACCAAGCTTTTATAACTGACCAACATTATTTAATAGGAAAAATCATCAATATCTAGTTTTTAGTCAAATACTGAATGTGGGTAGGTAGTTAGGCGATTATGTGTTTATACGATAGCGTTTCATAATTAAATAAAATGAAGAAAATGAAGAAAATGTTGAAAATGTCAGTGATGGAAAATCGTACCGACGTTTTTTTTCTATAAAACAAATATAGGAAAATATCCTGAAGAATAAGGTCAATAATTCTCTGGTATATCTCGCAAAAATCAAACAGAGGCCCAGCCCTACGAATATTTCCTTAAATTTAAAACGTACTATTTTTTTCGATGTTCATCGATACATTAAACGTGATGGTAACCTACTTTCTTGTTTGCAAAAATTACCAAACATTTCATGAAAAATAAATGAAAATTACCGACAACAAACGATAATTTGAATGTTTTCCGACACGATCGATTTTTCGGTAGTTTTCCAATAATTTTCCCAAATCTACCACTCAACTAATTGATACGTTCTGCAATTCAGTCGGGCGCGTAAGACAATCGATATAATTAGTATGTATTCTTGTTTTGGTAGATATTGGATATTAAGTCACAGATGATAATCAATCTTAATATGTTGGGAGTCTGGAGTGGAAATTTTGAGAAAAATTCAAATGACTAAAAGATATGGTGAATCAAATAGATGCCGTTGCAAGTATTCTGCCAATAAAAGTTATTAATGCTTTCAACTGAACAGCAATGTTAATTTAGTATGGGTATTGGTAACTATATATACTTCTGTCGCATCATTATTATAAAATTATCTCCCTCCCTCAACCACTTTATAACTTTAGTGAATTTATTTCACATTGATGATTATTTTGTCTCATTCTGTAGAAACAGAAAAGAAAAAACTGTATTTCTCTAAAGTTTTTAAAAAATTAAGTAAATAAAATGAATTCAACCATCTAAATAAGTTATTCATTACAGAAAAATTCAATAATGAAAATATTAAAAAAATAAAGAGATCCATTTATTCAGTTGTGTAAAGTAAAATTAATGATAGGTACGGTAACGGGGGTCATGAACGGTTTTTCATTAACTACAAATAATGAAAAATAATACCTAATTGCTCTTAATTATCATTTTTTATGTTTTTCACAACATAAATAATTATTTCAAAATGTAATACTACTTTTTCCATTGTGTTTTTCTTTCTTTCCACGAGTTTCTAATTACTGTAACGTGCGGACAGCAAGTTGCAAATTTCGGTTAACTTCTTTTTTCTGATTTTTCCCTCATTACTTTTTTTGACTTACATTTTCTTCACAAAATTATAGGTTATTATATTGTATGGTTGGAGCCGTTTCTTCTTTTGTAATTCATTTTAACAATGACTGAGAAACAAGAATTTTCCGATTGGTCGATGTTGTAGTTAATTGATGCAGTGTTGTGGAAATATTTTTCGGAAAAAACAATTAATGGTGTTATTGGCCTATCAAATCAGTAATTGGGAATTCGGTCGGTTGAGTGATTCGGATTTTCAAGCAGTATTCTAATGAATAGGCAGATTGCTGTTTAAAACAAGAGGAAGAAACTACACACGGTCGTCCCATTCATTTCACTACAAAACGGGGGTCTAACAACGTTTTTCATTTGGATTGGGGGTGGTAAAATTTCAGAAGCTCTAGAATTTATAAAAATAGGGAATACCATAAGACAACGTGTGCACTAAACGGCCATTTTGTTCCTTAGCCAACTTGGCGAAAAATTTATACAAGTCGCGCATGTCAATTTCGTACAAAACACCCATATCTTCTTCAATGATGTGAATAGTCTCCATAAATATTCCAGTTGGGTGGTGTAACTGTGATTTATTGAAGCAATATTGATGAATTCTTTCCGATGAAGAATGTCAAATTTACATTTAACAAGATACATCGTTAATCGATGTCGCAACAGGGTTTCTGCTTCGTATTCATAAATCTTATTTGATATTATGTTAGTTATTCGTTATTTTATCATTTTATAAACATTGTCACAGATAAAAACATAAAATTATGTCGTGTAAAATCCGTAAAAAAAAAAGATCCATAGAAAAATATGAGAAAAATTATTGAAAATGGGTTTTCTGCACTTCGTACAAAACCTTAAAAACACACTAAAATAATGAAAAACTTTGCTTTCTCTGTAAAACTGATAAAATTTGTCAAACTAACCCCTTTTCAGTCAGAAACTGTAGGTACGTACTGTGGAAACAAAAAAGACCTAATAAACCCTAAAAACAGAAAAATACAAAAATAGCGGTTTGATATGCCATACTCTTATAGCTGTCTTAACATCAATGAGGAAGCTAATAATGCGGGGAATGAGAGAGGCACAAATGACACTTTTTACTCCCTAATTTTCATTTGCGGGTACCCTTTACGCCCTCCCTCGTTGTTGCACCACTGTTAGAAGAAGTTCTGGGTGCTTTAATTTAAGACGTTGTGTTACCAATTAGTAAACGTTATAAAGTATGCTGTAAGTTGGTATAGGTAAATAAAAAAATTAAAAATTAAAATTCATATTAACTATTTCAGTGTGCAAATTAATGCGCCGATTATTTTATGTCAAAATAACTTGGTGAAAATAATTTGAACAAAATAGTGAATTTGAAGACACATTTATAGTTCTTGCAACAGTTTATTGTAATACAAATGGTAGGCTACATTGTAGACTCAAAGTATTCAGTGATGGATCTAACGGGTATTATAGCTCAGAAAAATTACACCTGGGCTTTTCGACAAAAAGGCTTTTGGCCTGATTATTAGGCCAAATTCTGCATCTTCTAATTAAAATGAGCCTTTTCAAGCATACCGCCAATAAAATTATATCGAGTCCCTTAGTATTCAGTGCGTTACATGATAAATGACATTAGACTATTTCTAAGGATGGTAAACAATATTCGCAGATTTACATGTCATTACGATATATAAATGATCGATGAATTGATAGAATGCGTAAGATGGCAGTTAATCCATGGATAGTAAGAGTGAAAAACATTTGTAACATGTTACGTGCACAGTGGCGGCAACTTGTAGTTTATCAAAATGCAGCAGAATTTATAAGTGCAAAGAAATGAAAAAGTTTTTCCTACTTTAACATACTGAGTTGGTGTAAGTATTTAATATGATTATAATGACATATTTATGAATTTTTTGAGGTGAAGCAGTAAGTTTTTAAGATATAGCATAATTATGCTACTGGGTGATTGCAACCCTTGCGCGTGTTCCTACAAAATAGTTCATTCCTGAAATTATCAAGGTGATGAATGTATGTAAGGTAAATGGCTTTGTGGCACCTACTCCATTTCACAGAAAAGAGATAAGGATGAGTTCTTATGAAGTGTGACCTACTAAAGGCGAACATTCTAATTTACCCAAATGAGATGAAGATGAGAGATGTTTAAATATGGAATTATGTGACCTTAAATGATAGGTATACATTTCCAAACGTCTTGCCAATGGACACATGTCAACATAAAGGCGTTCTATTCAATATGGTGCGATGATATACAAAATACATCACTACACGTACCTAAATCATTTTTATTTTAAAGTTATCATAAATGTTAGCCAAATAAAATTAAAAAAAAAAAAAAGTCGTAAAAACAACAGTAAATTCTACATTTCCTACAGAGGAAGAGCAAAAATCATATACAGAGACCATGTTTTTAATTTTTAACATAAAGTGTCCTTACAGCCGATATATGCTAATTTTAAAGATTTAAAAAAAAAAAAAAGTATAAACGAAAAAGTATTTACTCTCAAAACGGATACACTAAATTAAATGCATCCTAGAGGCAAGGTGCCGAACCCTTTCCGTCCACCTCAAATCGCTTATGGTATTTGATTTCTAAATATGTAGGCATAGGTATAAAATCACTCGAAGCCTCGTAGATACAAAATAGATGAAAATATTAACCTATAAATTACAAGGTTGAAAAGTTGCAGCGATGTAAATGTCACGCACAAATTTTGTCAGTTTATAGGAATTTTAAAAAGTTGTCACTGCCAAAGTTACACATTTTAAACGTACCTTACAATCAACATTTCAATTTCCTCATTCCAGCTGAAGGTACAAAAAATTGATAAAAACTAGTGAGAACTGAGGAAAAAAACTGGGATGAAAATATAATTTTTTTCAAATGACACAACTCTCCACCCCTCGCTAAAACATTGTATATGTACCTACATTATATTAATATTACCTTTGAGTTTATACTACGAGAGGTTACGAAAAAAAAAAATTACTCGTGTTAATAAAATTTTTAGTATCCCTAAAATACACTTGTGGGTATATTTAACCCCAAAGCCAACCATGCATAGACGTCCAGTTTAAACATGTCCAATGTTTCACGATTATACCCTATTTATTTTAAGAACGACATGAGGTCACCCGTAGGTTGTAAACAAGGGGGAAAGGAGAAAACAGTACCTACTTAATTCACAATTATGGGATCTAGAAAGTAAAAAATTTTAAATTTCAATGGCGCATTGACAATGTTCAATTATACTGATACGTGTATCTGCTTTATTAACGTCATGTCGTTTTTAAAGTGGATAGGCTACCATAAAATACTCTTACTTCATTAATACTACCTGCATAAAAATATAGAGTTTATTTCAAAATACGAATTTACACATCATAGGTATACAATATATAGATACCAGCCCATTTCCCAAGACGGGAAAACAGTTGACGTGTCTCTGCACAGTGAAAATTAAGACGCCCGTCGAATTAATTCCTGTCATTCAAAATAACAGGTAGGCTAATCCACATTCTGCACTTTTTTTTAATGAAATAAATTTTTATAAGATGAATTTTTGTAAAATAATCGGAGCCTTTGCCTTTGTTAAAAGACATTAATATTCACAAATGACAGAAACAACATTCGCGAGACGATTCGAACGTTGCACATTGGTATCGTTTTTTCGCAGTTGATAACTGAAACATTTACATACAAATAAGCTCCAGGATTTTCCGAGATACGTACGTACCAGATGAAAAGAAGTCCTCAAGTATTACCTCGAAAAATGAGTAGCGAAAAGAAACCAAAACAAATTATTATTTTTCTCCCGTAAAATTTGATATCAAAAACATGAACTGGTTATGACCTATTTGAATACTTAATAAGCATACCTACTTACAATTAGCTCTCTTGCCATGATTATAAACAAGTATGCTCGTAAGTACTTTATTATAGCTCATTAATATTAAAATGTATTAATTTATTCATTTCGCGAATATACCACACGATGAACAGTTCTGGTTTCATTATTAACGGGCGTTATACATACGAAAAAAATACGCATTCGAGAGCTTTGATTCAGTTTTATCGGTAGTCAAATCATTTATAGGTACCTATCTAATACAAGGAAAAAAATTGTTGAAAACGTGATCTATAATTTTATATCAGTTATTGGTTCACTGAAAGTTTATTAGACTACCGTGTACTTACTGGTAAAAGAAAAAAAAAAATTAAAGACAGAAACGGTCAAGAAAGAAACTCATTTTCAACGGTGATTGAGTTGTCGACGAAATGAAAAAAATCTTTCACAGGTCGATAGGAAAAAGTGATAAAAATTTAGACTTGAAATATGTGCGAAATACCTGCCTTCCTACATTTGAGGTTGATTTTTTCTTCATTCTTTCTCCCTGAAGTTTTATTAAAGAGTTTTTCTTATTTTCGATTAAGTACCGTCTTCTTCAAATAAAATATAACAACCAAATATTTCTATCTCGTATCAGGTGGGTAAGTTGACGCATGAGGCTACCACCCATTTTTCGAATCTTTAAATTTTATTTCAGCAAATTTTTAATAAATTAGAATTTTATTTACAATATTACCGTGGTTTGTTCATGTCATTTTTTCACTTTCTTGCATCTTTCTTATCGCACCTCTGTCTCTCTCTCACACATATTTCTTCTCTCTTTTACTCTACCATGGTCATTCACTTCATGTTTCGATCATTTCTGCACTGTTTTCACAAATATTCAGAATTTTACATGATCTGTTCATGCTTCATCTCTTGGTTCTTTTCATTTCACTCACCTATTTCTTATCTTCAAACCCGGTACATATACTTTTCTCCTTCCCCTTTTTTTTTTCATCTTTTCCGCCGAATTTTCTATAAAGTTCTATATGCAATATCTTTCTTATCTTTTTTTCCTCTTTTAAATCTCGGAGGGAAATTCTGACATCTTAAAAAGTTCAGTTCGTTTTCTAATGCTCTTGGAGCAACATGTTTTGTACTTTTATCTTTCCTTGGTTCATTACATTTGATATTTTTGAAAAAATGTGTTAATTATTTAAAAAAGGCAATGGGCAATAAGTCGGTGGTGTGGTTCCTGAGTTGTACCTGAAGCAGAGTGGCAGAATGTAAGTAATTCCATGGATTTCCGAGGTATGCAGATATAAAAATATAGTCGTTCCACGCTGACATCGGGTCCACGAATTCTGGTAGGCTGAGCCAGTCGGGGGGCAACATTTTGGAGTTGCTTCCCTTTGCAAATGAGACGTGGTTTGTGTTTTTCAGCCGTGGCCGTGGGTTTATAAAAAATAATAATGTGCGATCTGTTGGGTAGTGGGTCCTCAGTAGGCCCCCCTGGCATACCACAAAGTACTCTGCGAAAAAGGTATTATTAAAATTTCAGTTAAAAAAAAAGCTATTGAAATATACGTAGGTATCTATGTGATTTGTGACAAGAAAATGTTTAAAAATTTTAATTTTTTTTTTTATTCTTACAAGAAATTTTATTTTAAATTTACAAGGAATTTAACTTCTGACCCACAGAATCACTCAAATTATTGGCGAATTCAGAGTAAGCTCTGTGAGAGTATGCGCTACTCGAGTGGTTGAAAATTTTCAATTTTTAAAATAAAACTGGCTGAGTGCCCAATATTTCCTGTAAAAAATCAGTAGATAATCGTTTAATTCAAAACTCGGCGCTTTACACCTCTATCGGAGGGCTCTACCTCCCTGTGCACCCCTCCGGATGTTTGCTACTTACAGACGACTTCTCAAATTATAAAACTATATTATACTCTTTTGTTCTTCACTCCGTCACCTTGCCCCTAACTAGAGTGGTACTGACGCCCTTTACCCTACTCTTCGCCCTCAACTTAGTGAAGGCACCCCTCACATTCCTCCAACCATCCCTTGCCAGGAATCCCGTCATGCCCTTAGTTCTGTCATGATGGCTTCCAATTTTTTTAAATATTTGACTTATTTCAACCAAAAAAAAAAAAATTAAAAGTAACCAGTATCTACCATGATCTCTTCACAACGAACAAAGACATACTCATGCACTCATTCAAAAACAACAGATGTGCAAATAAAGTTGTTAGGGTGACTAAAAAAAAAACATTAAAGCTAAAACTGAATATTTTTTTGCAACATATGTACGAAACTCAGTAATTCTCGTGGCATGTATGGCGTGACGAAAATGGCAAATTTCAGAACTCTTACTTTTCTCTTTCCTTAATTTCTTTCACTCACTCCCTAATTTCTTTCTGTCACTCCTTAGTTCTTTTTTATTAATCCTTAATTATATGTCTTATTCGTTAATTATTTTTCTCACACCTTAATTTTTTTTTCGCCCCCAATCGATTCCTTAATTTTCCGCATACCTTTAAGTCTTATTTTATTTCATTTAAATTAATTCAATTTTTTTTCTTAAAAGTTCTCCCTCCCAATACAATTGAGTAACTCGCAGTTTTACTTCCCCTAGCTCAAACACAGCATTCCTTACACTCATTGCAAAAATATTGTACGCAAGTGAAACGAAATGAGCAATTTATCATTTCGTGTTTATAAACCTAACTCTCGTTAAGAAATTTCTCACTTTCCTTCCTAGTTGCGTAATATACCATTGAATAAGTTTCCAGTTTTTGTTTTTGTTTTTTTTTTGCTCGTCAATTTTTTTTTTTTTTTTTCAGGGAACGGAAGGCTGCGAGGACCAAACATTTTTTAAGGAACTGTCGCCCTTCCACAGACCCATCTGTAGCTAGGCTCAAGATTAATACATCTTCTCGTCACAAAAATCATGGATCCAACACAAACTTGAATTTTATTCACATAAAATCTTTAAAAAATGAAAAAAATTTGATTCCAAAAAATTAACCGATTTTTTGACATTCAATTTACTGCTTTCCATGAATTGTAGAAAAAATTTCTAATGAACTGCATTACACATGAAAATTATGAAAGAGTTTGGTTTTTCAATATTTTATCAATTTTCAAAATCCTGTGAAAGCTTAACGAAAAGGTAGCAGAAAATCAAAATATAAGAAGTACCTGCAATAAAATTTATCGTTTTTGTTTAGAAAATAATATTGTAAGTATTTAGTGATTTCAAAATAATATTGTTAGTATTTAGTACTTTTTCTTTGAAGTATCTATAATACTCTGTTCACGCTAAGAAGTTCGTGACATCATAAACCACAATCACTCTTATCTACTTGAAATACGATATTTGTTTACTCTTTAAATTGATGCTTATCATTGTAGAAGCCATAGGCATCGATACCTTTTCCTCTCTCCTCAACCAACCGCCGCGTCAATTGGTGATTCTGACGTCACGCACTTCTTAGCGTGAACAGAGTATAATCATTATTTTAAAATCATGCTGTAACAAAATATGGATTCTGTTTGAAAAACGTTGAAAATATTGTGACTTGTTTCAATGTACTTCAATTTTAAATAAACAAAACCGCTGACAGCTAGATGCTATTCGCCTAAATTTCAAATTTATTTCTTTAATATGCTAAGACTACCGTGCATACAATATTACTCCAACATTATATAAATTCGAAACTAAATTCAACTCCGTTATAATAGCTATTTTCGACCATTATACTTACTTAACTGCTTCGCAAACAACTTCAAAAGACAATGCGGTTTTATCATTGGAAAACCTGATTTCAAAAGGGTAGGCTAGCAAAAATTAAAAATTAAAAAAAAAATTGAAAAAAAAAAATTGAAAAAAAAAATTGAAAAACAAATCAGCAGTGGAAAAAATTACCCCTGAATTTTTTAATGGAACATATTCAAAACAATTAAAGTAGGTAGCGGGTTTGAGAGAGTCTGGTCAAAATACATTCAGCGACTTTATAAACAGTGACCGAAAGTTCTTTTTAAAAAAACAAATACCTGAAGCGGTCGCATTGATTTTCAGCCAGTTTTTCTAACAATAACTTTACTTGCCAATAAAATCGTTTTTTTCTGCATAAACATCCATTTCGCACATCTCTGATTATTTGAAGAAAATAGCAAGAATCTCTACTGACTAGTTTGCATCAATTATTATATTGGCTTTATTTTTTTTTAAATTTCGAATGAAAAAGCAAAAAAACATCTTTGTTAAAAACGAATACGTAGATTCAGCTGAGTCAATTACCTTCTTCACTCTTTTTGATTTTCGATAAAAAAAATGTTTACAACGAAAATAGATGTTAACTTATGCGAAAAATAAAACAAGTCAAAATACGTTGCAGGTATCGAATTTAAAAGACCAAACGCCGCTCTTGTTGTTACCCTTGATATTTCCATAATTGATTTCCCATATGATAATATTCCAATCAATATATTAGTTGTAAACCATCATGAAAAACATATTACCTAATAAAATTATTAATTGCTGATAAAAAAGATAACTATTAAAATAATACTGTCATCTGACATGAGACAATTAAAAGTCTAATAAATTATATAAAAAAATGAAGCGTAGCGTGTGATCCTTATACGTACTCAGCCATTCTTCTTATTTTTCCTTATTTATTTTAATTTCCTTTACTTTACCTGCGACGGAACTGAAGATGGAAATGCCTTCTTTTGGCTCGCAAACCACAGTCTTGACTACTATCTTTCTTAATTCTAAACTTTTCTCCTTTATTTCCTCTGTTCGACACTCTTGTACTTACGATCAGCAATTCAATATGGCCTCCTTTTATCAATCTTAAAAAGATATTCATATATCAATTTTCATAATGATGTTGCTGAATTTTTGTTCTTCGGTGATGTGATCCTGACCTGCAGCTCCAGCACTCTACTAGCTGAAGTTGGCATTTCCATTTTTAATTTGGCTCGATACAGGATGTTCATTTATTATTATTTTACTTTTGATCAATTTATCTTTGTCTAAAATCCAAGTATGTTCTGCACGCTAAAGTTGTTCATATTTTCTTATTCAATAGATTACATTATAACACAAGCCCTGTAGCGCCACCTCTCAGTGCTTTGGCTCATGCTGACCCAAGATTTGTTATTCGGTAGAAACAATGAAAAATTTTGATTGTTGGTGCATTCGCATTTAATTTTGCGAAATAATAAAAGAGAATTTCAAGCGAACGAATTTCTCGTCTTTACATTACTTTATTATAATAATAACATGGTAAATTGTGAAATGCACTAAATTTATTCAACCCATTTGAAGTGAAGTGTGTATGAGGTGAGATATTTGTGCTCCATTCCCGTTTAATTTCATCTATCCCATTCTGAAATAAATCTTGTGTCCAAAAAACTTGCATCTTCCGATTTTCCCTTTCGAAACTTTCTCTTTCCACTGAGAGTGAGCTTTTAATTGGACTTTTGTCCACCACAAAAGCGTAACCCCTTTCAATGACGTATAAGAAAGTATTAAAATGTCAAAAAGCTTAAGCTTTCTTTTCAAATTTAGGAAAAAGGAACAAATTTTGTTTACACACTCGCAATGTAAAGCCGTTTCTGGTAATTTCCTCTGAATTTTTTCATAACATTGAAAAGATTGTAGCAATAAATGATAGACGGATACAAGAAATTTTGTAAAACAAAATGTTTTATACTTGATTTTAATGAGCACAGAGCAAACTCATTAAGAAAATATAAAAATATAGGTACCAAGGAACTATATATTCTAGATGATTAAAAAATTTGTTTTTTCAACGCCTTTAAGATGGTGCGTCTGTCAAATCATGTTTTCATGCATACCTTCAGTTTAATAGTAAGATTTTGTACACGATATTTATGCACTAAAAAAAAAAAAAGAAAAAAAAGTTTTTAAGAATTTATTCAATTTGATTCTCATTATTATCAACTATTTTTATTTATAATTTTTTTTGGAAATATTACTGATGAAAAATAAGTGGATAGACACTAATATTTTTTGTAAAGATCTGAATATTAGGACTTCCTCAGTAAATTTTAGAAAGGTTTGTAAGCTTTTAAAAACTTTAACGAATAATTATCTTAATCAAATTAATCTTGCTGAAAAACTGTCATTTATCACTTTAACCACAATTATTTCCATTATTTTTGTAATTTTTAAGGCATTAATTACCTAAGATGATTACCTTTAGGCAATAAGAATCACAAAAAATTCGTAATCAATGAGCAATCTTTTTTTTTTGCAACATTTGCCTAGAACACAAAATTTTTGAATCACGTACGGTCTACACAAAGTGGCCAGTTCTTGAGCGATGTGCAAAAATAAATTTACCACATTTACTATATGCGCACTGACCACAAAGAATACAGTACATAACAAACGGAGGGAGGCAGTTCCCAATCTGGTGGTATACGCATCACTCGTCTCAGGTTTTAGATAACTCGGTGTAGAACCATCTACTTTCCGAACTCATTACACAATAGTTATATTTTATGACGCAAGTGTGAAAAGTAGTTGATTGAGTGGGATGATTGCAGCGCGAGCTAAAAATACCCTACATTTTTGCTATACTACCTACGTGATATGCACTTAGTAACAGGTGAAATCAAAAGTGCGCATGCGCGATGAACAAAACGCAAATAAATATTATTGTAAGGCGCATGCCAAAATTCTAGCCTCTTCGTACCACACTATTCTTAGGTAGTAAATATTTTCTTCCCTACAAACACTTTGGACTCGGTAAGTAAGTATAAAATCTTTTATATTTCGGGTGTGTATTGTGTACGAATTGTAAGTACTATTTCTATCAAAACTATCAGCTACTCGGAATTCGTACAGTTTTAAATAATATGTTATAATTAGAGATTTTTTTTTTTTAGAAATTTAACTGGTAAAAAACTTGAGCAAAAATGTTCTATACGTTTATTTCGCAGTAGGTATCCTTAGCATACATAAACTCTTGGCATACGTTCAAATTTGTTAATAATATGCTTTATAAAATATTTTCGCCCTTGAACAATCGAATCGGGGTGCTATAATTGAAAAAAAGGGAGAAACAAAAAACATGCAACAACCAAATTTGGAATACTTTGCCAACGGCGCTTACTAAATTTTTAAATATTTTAATGTCAATTTTAATTTATTTTTTCCCTCTTTAAACAGATAAATACCGAATATGTATAATGTAAGTAATGCCTTGAACTTCAAATTTTCGTAGTAGGTAGGTACTTAGTTCTATAGGCAGTTGTAACTGAATCTTCATTTATAATCAAACAATGAAATATTATTTTTTCATTTGATGTTGTATTCTCAAATGTTGAAACAATTTTCTTACAAATATTCACTACATACTTAACGCTTATATTTGGTAGAATGTGAGAGGAAAATAACTTTTCCAAAACAAACACCGCAAGATAAGAAAATGCCAAAAAATTTGGACATGACACAGCTGTTTAGATGACTCATTTCTATAAATTAAGTAAGTATACGAACATATTTTAAAAAATTTTTCAAATAACAAAGCAATTATTATAAGAGGTCAAAAATGAAATTATTTGTGTTCCCTCATCTTTCTGTAGACATTTCAGTTCTTCTACAAAAAACGTGCTGAACAAAATATAGACGACTATTATTCCCACTTCTGAGAATAATAGTCGCTTATATTCTACCTGTTCTCACAGACAAACACCACCAGATATCCTGACAATGTAAAGTCATCATATTCGAAGCTTGTTCCGATGTCGTGCCACCTATTTTAGGTCGCCCATTTTTGAGCATGACAGAAAAATTACGGACACTATATTCTCTTCAATTAAAGACAAATTCGTTCCTGGGACTACCTACTCTCAAAAAGTAAAGTTAGGTGTCTACATTAGTGGCTTGTGGACTTTGCCAAGTTTCAGTTAAGTATAAGTAATAGATTAATAAGTGGTAAAATGTAATGTGATGTTTATAATTAATTCGTGTGATGTAAATTTAGTTTCAAATAATAAAAAAAATATATAAAATAGAATTTCTATTTTATTGGGTTTTCCAACCATTTGCGGAAAAACTCGGTACAATTTGCCAACAAAAAATTTTTTCCCAGACAATTTTCTTCGTCACTGACACGAATTACAGTGAAATAACTTGTATTTTGGGTAAACTGATGATGAACTGCAGTTTTCGAAATATTCTGCTTATCGAGGATTATTTTTCCAATCTACAAGTTCCTTTCGAGATGGCTAGGTAGCAGACATTATCATTGAAAATAAGAACAAATTAAAAATTAAATATCGCAGTAATCTTTTACCATGCACCTGGTTTCAGTTTAGGCCTAACTCGAATTTCGTGACATATTTGAACTACGATATAGGTATTGATTTGTCTTAATGTTTACATTTCCATGGTAGACGTATTACGGATTAGCGTAATGACACTAATGACCACTTCGTAATCTCAAACTGTGTGCGCAATTAGTCTACAAGAATATCATCAACAAAAAATTTCACTAGATGGTGAAAGCCCCAATTTGCACTTATTATACTCAAACAGAATTAGACAGTAAAAAAAAAAATTATAAATCCCTGCCAAATCAAATCCTTACTTTCTCACTGTTCTTACACTCTCATTAATAAAATAATAATTACACCATAGAAGGTTACGATCATCTGTTAAATAAGATAATTATATTTAAAAAAAAATTTTTATGACAATTTTACTATTTTCCTTTGGGGAAAACATTACACAACGAATAGGCTAATATAGACAATTTTTAATCTTTTATAAAATTTTCAATTTTTTCTGAAAAAAAAAAAATAGAAAAAAAAAATATTCATTATAATATTATGGTTCCAAGTATCGAATAAACGTAAAATTGTTGGAACGTTATTCGAAGCATACATATGGATAGCCTAGATACACAGCAAAGAGACTATGAATGCAGTTAGTAAAAAATTTATTTCTTTAAAAGTTGAGGTTATAATTTGGTCTCAATGGTGTGATGAAAAAATTTTCGATAAGTCCTTCACGAAAAAACTTTACCATAAATCAAGACGTAGATTACTGTACAATGTTTTAAAACGCGTAGGTACCTACACATATGCGCTTCTGGACAATTCGATCAATTTTATGGTCATTGATATGGATCTGTAATGTGCACCCAACGATGGAACCTCATCAATTTATCAAAATTTTCGACGTGCGAATTCGTGAAAAATATTCACTTATGACTGAAATGAAATTTTTTTTTTTTGTATCTACTGCAGAATGTCCGGTTCGTCTGCGTCAGCATCATTGCTGCCTACAAATACACATAAAAGTAAAGAAATAAATAATTTTTGAAAAAAATAAGTTACAACTGATTAAATCATTCCACAATTGGAAAATTTATCAAATTTAAAATAAACTAAAAAAAAAAAAGACTTCCAAAATTACGTACTATATAGGTATCATGTATGCACGATCGTAAGCCGGAAATGAAGGCAGATAATATATATATATATATATATGAGTAAGCCACGTAATTTTTTATTTATTTATTTATTTATTTTTTTTCAAATCAAAATTCACGCAAGGATAGTATTTTTTTTTTCTTTAAACCGCTGAAATTATGCGATTTTTCATGACATTTACACTCAGTGGCATCTAGCCGTCGGATTTATGCAGAAAAATTTTATGATAGTGGGTTTTTCATTTCTCGTAAATATAATTATTTTAATTATGTGGTCAACTATATACCCTAGGTCCAAGATCTTGTGGATTTTAACATATTACAACTCACAAGAGCTGCAGATTCGGTAATTTTCACATAATTATTCTAATGTAGTATAGATTAGGCTTTAATGGGCATGTAAGGAAGCCATGGGCGTAAAACCACCCGAAGATTTTATAAATTTAAAATTAAATTATATTTAATTTTTTTCAAAAAACATAATTAAAAAACCTATCAAAATACAAAAATGCAGAAAATTAATGACTATATCTAATAAACTTTTTAGCATTTAGATTTTCTTGAACTTTGAATTTTTTTCCACTTTCTTCGAAATTCGAGATTCTTATTTCCTTATGTCCGGGAACGCAACAACCCCTTCAGTGAGGGATGTAGAAAAATTCTTTTAAATCTACATATTTAAACCAATGTATCCAGCTCTCATATAAGAAAGCCAGATTCACAGGATTAGCGGATGAGAATGACTGACCTGGATAACCTCCAATAAAAGTAGACCTTCAATCAGTGCCGGAGAGAGAAAAAACTGGCCCAGGGTCAAAATAATTATTTTATAAAATTATGGATTTTTGAATTTTTTTTCTGGCGTAAGCATTTGAAGAGAGCTCTTTCAGAAAGTCTAATCTTAGGGGCGTCCCCTTTTCCTCCGCCCTCTCGCCAGCCCTGCATCTAATAATTAATATAGGTAATCAAAAAATTACAATAATGTTGACGCAGGTAGAAAGTTATGGATAAATTTTTAGTAGCAGTTCTAATCTAGGGCTGGGGGTAGTTGCCCAAAATTAATTAAAAAAATTAAAAAAATTAGAGTCTAATTGTTCAGTACAAAAACAGTAAATTGAAGATATAGATAATTTCATTTGGTATAATATTTTAAAATTAATATTATTATAGAAGCACTTCTTTTTAATAAGGGAAAGTCTGGTAAGAGTACGCAGGTGAGTAAGAGTACGTGGGTGAGTAAAAGAACGCACTTGAATTACTACTCTCTGATGGCACTGATCTAAAATATGTCAAATGTCTAATGAACAGCTTTATATACAGATATTGTGTGCTAAATATCATGATATTAAGTTGGCTGTGTGATTTGTAATATGATAAAAAAATTGTTTTTGTCTGTTTTTTAACTATTTTCTGCAATAATATTGTAATACATGAAAACAATTATTTTTTTTAAATAGACATTAGAAACTGAATAATATCTATTGGGTAAGTATCCAAAAACATACCCAAGAAAAATATTTGGAAAAATTACAATGTCTATTTTTTTGGAGAAATTTTTACAAAACAGGAGTACGCATTTGACTTCTTTTTTTTAAATTTGAATTATGGGATTATAAATCAAGTTACAGAACTCAAACCAACAACAAACTATAGCTAATAGATGAGAGTATTTTACAGGAAAATTTGAGAGGGGTGGGATATCAGAGGGCTGAAAGGTTTACAATATAACACTAAGTAGGTACTCTTACCAGCCTTTCCCTTTGGTGCTACACTTTTGATGAGTTTTAGTGATTATCGTATGTCACATACAGAAAACTATAGCTATTCTTCAAGAATTAAGTATCTTAAAGTGAATTTAAATTTCATCTTTCATGTGTATATATTACTTATGGTGAACTCTGTAAAGTTAAACAGGTAAAATTTGAACTTAATGAGCCTCAGAACAGCCAAATTTGAAGCTAATATCAAGAAATTTTACTCGAGCTCCCTGTCTCAAAAAAAGACCCTTACCCTTCAAATTGTAAACCCCAGAATCACCACTGGTATGAATGTGCATGGTGGAGCAGAAAAATAGACATTTATGAAACAAAATGTACATAATCTCAGCAGAGATAGCTCATAACATGGTGAACGATGAAATGCAAAATAAAAGGAATGACGTTGAATGATTGCAAAAGTGTGGTATGCGACTCTGGGTGGCAGAATCCAGCCCAATACAGACCTAACATAATTTCCCATAAATAAAAAACACACTCAATTGAGTGTTCCAAGAGCATCTCCACCAACAGAATTTGATGAAGATGCGAGTTAAGAGCCCAAGACCTGCTCAGCTAGCCAGGTGATCGTTTGAACCGCTTTATACCATGCAACAAGGAGAAAAAAGGTGAATCAAAAATTAATTAATTACCTCATAGCTGAATTTTCCGAGAAGGCGTCTTTTAGAAAAGAGCAGCCTGAATTAACCTCAGTTAATTTCCTCGAGCGAGCCCGATGCCCGCGAATATAAATTAAACCATAATAAAAAATAAAAAGTATGTATTAAAAACCAAAGTTTTACAAAAAATGAAGATGAAAAATATTTCAACCAGTAATGGTCGACGACCAAACGAAGGATGAATCGTATAAGAATAATTCATAGTATTACAAAGTATCAGAAAAAAAAAATAATTTAGAAGAAAAAGGCAAGGGAATTTCCGACAACCAAGGTTGTATTATAATATTACCACCACTAAAAATAAGATGGTGATAAGAAAAGATTGAAAGATTGAAAGAGAGGGGAAAACGTTTAGGCCACGTAGCTAGGCCAAGAGTTTAGCCTAGCTGAAGACGCTCAGGCATTTTAAAGTGCATGTGTTTTATTTTTAATATTTATCTTATTTTATTATTTAGGAAAATACGAAAAAATTTTAATTTGGTTTTTTAGGGGATGGTCGCATCCTACAAAAGCAATACAGATATATGACAGAACCCGAGGATAAATTACATACAGCTGAACAGGTAATAAAAATAAAAATTTAGAATTATTGATCATATTTTTGGAAGTGAAGAAGTGTGAAATTGTGTCTAGGTAAATATAATATTGAATCTAAATATGAAAATAGAAAAGCCATAAAAATAGCCCAATGATACGGGTGGATGAAATAAGGAAAACCAGTTGAGTAATTTTACCGAATGAATCGTAAACAATGGAACCGGTTGGAAGAGGCCAGTGTTTAAAATTGGATTTAAGAGATTTACGAAAAAAAAAAATGAAGAGAAAATAACTTTCAGCAGATAAGTAATTTTGGATTCTCGAAGCAGTTATTATATTTATTGCTGTAGGATTGATTTGTGATTGCTTACATTTGCAAAAAAATAAATACAAATGGTAACCTATCTTTGATGAGAGTATGATTATAGTAAAAAATACGATTATATTGGTTAATTTCCATAGATACACTTCATACTTAAATAGGTAGTACCCAATTACTGTCATAATGGAGGGCCTACATTTCCTACAATAATAGTCATAGTAACTGTTGTCTTTATTTCGTACTTTGGTTTGATTATTGAAGATTGAAATAATGCATTTTTGTGGCATCGATAAATTGATTATTGGATGCGTCGATTAGAAAGTAAATACTTAATTATTTAGTTACATTCAATTTGTTTTAAAAGAACACTTGAATTTTTTTGTGACAAACTTTTATCTCTGAAAAAATAAAAAAACAGGTTAGCCAAAAAAATAAGGTGTTTTTTGGTGGAAATGATACCTACTGCTGAGGGAAGAGGTGGTCGGAAGGGAATGTTTTGAAGATGTGAACCCCCTACATTCGAGCTATCGTATACTCCCTTGTGTTTTGTTGTATTGTTTTCGTTCATTTTATTTTCATGTATCTGTTCAATATAATTTATTTTTGAGGATTTGGTCACAGAAACATGAAAAGTACTCTCTCTATACAGCTTTGTACTACATAAAATGTCCTAGTTCTTTTATTATTGGAGCGTGAATCAATGTAAAGTATTCTTTATTATCGGATATAAATTGTTACCAAACCTACCCTGGGAGTCCGGAGTTCATTTTCTACTTTAAATTCAGGCAAATCTTTGTACTTCAACTGTGTGTTTCCAGGGAACTCCCACTCCACATTATTTTGACATGTTTAAAAACATTAAAATTTAAATTGAAAAAGGAAAAACTTGAGTTAGGTGTTTATGTATTTTTTTTTTTTTTATTCTTGATAGAATTTTCTGATAATTAATTATTTAAAATATCTTCCTCAACAAGATTCAAAAGTGAGTTTACATTACTCTAAAATTTCTCACTCGCTGCACTCGTTTTGCAACCTTCACTCGCATATAAATGGTCATTTTTGAACCTTGGTGTGTAATATATTATTAAAATTTTCGTTTGTTACATTAAAATTCTCAATAATTGTAGCTACCAGCTTTCATTTCACCCAACCAATAATACTTCTCTTCGTAGTTTTCTATACTATTTGACTTACGTTCGTTGAATCCACTCAAAATGGGACTTAAAAAACAATAAGTACCTGCACATTATAGGTACACCTATAGGTATACAGTTGTTCTCGATCTAATTGCAACGCTTCAAGGCACCACGTGTTCAGCTTATCTTGACCTGAAGCTCAAATCGTCGCAATTTTCACGCGAATCTAATTTTAAATAAATTATGGCCCAGTTAATAACAATGATTTTCTTCACATTATACATTCACCATGCAAAAGAATACAATGGTTTATTATTCACGACGTAAAAAAATATCGACGAAATTCGAAAAATTTCGTTTACAAAATTCACATTAAATATCGCACACAGCAACAAGGTCTTGTCAAAACATCATCATCATCATCATCATCATCATCATTAAACACTACCGCATCCATAATTAAAGAGTGTTGTAAAAACCAAGGTGTTATAATTTTTAACCAGTTTGCTTGTTTTTTCACTTTCTGAAAATTCAATTATAAATTGGCAACTATTTTTTTTTACTAACGAAAAACGGATTCGAACTTCGTGGACAGTTGGAAACTGTGGACATTGTCATTTTCTTAACTCCTACAAAGCGTAAAAACTTTATTTCACCGTTTATGTGTTAAAGGGAGCACGTTGAGAGAATTACTTCCGCATTTTGTTTTTTCGCGTCTAAAGATACTTACCTACTCTTGTAAATTCACCCACAGACTAGGGCGCGAGTTAATGAATGGGAAAGTAATAAACAGGGATAATGGTTAGGTGTAGAAATGATGAGCATATTTATGACGTCATTTGTAATGGCGTAAAAAAAAAGAGAGATCGGTGAGAAAACCAGTCGTAATGGGATGTAATGGCTAACTACTAAGGAACTCGGTAATTTTGCCTTAGTACTGGGGTGTTTTATTCTTACCGTTCTGAATTAATGATGTGAACCTAATCAGTACCTACCTACAAATGAAAATAAAATTTTCAATTTAAGACATTCAAAGTTAGTTGTGGGGGGCTCATATTCATATTTTCCATCTCTTAATGAAAATATAAAATGGAGAAACAAGGTTGTATTTGAGCAGGCATACCAAAAAGCCAGCCTAAAAATCGCTAATAGCAAACCAAAGTGATACCGTAGAAACATTTGGCAAACCATGCATAACTTGAACAATTATACATAGGTATAACCTTGTAAATAGTCGTGTTCATTGACATAAATAAGACTACCACGAGTTGAAAAAAATTTAGTATCAGTCCTTCTCCTTACAATCAGAAAAGAAATCCAATTTTTTAAACTTCTGAATTATTACACAGCATTTTAAAATTATTATACAATTACAGGGTAATTGTTCATATTTACTCAAATTCACCAAAAATAATAACACGCAATGGCGATCGCTTGAAGACTGCAAATCATCTCAAAAGTTCTTCACTTATTTCCACAATCTTAGTGATCGATTGAGTGAAAATATCAGAGAATTGTAAATTTGTTTTTTTATTTTTTTTTAGGCAGTTAATAAGAATTTAGAAAATATAGAAAATATGACAGTAACATTTTAAAGCAAGGTATTCAATACCATGAAGAAATAAGACAACAAAAAATTACCTGCTCTTTAATAAGTTGCCCAATTGAGTACCTAAACAGAAACAGTTTTTAAGTGTTCACATCAAGAGATGATCTCTACCGTTAGCAGACGAACAACAGAATTATTACAAATAAAATGAAAACTATGGCCTTGTGGAGGTCTTCCTTTTTCCTTCCTTTTTCCCATAACTTGATACAGGCAAAAAATATGAAAATGAGCTAAAAAGAAAAAATTAACCATTTTAAAATTTCTTCAGCCAAATAATTATTAGGACTGGAATTAGTGAAATTGGACCGCTTTTCCTTTATCATGTAGACTTGTACATCAATTCCGTCTAATTCTATGATAAAACTTATTAATAAGCTTCGACTTCAATGATTTCAGTTTCCAAATTTACCTGGGGAAATTTAAAAAGATTATTTTTCTCTTTTTATTACGTTTTTATCGTGTTTTTTTTAAGAAAAAATTTTTCTTATTCAATGCTCTTTCGTCTCTATTTTTTTTTTTTTACATTCGCATCTAGCTTTATTTTTGGTTTAAAACGAGCAGCTATTTAATGATGACTGACGTATCTATTTTATAAACAATAATATAGAACCACCATGAGATCATAGTCTATCATTTAAAGAAAAGTGCATCGAAATCAGAGTCCAGTGCGAAAAGTTATGCTGAAATAAACTTAAAAACATTAGTCAAACATATAGTTCGTTTTTCGATTATGGGCCGCAATATTTCATTTATTTATTTTTTTCATGACCTAAGTTCAACAATAATAAGTCAAATTCAACTAGTTACATGGAAATTGGTCCAGTAGTTCTCCAGAAATTCGCGAACAATCATACCCATTTACGAATAAAATTGAGTCTTTTTTTTAACATAGATTAAAAAAGCCTAAATATTAACAATCCTCCAAAAAATAGAAATTAATAAAATGTTTTTCTCTAATCTGTCACATTATTGACAATATCGGGTTAATACTATGTATTTTATGCAACAAAAAATCCTACGTGGGCCAGAACCAATTTTTTCAACTGCAGAGTAAATGATAAGTAAAACAAAAAAAATTATTATGAAAACCGTACCAGAAAAACATTTCTATCTAATATTAAACATGTTGCTATGTTGAAAATGAACTCATATAGCAAAATAAATCACATAAAATTTACTGCAACGAACAGGTTATGCAACTATTTGTACACGTCATGGTGTTACAATTTATTGACAACTTAATACTGATTTTATGTTGAGAAATCGTTTTATTTCATAAAATAGCATCATTTATTTAATCTGCCATAAATTAGTGTCATCAGTTTTCGGCGCAGACTACCTGGGAGAAAATTTCTGATATTACGAACTTCTGTTTAATTAACCACAAAAATAAAGCTACAAAATGACGAATAATGAAATAACAAAATGTTTAAGATTGTTTGAATATTCTCGTTGACCAAATGAAAAAATAAAAAAAAAAACGCTAAAAATATCGATAAAAAGAATTAATTCCGATTTTCTTCATCCTGCCTATTATACCGCAAATGTGAAGAAATTCGGCCTAAACGTTGGCCAAAGTATACCACAAAACCTCAAAAGCCTCGAAAAAAGTGTCCAATAATTTATCAAATTTTTGTTTTCGTCGCTCTTCAAATCAGAAGAATTCGATAAATTTATGTCGAAAAATTTTTCCACCACTAACTAACAAACCCAAAATGGTAATTACCGTGACGCACTAACTATTATTAAAATTTTAAACTACAAAAAAAGAAAAATAAATTCAGCTAATTTTGGCTAATGGTGATGGAAATTTGATAGAAAACGAATTATCTGTATCATCTGTAAACTTTTTTTCCAATTTTTTTTTTACACATTAACTTATACCATAGTATACATTATTGGATGGCGATTAAAATTTCACAAACGTTAAAAACCATCGCATTGTAAAAACACGAATATCATTTTCTCAAAAAAAAACTAAGTATAGGTCTGACTAAAGGCAAAAAAGACAGAAACAAGTTCTCTTTTTTCGAAAAAATATTCCTTTTTTTTATTCTTTATTCGTTTTGAATTTTATGGATTCTATTCGTTATTTTTTGTAATCCCTTGGGAGAACCTGAAAATACCCTCGGATACTTTCACGTGTGCAATATAATTTGGATAAATTGTATAACTTCTGTTCGGAACGGTTTTCATTTCCACCGCAATCTAACTACAGTCCAGGTCCAATTTATTTTCATGTTTTTTCATTTGCATTTTTATTCAGCCATCGTAGCCTATAGCCTATAACTATATAACTATACGAACGTTTTATACTGTATGAAAGCATAGATCCTCATTGAATTTTCGGCTTGTATTGCCAGACGAGTGTCAAAAACCGTAATTTACTACGCCAGAACTCGACGATTTTCAAAGTTATCAAGTAGGTACAGGTAAGTAAATACCTAGGTATTTTAATTTATTCCATGGTAGGTACCTACGATTCTTCAGAAAATAATTATAATAATTCGTGTCCATCATATTACAATTTACGATGCATATATAGGATTAAGATACTACACCTATATATTCTATCTCTACCACTGCATAATACGAATTACTAGCCAAGTTCGATATGGCAAAAAAGAGTTAGCCTATACTCAAAGTTCTGTGTTCTCGACATGTTCTTTTTCAAGTGATTTCTTTGTTCAACCTCAAGGTTTTAATTCTGTGTTAATTCCACAAATTGACAAAACTTAAAAAATTCACAGAAAGTCTACCGAAAATA
This sequence comes from Ericerus pela, assembly GCA_011428145.1. NCBI lineage: Eukaryota > Metazoa > Arthropoda > Insecta > Hemiptera > Coccidae > Ericerus > Ericerus pela. The sequence continues at coordinate 1,335,485 of WOFM01000526.1, read as the reverse complement.
CTTTCACAATAAGAAGGTCATCTAATACAAACACCATTAAAATATTATCATAGGAACAAAACTTTTTATCAAAACGTACTTTCTAATTTCTCAGCAATATTACCTTAACAAAACAAAAGTATAATAATTAGAGAGTCATAATGCGAAAATAACGTCTGTAATGATAATTTACAACGTCATTTACAATGAAAAATGAGTACCTAATTATGCAACATATCTATTCAATTCAAAATTCAAGACTGTGGCCACAATATCCCAGGTTTTAAGATTTCGAAATATTCATTTAAAGTTCACGACCCTTGTGGCAAATAACAACATTATTGTCTGCGTAATGCTAACTTTTCATAATCTATGCAGGTGACGTTATTCTAGAATAATAATATTTGAATTCAGAGAAACACGTTTACCCTCCAAAGAAAAACTAGTCAAGTAAATATAGCCCACGAGTAAAAACCCAAAATATAATATTATATAAAAGAAAAATGTTTTGTAATATTATTACTTTGTGCAAGTATCATCATTTTCACACGAATACATTTGAATTATTTTTTCACTTTATCCAAATCAATCAGCCTCATAATTCAATAGGTACTCAAGTTCCTTAGGAAAATAAAATATACATTTAAGAATTTAACAAAATTAAGCAGTGTTACTCTTACTTTTAAGTTGGAATTTCGAATAAAATATAGTCTGTATTTTGTAGCCTACTTCTTACCAAAATGTGAGGAGCCATGTTTTTATTAGTGTTTTTTTTTTTTTTTTTTTTTCATTCATTCAAAAAATTTAGACTCATTGTAAATGAATGAGAAAAAAATTCTTCCAATAGTTCTAATCAGAGTTGGGCACGTAGAGATGTAAGCTGACATAATTACTGTAGTGTGCGGGCATTATTTCTTCTTATTTTCTTATTTCCTTTCCATTCTTTTCTTCTTTTCTTGGGCTAGAATTACGGACGGAGCACTTACTGCTGGCTAAAAATTCAAGTCTCAAGCACCATTTTTTCTTATGCTTAACTACTAACTTTTGTTTGCATCATTTGGCGCTTTTGATTCTAACAACAACTGTTCAGCACGTTTTCCTTTTTTTGAGAGTAGTTTATTCTCTCACTCAAAAATGAATCAACTTTTTTACTTTGATTTAAATTCCTGAAATTCATCTTCAAGAAATGGTTGGACTTGTGGTTCCTATGCTCTTCCAGTCTAAGTCGGCACCTCCATCTTAAATCTGGTAAAATGTGGAACATTCATCTTTCCTAATTTAAATCTCTAAATTCTTCTTCTATTTATCCATGTTTTCCTAGCCTACATATGTTCAACACCCTAAAGCTGTACATATCGAATCTTTGATTATGGTGATAAATCCTAGAATGTGGTAACTTTCTTTAAACCAAATCAAAGTGGAGTGTGTGTGAAGTAAGTCATGAGCGCTTGATTCCCTTTTTTGGTAAATCAATCTCACAATAAATGAAGTTTGTGTCATAAAAAATCTGCTTTTCCTGATCCATTTCCTAGAACCTTGCTTCCACTGTGTATGCACTTTTATTTAGACTTTCACACACCATATTACATTTCTTTAGACTGTAAATGATTACAGAGAATGTGGAGAATGCCTAAAATTTTACAAATCAAGTACTTTTCTTGGTTTTTTTCAGCAAAAAATGCTATATTTGTAACAGTTATCATCTACATTCTTTACTTTCTTGCCATTCTCTACATTCTAGATTGTAGCAAATTGATACACATAAATTAGACAACCCAGCAAATGCTGAATCCTATTTCAGATAAAAAAACAACCTTATACTTCGAAAATGATTTCTCAAAAAAATTTTCTTCTAATTCCTCAAATTCTGTGGTAACCCTATTTGAATAGTAACTCAAATTTGAAAATATCCTCGCATCAGTATAAGGCAAATGTAATTTCTACAACAGGCTTACCCAATCCAATCCAAATGACACAATAATATCTTTCCACAAAAGAACTGTTAATTTCTAACATGTCTGACTTGTCTTCAAAACCAGAAATATACTTGAATATATGAACCAAAAGTCGCAACCGAATCTTCCAATTTATCTATAAAAAGTTTCGACTCAGTCATACTATGTAATTGATGAACAACAAATTTCTCCCATTTTTTTTCCTCTTCCATGTTCACAAAATATTTCCATTAACGCCATTTTTGTAGTTTTCCCAATTTTTTATTTCTACTACAAAATTGGCAAGTTTCTTCGTCAAATATATTCCAGTAGGTACCTATAGTACTTTTAATTCGAAGAGAAAAAACAGAAAAATATATAACACCCACTGTACGTGGGTGAGTACCTATTCTTCTTCGATAGAATTTATTTCATTTCATTCTTTTCAAAGTATGTGGTACCTACTATACCTACACTTATTTACAACAGATATACGAGTACATGAGTAATTTACGTACAAACACATTTTTAATAGCGCTCTTTAATTATCCTACACTCAAGTTAGTTTTCAACTCGATACCGGTATTCTGTATAAGCAGTTTATCAACCTATGTTTACATTTACCTACGATTAATTCTACGATGTGAACACACTAGCTTGCCTGTTGATCAACTATTTTTTTTTCTCAATTTTGTCGAAAATATTTTCTCAATGTCTTCTCGATTTGAAACCGTAGGTTGTCTAACGTGTGGATAAACATCATTTAGTTTTTCTTCGACATATAGGAACTCATTAATCAACACAATTCTCCTTTATTAACTAGAGCTTAAGGATAGTGAAAATTTTCATTTATCAATTTCAAAGTTTCATTCGAATGCTGAAATTGTTCTACACCTCGATTTGGCTGCGATTTTAAGAATACTCATGCCTAAGAGAGCGATGCGTTTTACGTGAATTGTAAGTAATTATTAAAATGAAAATACCCAAATACGAAACTACGAGAACATGTTCATAAATGGAAACTTCCTATTAACTATAAATCCAAAAATTATTGTAACGTAGGTACGTAGTCTGAGCTTTTATAATAATTATGTTATTTGAATACCATGAGATAATGCAGAAAACAAAAAACGTGTATCGCGTACGAAGAAATGCTTGACCAAGTATCATCATCTATTGTTGGCTAAGACTTACTATAACAACAGAAAATGATTTCATGTTCCTCTTTATGGCAAAATTTCTGATGTAAGTACCAAACTACTTGAAGGAAAATTTTACCAACGCGACCAGATTGCTGGGTGGATGGCCAGAGAAAATTAATTGCTTAATCTAGGAAAATAATAATAATTTTTGCAATGGTGTGCGTAAATTACGTTTTACACATATTTTAGATTTGTTAAATAATACGTTTCAAGTAGATAAAATAAAAAGCTGGACATTGGGCAACTATGCATCAAATTTTGACTAGATGACAGGGTCAGCCGCAGGATTCTTTCAAAAGAGGTTTTTGTTTTTTGCTATCTAAGTGTAAATTCAAAAATTTCATTTTATCAGCTCCCTGAGAGTCACACCTTGGAGACCTGGTGTGGTTGCATTATTCATAATTAAAAGTAATTCGTAAGATTACTTGGTACTAATTTTTTTTTTTTTTTTTTGGGTAATGAAGGTGAACCCCCAAAACTCCCCATGCGACCGGCCCTGACTAGATAATGTTCCAATTTTTCATATCATTGGAAATTTATCTCACCACCAAAAGCGTTGGAGTGCTGTAATTATGTTCGCTCTTTACACAAATTTCACTGAATCTTGCTACTTATGGAATCTTCGAAGTATATGATAAAATCATATGACTAAGATTAATTCTTGTGATCAAACTTGACACTGTAGACGCGGTTTCTTGTGACATGGTACTCACACTATACTTCACTACGAACTACTACAAAGGTGGGGTGGGTACCACACTCTGCTTCTCATTTTTCTCAATTTGAAAATCTTTGTCCTCAGCCAGTGATAGACAGAATCACTGATGAGCAAAAACAAGACTAAGACCAAGACCATGACTAAGACCATGATAGCCTTGAACTTAGTCTTGGTCTTGCATCAGTAATCTTAAGGCATTGGATTTGATCTCGGTCATAGTCTGCCATAGCCTAGTCTGGTTTTTAGTCTTAATCTTGCTCACAAGATTTTTGATGTTAGTGATGAGAGATGACTGATGGCTAAATTAAACTTCGCATTTACTTTATTTCAAAATATAAGACAGAAAAAAAAATTTTTTAAAAAACATTGAACCCTACACACTATAGACCAAGTTCTGAACTATTCCTGTAACAATATGGCAAACATTTTACTATTTGTTCTCATGTTTTCATAGTTCTGGGTTTGATTTTGGCCTTGCAAAATATGCTGAACCACAACGAATTTTATTTATCACTCGGCAAAATAGTTTGAGGCCAAACTAATATCTCAAAATTATAGAATATACTATGTTCTGTGCTGTGTTGGAATTTGATTATATCCAATAGTACCTATGAAACAAAATTTCATAAACTTTCCATAATAATTTTTCGAAACTATACTAGCCTAATGAAAATAAAAACTTGAGAAGGATTTCCTCACACCAAAGTCGTACTTACCAAAACAAGTCCTGCCTCATTACTCACGCCTGAGTTATAGCTTAACGAAGATTAATAACGTGTTCGTATTATTTCTAAATTGAAGTCTGAGCATACAGGTAAATACTCGTATTATTTTCTGAAAATTTACTCGCTAATGTTAAAAAGGTATACGAAAATTGGCAATAACACAGGTAGCGTTTTGCAATAATCTAATTACCGGCATACGCACTTTGCGGTGTAGGCATATGTAGACGAATTCATGTAGGATACTGAATACACAAAAGATAATACGAGCAAGAAAAACACATTAATTATAGGTAATTACCGGCGAGAAGTATAGAGAAAAATAAAAAATACATAATATTTTGATAATGTCGACTATCAACACGAACTGATCTCGACCATACATACATCATTCTTGTGATCACTTTTGTTATCTTATTTAGTTATAATGTATATAATATATATATATATATATATATATATATATAAGTATACAGATATAATTCGAATGATTCATACGAATTTAAAACATAATTTTGCCGAGATATTTTCTCGCGTATTATAAGTTAGTGAGTTCTACTTAACGTAATCATTTATACAAGAAAGAAGTAAAATTTTAATCAAGTGTTCGATTATCTCAAGAAAAAAAACCGATAATTATAATATGATCTCTATGAAAACTGCCACACCTTGTCCATACCTGTATGAAATATATTAACCAATTACAGCCGGCAGTGAAATAGGCATGTGGTTAAGTTCACCATGTAGTTGTGGGGATATCATCCAATGTGAGGATTAGAGGCTCAGACCCCTCAATGACAGTCGCTTTTGAAAGGCTGGATAATATGGTGCACTTTACATTAAACTACACATTCATGCACAAATTACTTATTGCATTCTGAATGTAATTCATAATTGTTGGACTGTGACAAATCGGCTTATCACTGATTACTTTTTGTTGACTACAGAATTTAACGAGTAATTTGTGCATGAATGTTTGGTTTAACATACAGTTCACTAAATTAGTGAGCCTTTTGGCAGCGATTGTTATCAGCGGGTCCGAACCAGTAATCCTCACCTAAGATGATATCTCTACAGTCTTGTAGGTAGAACAAAAATCCAAGTACCTGAGTGATAACTTGTCAAATGAGGTTCATTAATACTGAATGGATCTAAATTTGTAAAATGAAAAAATTAACAGAATCCACATTATCAATGAAGTTCTTAGTACATAGAGAATAATTATGTATTTTCAGAATTGTTGCATGGAAATAATTTCTACCATAGCAGTATACAATTATTTAAAATGTTGAAAAATTGGATATTATGAAAAAGAAATTAATTCAAGACATTCGTTTTAAAATTTTCTATAAATACAATAAATTCTTATATTATGATAGAATTTTTCTAGATTTTTCATAATAACTGTAAAGTAAATCATTACATGTACTATTATTTCTTATGTCAAAAATTTTCTACACACATATGTTACATAGTTTCTCATCATACACATCTAATTTTTTGAGAAATCAAACGATCACAGTTTTTTATACTTATACGTACATCTATATTATAAACTGAAGTTGCTTTTTTTTTTGTCACAGCATCACGCCTCTCTCACTGAATAGATTTTTACAAAATTTTAACCTCATGTAAGTGCTTCTCCATAGATGGTTTCTACCAAGTTTCATTTTGAAATATTTATTATGAGAGCTGTAATTAAGCTTGAAAATTTTGGTTTGGAACTAGTGCTTTTTAACGTTAGTCGTCGTTTTCGTATACCTACTATTTGGATTATTGTTTCTGTCTAAAATTCTTCACTGATTTTTCTTTAGTCTTTTATTACCACGTTTTTATTAACTTGGTTTATTGCCTTTCTGTCAATCTGGTAAAAATTTTGAAATCGTTTTTAAAGTAACTTACTGATGAGCTAGAGACTTGATACTTTAAACATAGGTCAGAACTGGATGACAATACATTAAAGTTTCAAGTTTCTTGCTCATCGGAAAGTTAGTTTAAATTTGTACATATACAATTATATATGACACTAAAAAGTGGAAACTGAAATAAACCTGACATTTTCCACATGTCTCTGTTATAATTGATTGCAAAATTTCACTAGGACAAGACTAAAAATTATAAAATAATGTATTATTTAAATTTAAAAAAAAAATGTTTGATATAGTACCACGTTTTTAAAACAGACCAAAAAGTACAAAAAATAATTTATCCTAGTCCCATACAGATTTATAACCACATAAAGATTCCTAACCCCATACAGACTGTCCTGAAAATTTGGAGTTTGAATTTTAATAGCGATGACAATACTTGTAAAATTTAAAGCCAAAAACATAGGGCGTCTGCAATCGATAATAGTAAGTAGCAGAGCCAAATTTAGAGGGGTGCAAAGGGTACAACTGTACCGGGCATATTTTATAGGGCGGCACATTTTTACTTTTTTTTTTTAACTGTATGTGGAATACCTTGTCGTGAGACATATTCTCATCAGAAGGAAATTCTACAGAATTTAAGCGTGTTCAACCACTTCGTACATAAGTACAGGTAAGCCAAAACCAAGGCGAACACTGGCAATTTTAGAGCCGGTTGGGGTGGTTTTTACACGGCTTATTTACACACACACCAAGACACGTACATAAGAATATACGTACGTCTGTGAGGGAGGCCAGGTTGCATCATCCCCTACCGAGATAAGAGATGGCTGGCTGGTTTGTGTACGGATTGTGACATTGTCTCATTGTGTCACGATTCGGTACTCGTACATTACCTGCATGTACTTGCAGGTAATTACGATCGAACGTACTTAGTATGTTTTATGTCACGTAGACGAATAATTTGCTTGCCCTTTGGGGCGCTGACTGTTGTCAAGGGGTCCAAGCCCCTATACCTCATATGGGAGAGTCCCCAAAGCTACTCCTCCCAGTTTTTGCGCCTCAAAAATGATCGAACATGCGCAAGGCCTGGGGGGACATGCGGGTTTAATGCTGTTTTTGATCGGCCTCCGACTTCGCCAGGGCGCTTCCTACTGTGGCCCTGACACACTTGTAAGATTCCTTATGAGCGTACATTTATGCCAGGTAGTTTGCCCGGCTGTCCTCTCCCCTACGCCTTGGTGGTCGGTTTTTGGTATAGGCGTAGGGGTGATGGCAGGAGTGAGGGGGCAGCGGACGTCTAAACTGAGGCTGCCTGAGCATCGGGGAGTTTGAGTTCCCCGATGTCAAGGCAGCCATCTTTGCCTTTTTGTTGGCTGCCCTCTCCGCCATGAATAGGAACTTCATTGGTTCCCTGGTCTCTGTAGGCTTCGGCTCCGGCTATTTAATTAAACTTATAAATTTTTAATGTTGTAAAAACTCCTGATAAAAATCCATAAAAAAATCTTTTTGGGATAGGGTGGGTTGCTAAAATTAGAAAAATGAGGGGCGCAAAAATTTTATTGTACCAGGGCACTTGAGCTGTAAATCCAACCCTGGTAAAGAGTGTAGAGAGTAGCTATTGTTGAGAAAACGCACACAAGAGTTCATATCACTTGCAGTGCAATAAAATTGTTTGTGACTCAGGTAAACAATATAAATCAATTAACGATTACATGCGTCCTACTTTTTCGTTTTAAATCTTACAAGTATTTTCGTAGCTATTAAAATTCACAATAACAAATTTTCAGAACAATCTTTATGGAGTTAGGAATCTTTATGTGGTTATAAATCGGTATGGGGCTAAGATAAATTATTTTTTATACTTTTTAGTTCGTTTTAAAAACGTGGTGTATTTAAAAAACAAAAAATTTTAAATGATTTTTATTTTTATTTTATTACCTAACAGTGTGTCTGCGCGCGCACATTGTCGAATGTTGATATCGAAAATTTTTACACAGTTACGAAACATACCCACACCAATTCCGTAAAGTTGAACGTTTTCAATGTTATAAAGTACATGGATACAGGTAAGTAGGTTGGAAAACATGCCAATTATATAAGTGACCTGGCATGAAAAAATGAAAAAAAGTTGTTCGGTGTAGCCGCTTTTTTATAATACCTAGTGAATTTTTTTTTTTCAAACTCCTTTACCATTAGCAGAAAGATCCAGCTTGGAGGTTTCTTGTGACAGTATTTTTTGTAGCTAAAATTACAGATAAGATACAAAAGACTTATCCAAACACAAATAGTCATATCTCCCATGTTTTTTAAAAATATACAATAGTCAATATATTTGCATAAAATTCCGGTCAAATTCATAATGTAGGTACACAGTTTTAGAAGTGGGGTTGCTAAATTTTTTTTTGAATGGTTTTTGTGGAAATTTTTGAAAGTTCCTTAGGCAGTGAAGATGGAGTGATACAGGTACAGCTTTTTTTTGTTTACTTCCTCTGGAAATTTATAGTCTAATATAGTTTAAAATTTTCTGACTAATTTTACTGGAAGGCCAGTAAGGGGCTGAAATTTTTTCACGAGACCATGATCCTACTTATCTGTAGCTCCGCTACAGCATGTTGGCACCGAAATTCTTGAGAAGAGAACCGCAGGGGAGCATGGAAAATGACTACATTTTTTCAAAAATAAATTATCGAAGTTCATCCACGTTAACTCTAAAAAGGGATTAAGCTGTGATTAAATCGATACAGCTGAGTTCACAACCATACTTTGTCTTTCTAACCAACATACTAAAAGTCCTCCGCGTCTAGCACGAGCATCATTCACTAGGAGGCAAAAATTTTGACACATAACTGTTTTTTGCATAAAATTAATTTGATTTAAATTTTTTGGCAAAAATTATTCCCTCAAAAGTTGTGAAACATTGAAATTTTGTAGAACCGATTGTTCCAGAGAAATTTGAGATTAAACATGAAACATAATATAGGTAGGACTATATATATATATATACATATATATATGTCATAAAAACAAGTTTATTAACCATTTTTTAATTAGTAAAATGGAGAAGAAGAATTCGTAGAAGAGGACAGGTCAGGAGGTGGTAAGTCCAAATGGTAGTTACAAGTTATAATGTATTTAAACCCTGCAGGGCTAACTACTTTTTACATTTGCCTCTTGATTAACCTTAAATTTCTTCGGGACAATTGGTTCTTATAATGTTCGAAACTTCCTTATAAAACTTTTAATTCTGTACAACTTTTGTGAGATTAGTTTTTACCAAAGAATGAAAATTAAATGATGTACAAACGAAAAACCATTTAGTGCCACCATTTTTGCTCATGAGATGACAACACCCGAGCTGAATACGACGGGACTTTAAGTATCTTCTTTAGGAAGATGAAGTAAGATTGAGTATCAAATTCCAGCTGGTACCGATTTATTTCAAGCTGAAACCTTAACTTCTCTGTAATATTTGAAAAATAGCTCGGTTTGGATAATCTACGACTGCATTATGCGAATACCTCGTAACCCACACTATTAGTAAAAATACGATATTATCATTGATATTGGTTGCTTACAAGGTTCTTTATCATTCTGTAGAAACTGGTGCCCCTCCACTTTTTATTTTATTAGGGAAAATCAGGTATAAATATAACTAAAACCTCGTAACCAACAAGAATACCTCGTAACCCTCGGGTATAAATATACCTCACAACCCCATAAGTATAAAATTAAATATCAAAAAACTTGTAACCTACAAAAATAACTTGAGAATACCTTGTGATCCACAACGGCCATGACAAATTCTCATATACATTTCCTTGTAAGCCACACAGGAGCCTGAGTAATTATTATTCTCGAATTCACGATAATCGTTGGGGTCAACAAGCGTAATAAAACTTTGATCACCTCAAAATCATAATTTTATAGTTAATAAAACTTTTTTTTGTCTTCTGAAAGATTTACTTTTTGTAGATTACCAAATATTCACATAACGCTGTCCAAAGGTAACTATTTTTAGTTTAGAAAGATAGAATAACTTAATATGGACTAATTTTAAATGGAATTACGCGAAGTTATTGATAATAACGACTTTTGAGCATGGAAGCCAAAAATTATTCGAATAAAATCAAATACCCACCCAAAATAACAATGAAAATCCTTACCTATCTCCATATTTAATACTACATACTTATACAATATTCCCATTATTGATTTACTATGTGGTGTGCACTTTATGAAGGATACAGTGTTGCCAGATGTGCTGCTTCGGCCGTAAACATGGTTATTTTAATGTGAAACGACTGTACGGCCGAAAGTGGGGCCGTACAGAAAAATGTACTGCTTTCAAACAATGATAAATAAAAAACAAAAAAAAACACTGTGTTTATCAGAGAATGAGAACATAGCCTAATGATAAATTGGAATTCAGATTTCAAATATAAACAGTACTCCTAACACTAGTGTTATTAAATGTACGACTTTGGCTGCAAACATACTGCTATTTCAGTCTTAAACGGCTATACAATACAAACCCTAATAGGTATGTAAGACCTACAAAAAAAAAAAAAAGAAAAAGAAAGTTAAGAAATGGCCAATCTTGCAAGATGTTTAGCTTTGGGTAGTTATTTAAGGATCTATAAAAGTTATTGTACAGCTATCCTAATCCCAAAATATGGTATCACTGTGAAGGAACTGGGTGGTAGAATCTGACTTTTTTATGCCAGTGGATTTCTTGTGACCACGAAACAAAAAATTACTTTAGTCCCAGCTCAAATTTCCTTCATGAGGTCAATTTTGAATTGCAGCTTTTTTCTTGAAAATAGTGGCACAGTGAAGAGGAAATATAGGGGTCAACTAGCCTCCAGAATCAAAAAATTTGAAAAAACTGGGAAATCCTTCCTTTAGTAGTTACCCAACGGCTAACAAAGGACCAATAACTGAAACCCCCCACAGAATGTTAATTTTACTGGGCCACTGTTTGAAAATCTAACAATATTGCCAGTTACCAAAAACATCTTTGTAGCTATATGCAGCATCAAATAAAATATTTTTTACGATGTTCTAGTATTGAAGTTTTTGTTGTTTAGGTATCCCAGAAATCACTATAATTTTTTTTTTATAATACATTGTAGGTTTTGTCAGCTTGGGGAATCGAACCTGGGACCTACATATTTGCCAGCTAAAAGTGGTGAACTTAACCACACGGCCATCTCACCGCCAACTATAACTGGCGAATGTATTTTATATTAGACAAGATATGGCAGTCCCCACACACTCCCCCTCTAGAGAGACTCAACACGAGTTGAACGACATTAGATGCTGTGGGAGGTTGGGGAGAATCAGAAACGCCTATTATACCTATACACACAGGCTTATACTACCTATATGGATTCTATTTCCACTATATAGGGCGCCATCTATTGGCAACTCAGGTTAGGAAGGAGAGTTGTGAGTTCCACCATGCACCACTAAGGTGCGTGTGTGTCCAGCACGCATCAAGGGTCACCAGATGTAGGTTTTGTCAGCTCGGGGAATTGAACCTGGGACCTACATATTTGCCAGCTAAAAGCGGTAAACTTAACCACACGGCCATCTCACCGCCGACTATAACTGGCAAATGTATTTTATATTAGACAAGGTATGGCGGTCCCCACATACATGATCTTAAAGGCAATATTTATGATCATATTTTGCTAGTGAAAAATGGTGCTTATCATTGATGATTGATATTAACTTTAACCTAGAAAATTCACTAGACTCTACTAGAATTTGAACCTTCAACCTCAACATTGCTGAGCCAACACCACACCAACTACAATAGGAACGTTAGTTAGTAGGAGACAGTCTCTATGGCTGTATTTGTTTATTTTGATTATTTTTTTCTCTTTGAAATTGGTAATTTAATGATTACGTTGCTTTCTGATCATTAATTATAAAAAATATCTTCCTCAACAAGGTTCAAAAGTAAGTTTGCATGACTCGCGAATTGCTCACTCGCTACACTCACCTCGCAAACTTTCCCTCACATGTAAAAGCTCACTTTTGAACCTTGGTGTATAACATACTATTATTCCTCGAACCATTTCTTATATGAGCGAAAATGAAAACGTTAGTTCCTACCTAACTTGGTCGAAAGGTGTAAATTAATGCACAATACAATTTATTAATTTATTTTTTTTTTTACGAAAACAATGATGCGAATGGAAATTTTACAGTCAATAAATACCTATAATATTATGTAAACGTAGGATTAGTAGTAAAATTAATTCTATTTGCGACCATCTAAGATTAAATCTGATTTATGCGGACAAGATCCATTTTGCAATAAATCAATTTAGTTTCGTCACGATTTTACGTGCTCGTTTTTTTTCCCCTTTCGGTCTTTTTCATCATGTTTATGGCTGTAAAACAAAATTATCTTAATTAATGGAACCCGAATTTATACAGTAATCGTTTTAAAGGACGTCAACTTGACGAATGAAAATACGACAAATATTCATGCCGCATAATAGGAAGGCCGTGTGAACAAAAAATGGACGAGTGCAACAAAAAAAAAAAAAAAAAAAAAACAAAAAAAAACAACGAAGTACTTAATGTATGTGCGTTAAATCATGAAGCATCAAGTCGATCGAGGGCGGGTTTGGGGGCCGGGGGGTTACCAAGAATTATGTTTTTAATTTTTTCGCAAAAATTCCTAAAAATTTAATAATTTTTAGCCTATAGTTAATATCATTAAATTTTACCTAGGCCTACAAAAGCATCATATTTTTCTCCCCATTTATGCTCATTATGAGCAAAAACCATCCAACTGATACTCATTTTTATCATAGGCCTATATACATTCGAGGTCGAGCAACATTTATCGTTGTCATTTCAACGAAAATTATCAGGTGTCGTACACTTAAACGTAACGAAATATAAATTTAACGTCACTAACAAAAAAGTAATTTTTTTTTTTTATATATATAATTGTGTACTTACACATATTTGGTTGTGTAAGCCGACTCTTTCCTTTTTTGTTTTTTTTTACATTCTATTTACCGGACTTAAAAAATAAAATTAAGAAAATCATTATGTCGTAATCATTTAACCCTTTATAGTTGCTTTTTTTTTTTTTTTTTTTGAAGCTGTAAGTTTGTTACTATTACGAGGTCACTGAATCGTTAGCCCATTTAACTCGTGTTGTTCATTTTGTTGTTATAATAACAGAGAACGGAAATTAAAAATTATTTCGATTTCGCGTTTTTCCTATTTGAGGAAAATGTGTAATCACTAAATCTACGCAGGTCTACGTGTTAGTTCCAAAAAATAAAAAATTGATGAGGTCAAATGAAAACAGATATAAATGAAATTTTTTTTAAATACCTATTCGACATTGATAAATATTACTTGAAGATTATTATGAAATTTTTAAAATCTTTTTCATCTCATGACAAAAATGTGTGTGATTTTGAAGGAATATTATGTCATATTTTACAAATTAAAAAAACAGAAAAATACAGAAAAAACTTACATATTTTCCAAATGGTTATTGCTAAATGCATTGACTGATGATTATAAGTACATAAATTTATAGGAGTCAACTGACCTAAAATAACATTTTAATCTCATAATATCAACCTATCGTTCCCCTTAACTTGATTAATATTTCATCTGACTCTTGATGCGCAAGCACAACATCCACCCATACAGAAAAAATTTTTTTATCTGCCACCTCATGAAGTTATAGGTCTGAAATATAATAAAAGGTAATGTAGATCTCGGAGTTTTTCCTTCAAGTAAATGACGAAAACATTACTTTCTTATTACTCGGTAGATGGAGATACTTGTGCAAAGAAATACAAATTTTTCAGCAGTGTTAGATTTTGGTGTCCATGTTCAGAACACCTTAAGACAACAACCTAAATCAGAGAAATTAAAATGAAAAATGTCCTTTTAAAAATTTTTTTCATACATATTTCACAATTTGAAATAACACTTGAAATTTGTCAATATTTCGTTTAAATAATCTGAAAACTCTTCGGAAAACTATCACTGCACGTGGGGACCCACCATACCCTGTCCATTGATAAAATACATTTGCCAGTTACAGCTGGTGGTGGAATGGCCGTGTAGTCAAATTCACCATTTTTGAGTGGCAAATAAAATGCAGGATGCTAGTTCGAATCCCCATACTGACAGTTCTACATCTGATGACCCTCAATGTGTGCTGAATACAGCCTAGAGGTGCATGGTGGAAATCATCAATCTCCTACCATCTGCTAGTTGTTGATAGATGGCGCTCTGTATTTGGGAAACTATACCTATATAGGTAGTGTAAGTCTCTGTGTGTAAGGTGTAGGTGGTGTGTTGTTCACATCCAACCTACTACAGAATCTAACGATGCATTATCATTTGACTCTTTTGAGTCTATCTACAGAAGGAGTGGGTGGGGACCCGCTGCACCTTGTCCGTAGATAAAATTAATATATTCGTCAATTACATCTAGTGGTGGAATGGCTGGTCGAGTTTACCAATTTTGGCTGGCAAATAATATATAGGATGTCAGTTTGAATCCCTGAGCCCAAAGTCCTACACTGCATATTCGACTTTATATACTTTCTTATTCCAGGCATACCCAAATCAATCAGTTTTTTCAAATATCTAACAGCAAAAGAACATTGAAAACACGCTAAAATATCAAAATAAATTGTAGAAATCCGTATCAAAAAGACCTCTTAAATTATTTTTTTATTTTTTTCATACCCGTTTCAACAATTTTTAGCGAATTTTAATGTCATCTAAATGAAATGATGACAAATTCTAAATTTTTTTTTTATTTCAGATTTTTGAGTACACTATAAATTTTTTCAAAGACATTTTTAATACAATTCGCTTTGATTTATTAGTTATCTTTGAGTGTCCTAAACATAGGCCTGATCTATCCCTATATATTATGCATTTACGATGCATAATGTATCATAGGCTCATCATTTTTAATAGTCTGATATTACATTACTACCAATATTTCATTGCAATATTGTCTTATAAAGGACTCAAATGTGAGCCTTGAAATATCAAGAATTAAAAATACACAAGCCCCTACATTGATGAGCATACATATGCAGATCTTTTCTGAACAGAGGTGGCAAATTTAGTAAGAAAAAATCTGAATCTGTGACAGCAGTTTCAAGTTTTATGTTAATAATATGATGCATAAAATAAACTTGATATGATGAAAAAATTATAAGTCTTGTCTATGTCTCTTTCTGTCTCTCTCTGCCTCTCTATGTCTCTCTCTCTCGCACACTCTTTATCTTTCACTTTTTTTTTCTCATTCTGTCTCACTCTTCCTCTGTTACTACCTCTCTCTCCTTTTTTTGGGGAAAAACTGGAAGGGATGTTCACCCTCTTTAATGAGCACATTCCTGCTGGTAGCTTCAGTTTTTCTACTAGACTGACCAACATCTTCTTTCGCGTTCAAGAAATTTTGTCTATCCACTTCTTAGTCCTCGTGTAAGTGTGAACACAAATTAGGTTATTGGTCTGCATAAATGCTTCTGAGCATTCGTCACAAGGACGGGATGCAAATACCCTTTTATCATGCACAACCTCTAGAGTCAGGTCTGTCCAGGCGGTGTAATAGGCTATACCTATCTAAGACTGATCCTATTCAGTCGACAATTACAAATTCAAACAACCTTTGACGAGCAATTACCATTATAATGTGAGTAAGAACATTGAATCGTCCCATTTTTCGTTGGTTTTTAGCTGAACTTTAAATTAATCAATAAACACCTAATACTCGACTACTTGAGAATGATAATAGTGACTCACTCTACACGATAACCAACCAACTATTTCTAACTCTTTCTCACTCCTCTCTGAACACGTAAAAGTATCTCATCCAAATCCGGAAGTAATGCTTCAGTTATCATTTTCATTGATAAGAAACAAACCCCAATATGAAACTGCATATGAAAACATGTCATTCTCTCTTTTCCGAAAACAATTCCTGTATTCAGAGTCTATTTCTATTTTATTTTAAAAAACGAGTATAATCGTGAAATACACCTTTCAACCTTACACCTTTATAAAAAGAAATAAAAAATTTTCGAGTAATTTATCTTTTGTATAGAAGAACGGTTGGATGACCTTCCAATTCCTCTAATCGATGTTATTTTTATTTCAATGGAGCATAATTATTGTACAAAGCATAGATATACTGAAGTATCGAAGGTATCGATACGTAATTTTCTTTCATACTTTATAGAACTATTTCAATGATATTAAAACTTGATGTGCCAGCATAGAGACCAAATCGGTTCCTCTATGACAAAAATGAAGGAATGGGAGGCATTATTTATAAAATAATTTGAAAATTAATTTATTGATATTTTCATTAAAACGTTAATTTTGACCATTTTTGAGTGTTCATTCTACTTGGGGAAACATTTTTTGACTGTATGAAGTAAGCATGCCTATACTTCTCAGATAAATAATGCTATTTCTGCCAATCGATGCATTTCTCTATCGGTCAACTCTTTTTAAATAATTTGCTTGAAAAGGGGGATTAAAATTAACCTCACGGAAGAATTAGGCATGAAGATTTTAAAAATTAAACTTTCATAAAAAAAATGAAACTATTGACACAATTTTCCCATTTTGTTGTTTTTATTTATAATACACAGTAGGTATAGTATGTACATATATATGTATATATGTATGTATATATGTATGTATGTATTTATGTATGTATGCATGTATGTATGTATGTATGTATGTATATATGGATAAGGCTGTCACGAGCGATGATCTTCATATGGAAAAAAGCCTAAGAAGAGTTTGATGCCTCTCGATTTAGTAGTTTCCAAGAAAACAAAATTTCCTGGAAAAATGATTTTTCTGTATTTCAAGAAAATTTTTGTAGACATAGGACAAAAATTTTGATGGGAGATAGTTTCCAGGAGTAGGACTGATTACGATTTCATAATTAGGTTAATGTTCTAGTAGTTTCCCCACAAAACGCAAGAAACGATAGAAACAATGTCAATAAAATATTGATACTGCTGTTTTCCAAGTACTTTAAGAAAACTACTGAAATAATAGCGCTGGAATTCTAATTAAAGACTATAATCGTATCGAACCAGGTCTAGAAAAATTTCGTAATTATTACTTTTGTCCTTTTTTAACCAAAAAAAAAAGCAATAAAACATCGATAAATCGATGTTCGTCAAAGATATCAATAGATAATTTCAGTTCATTTATGTATTCAAATTTGAGGTTTATGGAGTCGTTGAACTTCTAGGGAATGTATAATTAAGCATAAGATTATTAAATAAAATGAATTAAAATCTTATGGTGCTAAGAATTTGAATTACGGATGAATTTGCAAACTGGTCTTCTAGCAATGTTATGCTGGGCTAGAAATTTTTTTGTCGTTCCTAATATTTTTCAGGTGTGAAATGTTGTAAGTGTTGTAAAAAACACTTTACTGTCGTTCATAGCACGGTTTTTTTTTTTTGGTTTTTTTTTCATAAGTTCCTCATTTTTTGTCGCAAAGAATTCACATATTATCTAGATATATTCAAACAAATCGTTCAACATCAACATTGAATGGACAAGGCTCATATAATTCTTTAAGTTTTGTAGATCAAAAAATTTTTTGAAAAATCTGTCCAGCTTCAAATATCAAAGTAGATATATTGAGATACCCAACCTGTTTTTCCCATTTTAAAGTCCGTTCTCCCGTATTGGTCAACCTAATTTTTTTTCCTCACTCTCAGGCATTTTATCCACAGCTACTCAATGGCGGAGATATTCTTTTTTTTGCGAATTTATATGTACAAATTATTGAGTTCTACCATATTTTATTCTGTATCTTTCTTCCTTAACAGCTCGGCTACAAACTTAAACTTATCTCTTTTCAACTGCAACTGTCCGTATATTTTTTGTTCGCTTAGCCTAGCTTTGAAATACGTGTACGCATTATGTAGCCTAGATATATGTTTCTCGTTTTGGCTTACCTATACTTTTACGGGCCTCTGCTGTTGCTCGCCACATCGGGCTGAAAAATACGTTATTATTTGAATAATGCAGCGGCCGAGGTATTTGATCTTTTCTTTCTCAGGTAATTGGCTGTAAATTTATGGTGTGATTTCTGTACGAGGCGATGTGATTGGCAAAGAGATTCTGGGGGTTCTCGTCTCGATACCTAAGTGCGATCCATATAGTTAGGCTACCAGTTATTTGAATTTTAGCAGTCGGATCGCGCTGTAGAGGTTTTTGCCTTGAAAGTGTTTTTTCTCATCTACTAAATTTTACTCAAATTAAATACTTATTCGATCGGCTGGCACATATCGTCTAATGTAACTGAAAACATCGCGAATCGTGTGTTTAAAATTACCCTTGCTTTCAAGGTTTCAAGCTTACTTTTGGAAATCACAAAAAATTTAATTCTTATTACATTTCATATTGTTTCGTCCATTAGGGCATCCAATTTGTAAGCCCACGTGTATTATTTCAAAAATCCGGTAATATAAGTTGGTCACTTTGACCAACTACAAATTTTGGCAAAAACAAAATTTGAAAGGAGTCACAGAGGGGCGCAGAAACCGCATTTCCAGTGTGATTCTACATTTGGTACCAAATTGAGCAGTAGGAGCAAGTACTGAAATTTGCCGTTAGTTGTGTATCCTCCAACTTCAACTGCTACCCATCTCATAAACGCTCGTCAGTTATCCAGCCGGATCAACGGGGAGTGACTCCAGAACCACACCCGCCAGGCATCGCATTGTTTCCAGGCTGCTGCGAAGCTGTGGATCCGGGAACAGTAATATACGGTTTTTCATTTATTTGTTCTATATTTGTTTTTTTTATGGGAATCAAAATTTATGTGAAAATGATGGCCTGAAATAACTAAGCATGTGGTGGGAGGAGGTGGTTGATTTTGCTGGTGATTTGGATGTCTTGTTTGTTGTGGTGATTTTTCCTTATTCTTTCTAAATTGTCTTTTTCTTACACTTGGCCATGCAGGTGTTTTCACTTATTTTTGTTTGCCTATCTGTTGGCTCCTTTTTGTTTGATTGTGTGACTTTTTTGGACGTCACAATGTATAGTGTGAAATGATTACGTAAGTTTCTTAATTTTCAACATTTTTCATTAGTTAAACCAACTTCCAATGGGCATAACTTTGATCTTGATCTTGATGTTACGAAAAATCCGGAGATAAGCCCTCGAACAAATTAGGCTCATCACTAGATTCCAGAGAGCATTAGCTCGTTGCACGTGTGTCTGTTCTAATGGTGAGGTTATGGCTGAAGAAAATACATAATTCATTAGCTGCGTGAATCATTCTTAAAACCATAATTTCACCTTGCTTCGAAATGAACATCCGTTAAAACTAAATTAGGTTGACCTAGTACGATAGTGTACATTTTTTCCCCATCCAAACAACTCTTCTTCCTTATTACTTGGACGTATAGTCAGTCTAGAAGAAAGTCACGTGCTGACAGACAGCATGCGTTAGAATTATGGGCAGCTCGTGACTCGATCTCTTTCCAATAATTTTAGTTTTCTTGCGTATGTACGTTTTTGGCAAATATTCATCATTGTATTGAGTGAACCCAAATTAAATGAGTAAAATATTGCGTAAGATCGTAAAACATATTATCCTCTTATGCAGTCTTACTTAATAATATGTGTATACAGCACACCTGTAGAGGTTCGTTAACCTTGCACGTTTACATCGCACCACTATTCGATAATCTAACGTTTATTTTAATTACTGAAACGCTTATAGGTACGTATTCCTGTAGAAGGTATAGGCTATTGGTGTCACATATTACAGATAGGTGTATAGGTACTTAGTGAAACATCTTATAGAAGGAAAGAATGAAAAGAAATAATCCATATACCCTTCGCATAGACATTGACTCCGACATTACCGGAGAAAGTAAACCTGGCTGAATGACCTCGATATTAGGAGAATTTAGAGAGAAAAAAAAAATTCTTCTTATTTTAACATCCGATATTTTAATTTGCATAACAAGTTTTTCGAATTAGGTGCACACGGTTTTAACTAATATTATGGTCATTTTGGCCAAAGCCTATCAGTTGCTACATAGATTGTTGCTCTGATGAGAAACCAATCGAACAAGTCTATTCCTTTGTCAAGATCACCATCCATACAGACATCATTCACTTTTTTCTTCTTCACGATGACATAGGTAGGTATCAGGGATGGGCGTGATCCGAATCCAAAATTAATGATACGTATCCGTGATTCGAATCAATTTGTAAATGACTTGATGTTCTCAGATCATTGTTGATAAAGTGATAGTAGTGATCATTTTTCAGTTTGGACTTGGATTCTTCGTTTACTTTTCACTTTTGCCTACAAAAATTTCCCATAAGGTCATACAAACATATACTAACATACCAAGATACCTCATACCATACATATACGATGCGCTGTACTATGTTTTAAAAATGATCCGAAAAGTGATCCGAATAAATTTAATTCGAATCACTTTTTAAGCAGTAATTCGTGATCCGTGATTCGAATCAAATATTAAATCTTATCCGTGATCCATGATTCGAATCAAAACATTTTTGATTTTACCCATCCTTGTGCTTAGTATCTATGATACGAAATTCGAATCAAATTTAAATCTTTATTCGTGATCCGTGATTTGAATCAGTTTTTGAATGATTCAGTATGTTTTGTAAGTGATTTGATTGGAATTTTTTTTCAAGTGGAGATTCGTGATTCGCGATTCGAATCAAGTTGAGTCCATATTTGTAATCCTTAATTTGAATCAAAAAATTTATGATTTTGCCCATCCCTGATAAGAATGTAATCTATTCTATATATCTTAATTTTTAAATATATATATATATATATATATCCATGTTACAAAAAAAGTGTAAAATTCAGGGATTTCATAATATATTACCTGGCAACACTTGAATAGAGTGTGAAATGATTAAAAATAAATACTTATTTACGGGTCACATAAAATGAATAAGTCATTAATCGTTATAATACTAATGAGGTGAAATGATTAAGTATGTAAGTACTGTTTGTGTTGTACGAACTTTTTTTGTCTTCTTCTTTCTCTCTTAAAATTTCATTTTTCTTACTGTCGAAATCATCTCACACATCTGGACCTTACTACACAATGATAATCCTCCATGTTCTAAAAGTCTCAGTGATGGAGAAAATCAGGATATGTTTTAGAAACAAGATTTGGAGCACAATTTATACCAAATTCATGGTAGGTATTACGCAACTTCAGTTAATTTTCAGTGAATTTGATACACTGGTCCACAGCAACATTTTTACATTAGAAATGACACTCTTGTATCCTTTATTTTTATTTTCACAAACATTTGCTACATCTACTCACTAAAATGACCACTAATAAAAATAACACTACCATCTTAGTCTATCTGATGGCATTAGCCTAATATCTGTAACTTCTGCCTGTTCGAACAAAAAAAAAATTTCATTTTACACTTCACCCAAATTTAATTAGGCATTTCATAAAAAGCCTAAAAATTTTTAGACATTTCACGAAGTCCCTGATTTCACAATTTGCTTGTAACAAGTATAATATGTAACAAAATATTATAAAAAATAAAGGCCTGACTGACTGACTGACTGACTGACTTGACTTACTAATGACCAGCCAAAACCCGCTGCACCTATTGACTTGAAATTTTGAAGGTATTCCTTACATGTCATAGCGAATGCTTACTAAGAAAGGATCTTCTAAAATTCCATCTCTAAGGGGGTTAAACGGGGTTCACATATATCTTTACGTATTTCTCAAGATTTTTTAGGACGGATATCAAAACGGCTTTTGTTTTTAAAACGTCATTCGACGAATTTTCAAATAATTGTTTTTTGATTTTCGCAAATTTCCAAGTCAGACGGGTTTTAATGTACCTATTTCTCAATGCTATAAAAGGCATTTGTAAACACCTATTGCTTCATTAGACCATTACACATGCTAAATTTTGTCTCGATCGCTGTTAAGAAATACGCCCTCCAGTTCGTTGACAAATTTTGTTTTATCGCCTCTCTGTGGCACTGAGATAAATTTCAGTAAGAACCTATTTTGGGCTAAATTTTATGAAAAATATATTTTATGCCTGTATTTTTGGTGTAAAAACTATCACTTTCAAGGAAAATTGTAAAAACAGAAAGCAGTAGCAAATATTTAGCCCCCGGGAAAACGCAAAATAGGTTGGGGTAGTGGCTATTTATCACGTACTCGGGAAAGGATCCCAAACATTTTCCTACAATAAAATCTTTGCTGGAAATCATCTGCGTTTCACAAAGGTTTTTCACAAATTTTCCTGCATAGGCTAGTAAGGAATGTGTGTGTAATAAGAAACATATGACCCTAAATTATTGACCAAAAAAACAGGCACCATCTCGGCCAAATGGATAAGTCTGCGATTTTTTTCCCACTTGCTGCGGTCTCATGTAATCGTTCCATGTTCAAATCTCAATTGTAGCAACATCTACATTTTTTTTTTCAATTCATTTTTTAACACAATTTTTTTTTTTAAATAGGTTTTATTTTTTTAGTCAAATCGTTAGATACCTATCAAGCTGACCGAAGTGTTCTGCAAAATTCGAAGCCTGGTTAGCAACAAAATTAACCGGTTCAAAAATCATAATTTTTTTTCATTTTCAAAGGTCCAGTCATTAAATTTCTCAGAAAAATTAAATTTCGATATTTTCGATGATATAGGTAGATTATCCCAAAAATCTAAGTAGGTATGTATAGAAAATAGGGGCCTACGTTTTCATTCGAGGAGAAAAAATTACCAAATCTTTTGCACAAATCATTATAAATGAGTTTTTCCATAAAATTAAGACCCAAAACTTCTCGCTAATCAGTTGTAATTTTTTGAAATTTTTTTTACTCTTTATTTTTATTTTTCTATGGAGTGGGAGAAATTAATCTTCATTTAAAATGTACATTAGAGTAATAAGTGCTGTAGGTTTTGTCGACTTGGGGAATCGAACCTGGGACCTACATATTCGCCAGCTAAAAGCGGTGAACTTAACCGCACGGCCATCTCACCGCCGACTATAACTGGCAAATGTATTTTATATTAGACAAGGTATGGCGGTTCCCACACACTCCCCCCCTAGAGAGACTCAACACGAGTTGAACGACATTAGATGCTGTGGGAGGTTAGGTGGAATCAGAAATGCCTCTTATACCTATATGCACAGGCTTATACTACCTATACGGGTTCTATTTCCACTTAATAGGGCGCCATCTATCGGCAACTCAGGTTAGGAAGGAGAGTTGTGAGTTCCACCATGCACCACTAAGGTGCGTGTGTGTCCAGCACGCATCAAGGGTCACCAGATGTAGGTTTTGTCAGCTCGGGGAATTGAACCTGGGACCTACATATTTGCCAGCTAAAAGCGGTGAACTTAACCGCACAGCCATCTCACCACCGACTATAACTGGCGAATGTATTTTATATTAGACAAGGTATGGCGGTTCCCACAAGTGCGATAAGAGGTTGAGATATATTAATACTATTATTTAGTTTTGGCGAATTTTTGCGACCATTGTTTCTTTAATTGGAGGAAAAATACGAATTAATACGCAAAGGCGTCGAAACAAAAATGCAGCTAAAATTTTTCCAATTTGCTAACTTTTTGCCAAATAAACGAACGGTTTGATAGTTTTTTGAAAGGAAAAACTTTTTGCTGCATTAACTTATTCATTGTATTGTTTTTTCTGTGGCAAGAAAACAAATCCTGACAAACGTGCAGTAAAGGATTTCAAAAGTAGCTAAATGATTTTATAGTTATCCTTCATCACCCGTCCTCGATTGTGAAAGTTGTCAAGAAAATATAGACATTTTAATTTTTTTTTTTCCAATTTGTTCGGTTGAATTACAATATATTAGCGAGAATTTTCTCATTAACATCCTAGTTTTCCTTATTTCTAAAATACTTTTCTTTTTTCGTTCTTCGATTATGGTTGTGAGGATATCATCCTGAGTGAGGATTAAGGCACTCGAACCCCCAATGACAGTTGCTGCCGAAAGGTTAGGAATTATGTGCACTGCATGTTAAACACGTTCGTTTGTAATTACTTGTAAATTCTTGAAAGCACGTAACAATTACCGGACTGTGTCTAACCCAGAGTTTACTCTTGGGGTTGGATATTAGTGCACGTGCCAAATTTTATTGGTTGTCATAGCAGCTGTAAAATTCAATGTAATTAATTAGCACACATATATATGTATTTTGTACATTGGTATGTGTGCTTGTGTGCGTATTCGTGTTCAGAACCTGGCATAAAAGGCGCCAATAAACACTAAACTTCAGCCAGTATTCATTGAGATTGGCTCTTCCATACTCTTGTACAAAGCTGGTAAACATGCAAAGCTGTGATTTAGAATCTCTTTCCACGATGTAAAGTATTCCACAATGATAATACTGTATTCAAGACATCAAATCAGTACCTGCAAACATTATTACAGTTAACATTTATTCTGAAAGCCAAGTAGATATACCTATTATTTTTTATTACTAGAAATCGTTCAATCATATTTATGACAAGAATAATTTCAATATATTTACGTATGTATTATTTTGGTGTTTCTTCAAGAATGTGAAATTGATAACAAGTTAATGCTTTTATTTTGTTTTGAAATGGAAGAATGTAGGTAGGTAGTTTCTAAACTTTTTTGTGAGTAACAAATATTGTTTTTTTCCACTTCAACAATATTATATAATTATGCTTCTTACAATAATTTTATTGATTCCAAAGATATGAAAAAATAAAAACATAATTTTCAAAATTTCTTTAATAAGATGTAGGCACTGCCTTTATAAGTAACTGAAAAAATATTAACGTAAATTATTTTTTTCAGAACATAAAACCGATTTTTTTTTAAATTCTAAGAAGAATGAAAAAAAATTTTTAATTTCTCCAACAGGATCTAGGTACTGAAATTACTGAAGTCAGTACTCGTTTCCTTAATCATACAGACTTATACTCCAATTCGGTAAAATTTTATGTCAAAATTTTTAAATTAGCGCTGATTTCAATAACTCGAGTATCCCTAGATTTTTGTGGAGAATTTTATTGTTCTCTTTTTAGCACATTTTTATTGTTTTTTCGTTGCTTTTTTTGTTAATTTTTCGAAGTTGGTATTATTTTTGAAAAAAATTTATTAATATACCCTAGGCTTAATTAGTCCCAGACACACATCAAAAAATGACCCAAAGTGGAAAAAATCAAAGGTTTCTTTTCTGAAAACTCTTCGTTCAGCCCCCTCCAATAAGCTCAGCCTAACTCAACTTCCAGATTCTTAGAGGAACACTCAAAATTGTGGATAATGTGCCGCCTAATTTAATTTTTTGTAAGTATCTCGAAAAATATGGAAGATACGAGGTCTTATTCCTCTTTCAATTCCAAATCCACTGATGAATAATACGATCCAATTTACTGTAGTGGAAGCACCTTAGTGGGGCTGAAAAACCTATCGAAATTTGTATGTTTTCAGAAAATAACTGGAAAAATTTTGATTAAATTTTTTTCCTTTTTCAAACAATAATTGTCCTAGACTAAATGCTTTTTCGTTTCATTATAATTCCAGTAGATCGAACTGGAGAAATTTTAATTTTTTTTTAATTGGTTCGATTTTTTGACGGAAGTTACTTTCAATGATTTTTCATTTCACTTTTAGCAGCCATTGTACTTCAAAACAAACAGTTTTTCGAAGATAATTCAAAACCTATCACATCGATTATAAAAAAAATTGAATGGGACTACAATGCGATCATAACCTGTATCATTTTATAACAGTTCATTAAAATCGGAGTCCAAGGTGAGAAATTATGCTTGAACAAACAGAGTGAAAAAGATGAAAAAGAAAATAATTATGCAGATCGAATTGAAATCCTCCTCCTTTTTTTTTGAGTCGATTAAGAATACTCTTCTAGCACAAATATTATCGATCATTTCTGCATTAAAAATATTACTTTTTAAATATTCTGTGAGGAAAACAGAAAATTCTACACCTACAATTCATTTAAGGTCAGACATTGGTTCGAATCACTCTGTGAATACTTATGGTATACCTACGTAGATAATAATATTCAGATACAAACATTCTTCAAGCCACTCAAATGATCTTAAAGAGTTTATAGAGGAAAGAGGTGCTATAATAGTATAAAATTGTTCACACATCTTAGTACCTGAAGTCAAACCATAAAGATTTGTTATTATATAGGTTTTCAAAGAAAATCTACATAATAAAACCAACCTGTACTGAGACCCAAGGTCGGAAGTTGGTTTATTTTTCGTCTCATGACCCTAGGAATCTTCTAGAACTATTATCTAAAATGCATATTTATATGATAATATTATACACACACTTTGATCCGATAGTCATAAAACTGGATACACTTATTTTTATCTAAACGAAGATGAACCATGTTGTTTTTGGTCCAGATCGGCCACATAGTGCATTCGGGACGTCCCATTATGTTGCATTTTTGGAAATTAAATGGTTCTAAAATGGGTAACTTTTAAGCGATAATCACGTAATTTGATACAAACATCGAATAAGTATATTATATTCTATCATTCTGCAAAATTCGGATTCAATCTGTTTCACGGTTCATGGGTAGAAGTTGACATGAAAAAATCTTCAACTATTACTGAGAAGAGTAGATAATTTCAGATGACACAAAAAACTATCTGGAAATCAGACTTGTTATTATTTCATGTTCTTATTGTATTTATTATTTTATTTATTTATTAATTTATATTTTTTGATTACGACAACCTACATTTCTATAGTGGCTTGCTACGCTAGTTTTTTTATTGATTTTTTTATTTCATAGAGATCAATCATTTTTTTGCAACACGTAAGTAGGAACTTAAATTAATCTAGCCCCCCGAGTTACGAACCGAAATCAAACAAGAACTTACGCTATCATTACTATTATAATGTAAATACTACCTATTTATTTGAACATCAATCTTCTTCCGTCTGCAGTAAGTTTTTTTTTTTTGTTGTAAATCTAAATCATATTAATAAAACGATACCTACTCCAACGGTGTGCACAATATTATATTTTCTCTGGAGAATCTAGGTAAATACACATAATCACTATACGTAAACTTTATGTTATAGATTTTTAAAAATTTTTTTTTTGTAATTAAGAAGAAATCTTTGAAACCGATAATCGTTTGAGACAGCTTCAATGGTTTAAACCTAGAAAATATTTTTTGGTAATTTATTATGAAGATGATTAGCTTAACTTTTTCTCTCCTCCCCACCAATAAAAAAAAAATTTAAATATATAAACATTTAATCAACAATAGTTTTTGTAAAGAGGTGGAAAGAGAATAAGATAATTATTTAATTCATTTTTGTAAGATGAGGAAGTTCTATATCAAATTCATATTATCGACCATCTAGAGGTTAACTGAGAGTAGCGAGTGGTTGTTCAACCATTAGGAATTCGTAAAATTTATATTATGTAAAAGCACCAAATGAATCAAACCGATCTCATCGACATATCATGCTGAAAATTTTGACTGAACCTAGTTTTGGATCTCGACTTCATATGCGAAATTCAGCATTCAACAACTAGACAGACTACAGCGTAATATATTTTCACATCTTTCTTTGAACTGCCTTAAAAGTACGCTGGATGCAGTTTGCATTAGGAAAAGAATATGAGTGGATTGATCCGTAAATTGTTCGAGACCCAGCAGAATGCAATCAGCGATGCAATAAAGGTGCCGTACAGACAAAGTTTGGGGAATTCTCTGTGGCTTCTTGAATTACCATAATAAGAGGCAAAATACAACTAGCAATATACCTAACATATCATTTATACAAGAAATTTCGGAAACAACTCAAACTATTCTCCTTTTTGTCCCTACTCTCCATGTGTAGGTACCAACCTATGTAAATTACATGTTGTACTATGCACTTCCTTTTATAACAACGATAAGATGACCAGCAATTCTACATTATTTTGTCACTATAATTTTTGGTATATATAAGTGTGGAATACCTTACATCGTGGAACAGATTCCACTACAGAAGGTAGTCTCTAATTTTTTCATGTTTACCAACTTCGTACTCAAGTGTGGGAGAGCCAACATCATCAAACACTGTTTGGTGTATACTGGCGCCTTTTATACTTGACTCCATACACGCAAACTTACTTTTTAAATACATTCATTTTTATACATATGTATTGGTGACTAACTGTGTTGTACTTCATAGATGACATAAAGTACAACGAATGTACTTGTCAACATGAAATTTATCACAGTCTTATAATTATGGATTACGTAAAGAATGCAATAGGTAATTCATGCAAAAGTGAAGTATGTTTAACGTGTAGTGCACTAAATTAGCCAGCCTTTCATGGTGACTGTTGTCGAGGAGTCCGAGCCCCTAATACCTGTGGTCGGTATGATCCCCACAGTAAGAATGCAACTTCTTTCATCTGTGCAGATTCTCAGTAAGGACTGAGCTGTAAAGGTCCATAACTTGTGCACTAATTAATTTGACAACATGAGACAGTAACAAATGTCTCGATCCAAAAAAGATTATGTATCATTCATGGGTAACTAAATCAGTTTTGAATTCCTTCAATTCTACCGATCATTTCCTCTAATGTTGAATTTTCATTCGGTTGTTTCAAAGAAAAAGAATGCTAATAGGCCAAAAATAAACTAACGTTATTCTTCTCCTGAGATAAATATTCATAAGTAAATATATGAGTCGACGATTTTTTTTTTTTTAGGGAGATTGTTACAGTGAGAATTGTGTCTAATTAATTTGAAGCCCAGCAATGAATTTTTCTTCTAAACGGTCATAACTTTAAATCATAAGTGATTCGAAAAATCATTTTTGAAGTAAATAAGTAAATTTTCCCTCGGTTTTGCACACGAGTTACATATTTTGAAAAGTTATCAACTTTTTTCCCAATGTCATAGATAAGTTTATCTCTCCCTCCCCTCCGAGGATGAAAAGAAAATCACCGCCAAAGTTAAGTTTATGTGTGTATTTGAAATGCATGAAAATTGGTATTCTTCGAATTTTTCATTCTGGAGATATTAATGTTTCGATTTTTGGAAAATATCAAGTGATTTCTGACAAAAATTCATTTTTTGTTCGC
Source organism: Ericerus pela (assembly GCA_011428145.1). Taxonomy (NCBI): domain Eukaryota; kingdom Metazoa; phylum Arthropoda; class Insecta; order Hemiptera; family Coccidae; genus Ericerus; species Ericerus pela. The sequence goes on along the minus strand of WOFM01000526.1, from coordinate 1,305,877 downwards.
TGTTTTTTCTTAAAATGTCATTCAAATACACGTTAGTTCATGAAAAAAACTCGTACAAAATATGCTACTCCACTTACTTCAATATTAATGCTGTATTTTAAATTATCTTCGTTTATTTTCTGGCTACAGAAACATAAAAGCTAAGTGTCTTTATGTAAATTTGTTATTAATGCACCGTTTTATGAAGGTAGGTACCTATTTCATTACAATGATGCTATTTTATAATCGTTTAAATAATTTCATTCAATTATTTCCTCGAATTCGCGAATCGTTTACCCAAAAATAGAAAATTTTTTCAACTATCGCAGCTGCTCCTTGGAAAAATGACGAGACGATACTAATTAACGGTAGATACGAGGTAAGTATACTAGTTAAATGACGTAACTTTAGGTAAATATCAATATTACTTTATTTTAATTTCTGGCACTCATTTACGTTACTTTCTCATCATTTATAGAAAATAATAATCAAAAAATTACCACGTAGATACTGAGCAGAAATTTTATCAGGTTATACGAAAATCAAAGATCATGTATCTGGTACGTAGTTTATGTTAATGTTTCATGCTAGAAAATTAAAATGGTTTTTATGGCAAAGTGTGATGGAAGAGTTTTCTTATTTTCTGTTTTTTTTTTTTTTTGGTTTTTTTTTTGTGGGAAAGCTCTTATTAGGAGAACTTAGGTGGAAAAAACTGGGTTTTCATGTAAGGCATAAAGAATTCCAGTATACGGCTCACCAAAACCACCTTTATTTATTCTTCAAAACAAACAATGTTTTGTGTTGGATCCGAACTAGAGACATAATTATTATGGAAATATTTATCTAGTAATATCGTAGATATTAACTTGGATATCACCATATTATGAAAAATCGATGCGATGTTTTAAAGTGCTAATAAAAATACCACTTTGTCGAGAGCAGGTGATACCGTGATAAAGTTCTATTTCATAACATATCTAACAGTTCTTTTTTTGTAAGGTTTCTCTGTTATCATTTTACCAGTGTTTTTGAAAATTATTCAAAGAATTGATGGCTATAAAGTTACAAAATGCAGAAATTTGAAAATTTAAATATTAGCTCTGTTTGATAGGACTACACCAACATACACGGTAGGCGTAGATAAGTAATAGTATACTTCGTGTAGATGTATACATGGGCCATTTAATGTTATCATTTATAAAGGAATATAACAGATCCAGAAACGTGCACTGCAGCATTTAGAGCTTGCGAGGGTTCTATTTTTGTTATTTATTTTGAATTTTCAATTTATTGATAAATTCATTGCAAATAATTTGTTATCTCAACCTTTGAGTTTGTAACCATCACTTACGGCCGAATGCAAGAACAATACTTAAGAATCAACAGTGACTTGAGAATTACTTAACAACGTTATAAATATATATATATATATGTTTATGTACAGATATAATTGATAATTGAAAAAACAAGAATTACTTAAGCATCGTTCTTGCATTTGGCCCTTACAGTTATATACTTGCAGCTTTGGCATTTTTATATTTTGGTTACTCCCTTTCCTATTATCTCCCCTTTACATTTATAGACCTCCTATAAAAATAGAGCCTAGGCTAATGCCCTGACATACTGAATCCAACACATCATTCTTCATCATTGTAGTTTAATTCGGAATTAATTTTGGATCAAAGTTAAGGTTTTGTGGTCCCCTTGACCACAGGATGAATCCTATTTAGCAAGTGATTGATGAACTTCATCTTCCAATTAGGGTTTAGGGTAAATGGGGGTTCATTTATTGAAAAAGCCCCAAAATATACCACCAATACGCACCAAATACATCCTCAAAAATGCTATGTACATATGCATCATAATATGCTTACAGACATACTCCTCCAATATGCTTCAGAAAATGCAGTGTACATATGCCTTGTAATACACTTACTGACATATGCCTCAAACATGCATCAGAAAATTCAATGTACATATTCCTTGTAATATTCTTGCAGACATACGCCTCAAATATGCCTTAGAAAACACTGTGTATGTAAACCTAATAATATGCCTACAGACATATACCCCAAAATACGGCTTCAAAAATGCTGCGTATATATTCCTTGTGGGGTTCACCCGCACCCGCCAAGATAGGCTCAGCCTATACACGCACACGACAAGGCGCGTGAATAATTATTAACACACGAACCACCGATCAAACTCACGCCAATCGGTGGGTAAAACGTGATACTTGCCGACACTATATCGAGTGACCAACGGCTTACGGCAAGTAGCGCGGTCCTACGTGGATACACATATACGCGCACTCGCCGATATGCCGCTCAACTACCCGCGTATAATTCGCGCGTCGCCGTGTCCTATGATTGCCAGCATGTATGAGGACTCGGCTCTCCATACGTACCTCATACGGACACGCAATAGGGCGTACATTTGTACGCCCCAATATCTTCTGGTGGGAAACTCCCATTCCCACATTCCGCATATGACTCCAATATGCTTCAGAAAATGCAGCATACATATGCCTCACAATATGCCTGCAGACATACACCTCAAATATCCCTAAGAAAACACAGTGTAAATACACCTTGCAATATGCTTGTAGACATACACCACAAAATACACCTCAGAAAATGTAGTGTACATACACTTTGTAAAAGTACACCAGCAAACAAAACAAGTCTATGTACGCCTCATAAACGCTTACAGGCATATGCCTCAAAATACGTTTCAGAAAACATAGTGTACATACACCTTCTACTACACCTGTAGACATACGCCTCATAATACACAGCGGATGATTGAGAGGCAAATATACGCCCTCATTTCCACAGCAGTTTGGCTGCGTTCACAAGCTCCAGGAATATGCCAGGCGCCTATACACTTTATTTCACATCGCATTTACGCCTCGGACAATTGGTGAGACGTTATCATGTTCTTTTTATCCCCATAAATAGGCCCCATTGATGCACAAATGCCTCCATACGCCTAGATTTATACATTGTATGCCCTATTTTCAGTAGTACCTTCAGCTATATGAAGTTGAATGACAAAATTTCTGCATATAATCCGCACAAATATATAATTCTCCAAAAAAATCCGTACATCTGCACTGGTCATGAATATAGTTGTTGTTGTTTGTTATGTTGGCTAACCGCTGTGCTATATCTGGAGTGTCTTACATAGATACCGCCTCTATTTTCTCTATACTACAGTGTGGAAGATCCCCGTTAATTGGCGGTTATCATTTGTATAGATTCATACAAGCGATAGGATGATTATTTAATGTCCAGTTGACAATTATGGGGGTACTACCAAATATACTGGAACAGATTTTTCCACTAAATGAGCTGCATATTTAATCCTTTTATTCAGTGCATTTCTCATTCAAATTCATGAAACTGCTTTTTAATTTCTTCAGGAATATTATTTCCATACGTAAGAAATTTTTAAATAAAAGTGAGCCTAGCAATTTTTCGCTTCGTTTCCATATTTCGAGTTTAAAATAAATTATAGTAGTTTTAAATTTTCAGAAAAATTAGTGAAACAAATAATTCAAGGTCACTGTAACTTTAGATACCTGTACAGTTCAAACACATTTATGGTAAGAAAATTTCATTTTAACTAGCAATTTTACACTAGCAAAGGCATCGTATATTTTCTTTGTCAAATTTTTATAATGTCTCTGACTGTTTGTAAATTCAGTTTGTCACAAATAGGTAGAAATGTCCATTTAAGTTCGACACGTTTTATTCTCACTTTGAAGGTCCTACATGATAAACAGTTTGTCTGGGATTTGCATTCGACTTTATAGTATGGAAATATTGTCAAAGAAATATGATGAAGTTGATTTATTGGCAGCATGAACTTTACCTTGAATAATATTTTTCTAAGAAACCAAAAAATAGTTGTCTAGTTCTCTTTTTACGGACAATGTCTCTATTATTTATATCGTAAATTTTAATATCACACATTATTCGTTTGAAAATGATTTTCTCTCGTGGGAATAAATATTTATCATCCATTTTCGGGAGTCACTCTAAGTACAGAAAAACTGGGTTAGCAAATGAGTTGAAGTTGCTCGGAGCGATTAGAATGGCTTACTTTGTACAAGTTGATGCAACTGTGACATTCAGTTTTGTTTTTGTTTGGAGGCAAGTACATTCAATATAAAAATAAAGAGGAAAAGTCAGAAATTATTAAACAGGTACCCAAAATTTTGAAAATACAAATTAACTGCTTGGTTTGGATGCTAGGCTAATTAATATCTGAAATTTCATATAAAATTCGCAGGAACTGCTATTTGCTGCCCAATGGTGCATTTGTGCGAATTTGTATAACAATTGTGACTGTGTTATTAAAATAAGATGGACAAAATAATAATTTAACATACCTAGGAGTAAAAGAATAAATAAAACCAATGATGTTGCATTTTAATTAGGCTAATTATCAAATTTACAACTACAATCCCCTTGAGTTTCTACTTTTAATGTCCCAAAGTTATAGGCTAGTGTACTTAAATGAAACCCTGATAAAATAGTATACTACACACCAAAGTTCAAAAGTGAGCATTTACATGGGAAGGAAAGTTTATGAAAGGAGCGTAATAAGTGAGCAATTCCAAAGTCATATAAATTCACTTTTGAACCTTTTTGAGGAAGATATTTTTATAATTAGGAAATGATCAGAAAATAATGTAATCATTAATTAGAAATTTTAAAGAGAAAAAATAATCAAAATAAACAAATATAGACATAGCGACGTCTTTCTATCAATTAGCATTTTTGGCGTAGTTAATATGGTGTTGACTAGACAACGCAGACGTTGCAAGTTCAAATTCCTCAAGTGACCAATGAATTTTTCATTCAAATAAAAATTCTAAATTGATGGAAAATCACATTACATTACGGTTAACATCATTCATCAATGATAAGTACTACTTTCCACTTGCAAAACACGATTGTAAAAATTCCCTTATATTATGTAGGTACCTATTATAATAAAAAATAAATAAACAAAAAATTTCCAGCAGCTGTTTGTCATCTTCAAAATGATTGCTCGTATATTTTGGAAAATCATTTAATTTCAAAGTAACATAATTATTATTTTTGAGATGAGGTTATACTGATTTCAATTCTTTAGTTCTTCCACAATTGGGCACACTAGCCTAGATCTTGATAGACAAATTTTAAAAACAATATTTTATTAACTATGCGAATGAAAAGTACTCACTTTTCTCTCTTTTGAGAATAAAAAAAAAGCAACCATTTGTCAATAATATTATTACAGGGGGGAAGAAAAATGACTACTTTTCTCTACTTTTCTCCTAGAAACATAGAACTAAAGAGATGTCTAACACTCCATACGTGCTGTGGTTTTGAAATTGCACGTTTTGCACATCCAAAGCTGCGCTTATTTCACTGTGAAAATAGACATCTCCATACTAATACACATACACTGTCAAACTACAACACATGCGCAGTAACAAATATCGGAATTAGAAATGTTTTATCCAGGTTCTTTCTTTGACATATTTTTGATTGGGCATTGCAGCATTGGACATCTCTTTAGCTTTGTGTCTCTGTTTATTCTCAATTTTTAACAGGTTCCTATCAAAAGTATGACTGATGCACAGGTGCATATGACTTTGGATTGAGAAAAAGATTATGAAAATTATGTTTTTCGTTTTTTAGTTAATAAAATACTTTACTATATAGTGTCTAAATGTAAGTGATTACGTGGGATTATACCACCAGTGGCCATTGGCTTGTGCCGCAACATTCGCAATTCATTCGCAATCACTTACTTTTCTCCCTTGTATAGTAAGGTACCATATCGCTTCTTAACGCTATATTCACTGGTTTTTTTTTTTATGTCAGTTCTATTTTTTGAAATAAAGTATTAATTTATCTCAAATGAACTCGTTCCTGGACTTCGCTAGTTAACATCGCTCTTTTTGGCTATGATTCACATTGATAGAGATTGAATACGCTGTCGACTTATCTATTTATAATCATTCAGTAGTATAATGGATTTTTGATGTTTGTAAAGATAAACAAAACATTATACTGATTCATCTGTGACATTATACAGTGAGATTTTTTCACATTTTAATCTTTAAATATTTTAAAAACAATCTACAAGAAATGAAAAATTCTTCCACTTCATTTTCCTGTAAGTATATTTAGACTCTAACCTCTTAGGTTGAGACACCACATGACATGGGTGTAGTATCTGTGTTAATGCTAGAGTGGAACAGAAGTCAGAAAAATACCTCTGTTCTGCCCACAGTTATATTCCTCATATAATTATTATACCTCATAGGTCCCTTTTCCACTTGAAAACATGCCTCAAGTCCAGAAACGTAGTCAAAATGACGTATGGGTCAATTGGTAAAATATTACCATTTATTAGTTTGTAAAATCGGACCAATATTACTTATAGTTGATGTTGTTTTCTCTTTAAAAAATTTTACATTGCAGTTTTAAAAGTTTCAGGTTGACAAATGTTTTCAAATCCCCTCTCTTCTACAAAAAAGTATTTCTCTAAGCTCCAGCTGAAGTACATCAAACGCTCAAATTAAGTGGTATATTAGCAATGGGGTTTGTCAATACGGAAGTTTCTTTTTCCCAGTGAAAAAAAGTGGCACACTCAAAGGGAGCGTAAAAAAAAAAAATAAAAAAAAATAAGGTCTTAGGTATACGCGTTCAAGGGCTCAAGCTTTGCTACAAGTGACCTCTAAACGTCTGCCAGTTTTTTGTATAATATTCTCAGAAATATTCATTGCGTGGGCAAATGCTACGAAAATTAAGTTCGGTTCATTTGACGGTTCAAATTGCGATAATTCCCTTTCATCGCGGGTAATTAAAATAGGATGTTAGTGACATGAGATTTGAACAGGATGGAAACGAAAATGAAGTCATAAGCGTAGTATGATGCTGTATCTTCAGTTTTGATAGGAACCTCTAATTCTCTCTGAATTGCATCGTCGTAAGCGTAAAAATTTTTTGGCAGCTTTGAGCGACACTGAGCTACATATCAACCTTATTCAACGAAAAAAAAAAAAAAAAAAAAAAAAAAAATCAAAAAGCCATAAACAATATGTAGAAATACCTATTAAAAAATTGTTGGCAGAATTTTTTCAAAAATTTACAATAAATCATGATAAGACTACATTACATTCGCTTAAAAGGTACGTTTAGGAGCAATAATTTTTTTTCGCGAAAATTTGAACGTATTTAAAAATGCAAATTTTAATCAAAATTTACAAATTTTTACTTCATGCGTTAACACAGAAAATATGATATAAAACTGTGAGATCATTTTCGGAAATTTCACCTCCGACGTGAAACATTTTCGTATAATCATATTATACCTGCTGTGAAGAAGTCTAGCGCAGCAGCAGATCCACTAGAAAACGTTGGTTTTCAAAAATCAACTAAATGCTAAAGTTCGTAACTATTAGTTCAAAATTGGGCTACCAGTTTTAGGGCACAAAATCAGAATAAAATCGTACTGTCCTCTTTGACTATACACAAAACGTGGGGGAGACTGGAATACCATAATACACGTACGTTTCCAAAGCTTACTTGCCTTTAATTTTTGGACATACTGGTTCCATAGCATTATGTATCATACACCTGGTAATACTTTGTTTATTTACTATCCTCATCCAGTTTCTTGTTCAAAAGTTAGTGCAATGTTTATCAAAATTATACCAAGTGTAACCAGTGGAAGAAAAATTGAGCATTCAAATTTTTTGATGTGTTTCAAAGAAGTTCAATGCTTAGTAATTAATTATTCAGCGTTAAAAACAATCAAAAATACTTCGATTAATTATAACGTTAATTTCTACGAAGAAGGTGAACCTCGTGTACTATGGTGTAAATTTTCTTGTGTACCTACCATAGAACATACCAACTAACAATAGCTTTTAATTTTATGAAAATAATTTGTAGAATTAAAACTGCACAAATACATAAAACATTGGAACTTGAGAAAGTTCCGAATATTATAAAAGATGTCTTAAATTAAAAAATTCACGAAGAAAATATCACAATTGAAACACAATCAATTTTCCTTGTAATAACTACCCATATTATTACAATTCAAATAGCAGATATCATCTGTTATCAAAATATAATATTACATTTATATGTATAGCAGATCGTGTTGTATTGAAAATAAATTCTGTTTTTTTAATTCAAAATATTTTTTTCTTATCGGATTTAACATGTATCATGATACACCACTCTCATTTCCATACTACACTAGAGTGGTGTACCATGGAACAAAAAAGGTTACCCCCTTTATAATAGAATTATAAAAAAAGTATCACGTGTTAATTTTTTTCTTGGAGGGTCTTGTTTTGTAGATGAAGGTTTGTTCTCTTCAAATTTATTAGTCCTAAATTTCTAACTAAATTCTAGCTTGCACTAGAGACAAAAAGCAAAAACGTGTTCTATGGCATACAGTATACCAGTTTTCCCGACTGAGATTACTCAAGCTAAAAGTGATGCAGGCACCCTCCCCTACTTACCACTTAATATTGTAATTTATGAGCCACTCAGAATTACAGCAGGTACAGGCATGGGATTGCGGTTGATCAAGTCCGAATACACCTTTGTACCTTTCAATGGTTTATGGAACCGTGATAACAGAAATAGTGGTGATGAGATGTTGGTATAGAAAATGTGCCATTATCACAATAAATTATTACTAGTCCATTACATAAGTAGTCAAAGGGTTGATCCGCACCTATAGTGGTAGCATGTTACCATTGATTATATTAAAATATACATTTTTCAAATTTCGAAGTTGCTGGACAAACATTGAGCATTTTAAATTTATAAAACCTCCAAAGTAGGAATCCAAAATTGACGTGCTGGAAGTTCCATCCGACCGATCCACGCCAAAATCAATAGGTTCCCTGGTTTAATATAATTCTCGTACCAAAGTTCCTGACTGCTGAACGAAATTGTGACCTGTACCGTGATTACGAGAAAATAGAACATAATATATGCATAGTACTCATACATATGGTACAGCAGTAATAGGTATGAATTTGAACTTTTAGTGCCAAAAGTTTTTTCGTTTTATGAAACAGAAAACATGTCCACCATCATCTTTAGGGCGATTCATGAGATCAGAATTGATATACCTATACGTCGAAAACCTACATAAAAACAACAACAAAACACACAACTATACGTAGACGATATAAAAAAGCTCTTGATAAGTTCGTGATTGACCAAAATAGAATGTACTACTCGTACAAACGGATATACCTACAGACGCACAACGTACAAAATTATTCTAATCTGATAAGATGACTTGCTGAAATGATTTTATTTTTTTCCTTCTAAAATGATTTTGCGTAATTCCTTGTAGTAATTTTTTATTCCTCATTGTCGGTTACCAAAATCTTGTAATTACATCATTTTGAAAATTACCAATTAAAATACCAACAACAAAAAATAAGTGTAGGTACATGAAGAAAAGTTACCTGCTGGCGACAGGATATAGCAAATAAGTACGTAGGTATAACTGCTGAAAAATTATGTTTGAAAGAAAAAAAAATTCTCTCTCTTCTCGAATTTATAAATATCACGAAAATCAAGATATTTATGATTCAAAATGAAAAATGAAATTAATAAACTTAAAGAGGAACTTATAACGAGTACGTGTATTTTCACCCGTTTATTTAGTACGAATCGACTTGTTACAGAACCGCACCGTGTCAACAATTGAGGTAAACTAGTTGATCACGAATCACGGTGTTTTTTACGGTGTATACAACAGGTTATGGCATTCTTTATGGAAATTTCTTAAGAAATTATTCAGTCCTACCGACAGTATTGATTGAACGCAAACGCGTATACGGATATCCCCGGTGCGTAAGTACAATGAAAGCCGTTTCAACTGGTTTGGTGATTTACCGCATCAAAATATTGTTAATCGATGTTGAGGATCGAAATTTGAAGAAGGTGGCTTTTTTCTAACGTACTGGATAAATTCATTCTGAAACCAGTTTTATGCTACAGAGAAAATTATTTCCCAGAAAACAAAAGAGATAAAAATGCGATGAACATTGCTGAAGAGAGGACGAATTTTAACATCATTTAAAAAATTATTAGGAGCAGTCTCCTAAGGTAGTGAAACGGGAGTTTCAAATTTGGAGGCTCATATTTGAAAGTCAATTATAATAAGATAAATGTACCGAGTATAAGATGCTTAGGTACCAACATAAATTTGAAATTGTTCGTAAATTCAACAAAAAATCTAACCTGCACCTTCAAAAAAACAAAAACGAATTAAAATGATCCAAAAAGAGCAAAATAATTTTTTTTTAATTTCTGCAGTAAAATCTACTGGAATTAAAATGAAACAAAAAATCATTATTATTAAGTTAGTAATTTTTTTCAAAAAATAGAACGACTTCAAAAAACTAATAAAAAATGCGCTGAAATAAGAAAAATAATCCTTTTAAAATTTCTCCGGCGATGTACTCAGATCTAGGAACTGGAATTACTAAAATTGGCGCTATTTTTTCTTCTTAACACGTGAGCTTTGTAAGTCAATTTGTCAAATTTTAAGAAAAAACTTTTTAATTAAAGCCGATTTCAATAATTCCAGTCCCTAGACCTAGGTACATCTTTCTGGAGAAATTTTAAAAGCATTACTTTTCTCTTTTGAGGACTGTGGAATACCTTACATCTTGGAAAGTATACCAACAACAGAAGGTGCTCAACAGAACAATTTGCGTGTTTATGCCAAAATACCTAGAAGGTATAGGGGAGCCAAGACCTTGGCAAACACTGGCGATTTGGCTTATGATTTTCTGGTCTTATATACCCGGCTCCCTACACGCACACATACATACTTATGTAATATTTACATAAGTATAGTGTAGATTATTCATTATACTTTACAGTACAGAGAATGCATCTTTGTATCGGTTTATGACATCACCGAGATCGTTATCTATCGATTCGTCACAGTCTGAGATTTGTAACTTGTCTGTCTGGAAAAATAGACAAGTACAAACAAACAAACATTCTGTTTTGGTTTAACATGCAAGGCACGAATAATGGTCACCGAAGGTGACGACTGTTGTCGATAGGCCGAGCCTATTTCCTCTTACAAGTAGTTTTCTAATACCCACAAGGGCATTTTTTATTGTTTTTTTGTAGTTGGTACTATTAAAAAAAAAATTATTAACTTACCATAAATGATTCTATTATCTATCATTTTAATTCCAGTAAATTTTTCCGAAGAAATTTTAAAAGAATTATTTTGCACTTTTTAGAGCATTTTTATTCATTTTTTGTGTTTTGAAGGTAGTTAGATTTTTTGATGAACAAATTTTTTTCAATGATTTTTTGTTTCTAGCGTTAGCGGCTATATTAAGTACCTTAAAATTAACAGTTTTTTATTAAAGATAATTCATAAATTACTTCATAGATCCTAAAAACAATTGAATGGAATCACCATGGGATCATCTTCTATCATTTCAAAAAAAATTGATCATAATCGGTACCTATGTTGAGAAGTTATGTCCGAACAAACATATTAAAAAAAAATACATAATACATATCTACTGATCGAATTAATGACCTCCTCCTTTTTTTAAGTCTACTGCTTCCTCATTATCATCTATTATTATTAGAGGTTAGGGGATGTTGTGTCCATGATCAATTCTTCTTCTATGCAATCTAATTCAGTTTTCTATGCAAGAAGTTGGCGAGCATTTGGGTTCTCTTCAGCCTTTTGCATGTTATTCGAATTGGATGTGTCGAAGAAGTTTTGTTTTGGCAGCGACATTAGAATAGGTTGTTGAGGAAAAGGAACCAAAAATATTATTACAGAGAACACGTCCAAGATCTATGGAAGTTCTGAAACGGGTGAATTTACTGCTGTTTTCAATTTACCATTACAGTTTCATTTCATTATTTTCACATCTTCTTATCAGTATGTAGAGGGGATAACGCTTAAAATTCTCGACCGTATGCAAGTTTTCCGGTTAAGTTCTGATCAGTTTAAGCAAAGTTATGCCTGAAATAAACTCATAGAATGTATTTTTCGAATTCTTATTACAAAGGAATCTCCACTTGTGACGTCACAACGTTGAGATTATCTTTGTGTTTAACGGTAAACGCATGTTGCGATGTTTATTTCCATATCGCACGTGGATTTGTTTATTCCTGTTGTTTTCTTTTTGTTGGCATTCCTCGTTTGCTTACCTCCGGAGTTTCTTTTGTCTCACAGAGTTCCAATTTTCGTCGCATATTTTTTAGCGGGTTTCAACTTACATAGCGGATATTACTTTTTCGGGAGTAAACTTTATTTTCTTCGCATTAACCTCTCAGACATGCGAGAAGGGTGGGAATTTTTACGTTTTTTACTGCCAGGGGGCCTGCCTCTTTTTCGTGGGCATAAGGGGGCCTCAGGATCGAATGTTTTAGTGGTAACATCGTCCGAAAATCTTACCTACTTTTTTAATGTTTTCTGTTGTGAATTATTTGTTTTACATTTTTCGACAGATTCTTCCGTATTTGTTTGGGAATTTGTCTGGATATTTTCTAGGTTTTTCTTTTGCAACCTTTTTATTCTTTTATCGTCACTTACCATGTATGCAGGCTTCAATCTGTCGATTGAAATTGTTCGAGGTTCGCCTGCAATGAGTATCACAAAGTTTTTCTCATCTCTTGATACTACTTTGTAAGGACCGGCGTATGGTTTTTCCAGTGCAGATCTCATTTTTTCGTCTCTAACTAATACATGTGAAGTATTGGCCAAGTGTTTTGAGACATAAATATGGCGAGCTGCCTGTTTTAGGAAATTGTTGGCATTATTTCTTATGTTTTGTACCATCATTTCGGGGCTAACTTCCTTTGATTCTGTGAAGAAGTCCCCAGGGAGGCGTAGCTCTTTGCCAAACGCTAATTGCGCTGCAGAGTGACCTGTATCAGTTTGTAGGGCAGATCGAAGGTCTAAGAGGATGGTAGGAAGTACTTCTACCCATCTCTTGGTATCATAGGACATGATAGAGCCTCCATACAAACCTTGCCAAAATCATTTTAGCACTACATTTTGGCCCAGCATGTGACTGATTATGTACACTGTTGAAAGCCAACCTGCGATATTTTACTGGTAAAAATGGCCTATTCTTACCTGTACTGATGTCACATATTAATAAAACATCAGTACCGGGAATTTTTCGCTGTCTCAATTTGAGAGTAGTATTATCGTTCGATAACAACTCTTGCAATTCTGCATCTTTAAGCTGTGCTTTAGCTATTTCAGCATAAGGTAATTAGATAGGAGCTGAGATAGCTTTGATTCTACTCAAGGCATCAGCTGGAGTGTTAAGTTCTCCACTTATATACTGAATGTCGGTAGTCAATTGACAATGTAGTCTAATTGTCATGCTCTTCTCGGTGATGCCGGATCTGCTTTTTGTGTGAAGGCATATGTTAGGGGTTTATGGTCAGTATACACAGAAAAACATCTACCCTCTAATTGGTGCCTGAAATGCTTCAACGCAGCAAAAATTCCGAGCAATTCCCTATCGTATGTGCTATAGTTCTTTTCTGTTTTTGAGAGCTTCCTCGAGAAGAAAGCTAGCGGTAACTTCTTGTTGTCTTTATCAAGTTGGTAAAAGGTTGCACCAATAGCAAAATCAGATGCATCGGTACTCACGCATGACGGCAGACTTCTGTCTGGAAGAGCCAATAGAGTTGCATTTGCCAGTGTATCTTTGATTTTCTCAAAGGCCTGTTCGGCTTCTTCATTCCATTCGAGTGGAGTCTTATCTTTCTTTTTACTTGTCTTAATTAGTGCAAACAGCTTACTTTGTTCGGCTGCTGCATTCTTCATGCTACGTTTATAGAAGTTCACCATCCCCAAGAAACGCCTAAGTTCAGCGACATTTGAGGGCTTCGGGAAGTTCAATATTGGCTCTACTTTGGTCTTCAATGGGGAAATGCCTTCGGTCGAGACTTTGTAGCCGAGGAAGTCAATTTCAGTCTATGCATATAAGCTTTTGCCAATGTTGAAAGTAAGCCTGGCAGCATGTATACACTGTACCACGGCTCTTACATTCTCCTCATGCTGTTGCTCACCGCCTTCAGAGTAAATGCAAATATCATCCAAGTATGCATATGCAAACGGCAATCCCCTAAACAATCCATTGATAAATCTCTGGAAAGTTAGTGCTGAGTTGCGAAGTCCAAACGGCATTCAAAGGTATTCGAATAGTCCAAAGGGGGTTATAACCACTGTCTTTGGTACGTCCTGGTTGGCCATAGGAATTTGGTGGAATACCCACTTGATGTCAATTTTGGTGAACATCGTTTTACCCTTCATGTTCGCGTTGAAGTCCATTATATTGGAGACTGGGTAACAATCAGGAACTGTTATGGCATTTAAGGCCCTGTAGTCTCCAACAATTTGCCACTCTCCACTTGCTTTTTTGGTCATGTGGATAGGGGAGCTCCATGAGCTTTTTGAGGGGCAACATACGGCCTCCTCAATGATGCGATGAAAGTACTCCCATGCCACTTTGAGTTTGTCAGGCAGTAACCTTCGTGCTCTAGCATGGCAAGGCTGTCCTTTGGTTTCAATGTAATGAACCATATCGTGTTTGTATGTAGGATGCCTGCGAATTGATGGTTGAGTGACTCCAGGATAGTAAGACAGGATCCGTAAGAATTGTCCGTCGACTTTTATACAGCTGGATATATTTGTGTCCAGTCTGTAAGCATGCGTTTTGCCACCCACACAATTTTTAGTTTCACTATTGATTAGTTTGCCGTTTTTGAGGTCAATGATCAGGCCATAATGTGCAAGGAAATCTGCAGCCAGGATCGGGTTTGGAACATCAGCAATTAAGAAGGACCAAGTCATTTTTTCCTTAAGTCCGATGTCAACTTTGCTGGTCTCAAGTCCGTAAGCTGGAAGGTTCTGACCATTGACAGTACGGAGATAGTATTTCGGAGGAAGTACTTTTTGGTTTTTATTTACTGGCAATATACTAAAGTCTGCACCTGAGTCTATCAAGTACCATCTCCTGTTTGTCCTGTCCTTTATGAACAGGCCGCATGACTGTTTTTCCAAGGGGTTTTTGGCCGCATAGATAGCCCCTCGTTCTAGTTTGACGCTTCCTTGTTGTAGGATTTACCCCACCATTTGCACCTGTTGTTGCCTTTGGTGGCCTCTGCACCAAACATGTTGTGGAAGAAACAAATCTTATCATCCCAATTTCGAGACTGGTTTTTGGGAGATGATGTTCTTGGGGGAGTCGAACTCTGACCCCTGTTACTGGAACTAGATCTGCGGTCTCTGGACCGGGACTTTCATCCTCTGCTATTGCCACTTTTGTTGTTGTTGCTTCTTGATTTAGATCGTTGTCGCCAGCTACTATTGGGTTTTGTCGAGCTTTGGCTTTTGTTCCGTTTTACTTCATCGCCAACTGAGCTATTTGGGCTGGAAGTTGAGCAAGTTCTCCAGTCTCTGCAGACACTGCACAAACCACGGGCTTTGACCTGGCGTATTCGAGCGCATTATCTGTGGATTTTGCAAGGAAGTCCAAGTCTGTCGATGTATTTATTACAGTCGAACCTTCGGTGGCTAGGCATTGCACAACACTTTGTGGAAGTTGTTTGCAAAATTGATTGCCTATGACAGAAGGGGCTACTATGTTATCTGCCTTCTGCCTCAATTTTGCCATGAAGATTGAGGGTTTGTCCTCCCCCATCTTCATAACACCCATCACATCATCAATTATTTCGTTCTTTGTTTTTCCGAATACATTTTTGATCTTCTTGACAAACCAGGCATATTTGTCATCTTCTGTCGAAGGGCATCCATGATGTTTGGAATGTGGCGGATTATCTGTGGGGGCATGCCTCCACAGATGTGTAGATACCGCTGGTTCAGAGTTATGTTCTTGGCCTTGAACCCTCCTTCTAATAGAGTCAACCATAAGTCTACCTCATTGGGAAGAAATTCCGGGATCTCTATCTTCCGTCTGTAGAAGTTGGGGTTGTGCCCAGGCTGTAATTGCAAAACTTGCATAATCTGCGCCAAGACTTTGGGTGTCAGCTGTGGCTGACTACTACCTCCATGCGATGGTTGTGTGTTTTTGGTTGGTGGTGGGACCATTGCTGTGTCTTTCTGATGACAAGCGTACTCCACAGAACTACTTCCTTCCTTGCTGGTTGAAAACACTGGCTCCTGTCTTTGTAGGACAGGTGATTTCGGGTCAGAACTTTTTCTTAAAGTTCGACCACTTCTCAACGTTTTCACTGATAGTTGATCTTTATTTATTGCAGCTCCCAGTCATGCTAATTCTGGGTGTTGAGGGCCTTCTTCCAGATTTGGTAAATTCGTAGAGTTTCGAGTCAAAGTTGGGAGAGGGGTTTGGGGTGTGAGTACAACCTTCTTCTTCCAGGTCTACTGTCTTGTTTCTCCTTGTTTGTATATTTTAAGGAGAGAGGTATAAATTCCCACTTCAGCAGACTCTACTTCGACGACCTAAAAGGTGTCTTAGTCTGCAAAAAATTTTTGTATTTGCTGAGAAAGCGAGTATCTTGCCAGCACACCGCGCCAAATTTTTGTAAAAGCGCAACGCACCTAAAGACACCTCACAACGTAGCCAAATATCACGTCGAGGTCACCACTGTGGAATACCTTGTCGTGAGAGATATTCTCACCAGAAGGAAATTCTACAGAATTTAAGCGTGTTCAGCCACTTCGAACACAAGTACGGGTAAGCCAGAACCAGACCAAACACTGGCGATTTTAGAGCCGGTTCTGAGAGTTTATATACTGGTTTTGGCACAAGCACAGAGACACACTTATGTACATATACATATGTAGGTGTGTAGTAGAATTCACGTCATTTCTTATTCATTGCTGAAGCAACTGATAAGAAATGACATAATGAGTTCGTGTACCAGTCCGAGACATTACCGAGATCTTTATCTATCGTTTTGTCATCGGCCGAACTTTGCATCTTACTTGCCTGTGTGTGCAAGTAAGAGCATACGAACAAACAATGTATTTTATATATTGTTGAATATAATACGCCGATAAGGAATGGCGTGTGTACGAGATCTATAGTCCCCACAATTACTTTCTTGGGGGACAACTCCTATGTTTCTTACTCATTTAGATAAATCTTATAAACATATTCGACGTGATGTCCAAGTGATACAAGAAAACTTGATATGAGCCCAGTTGTGCCAATAGAACCATTTTTCTGTTGAAATTCTGCGCACACTCTTACAGAACATTACCTACCATCTTTTTGGCTGTTGTCAATAATGGCTGATCAAGACTGCGACTATGAATTGAACTGATAACTGATAAGAGCTGATAGCTAATGTATTTTGAATAGCTCATCAATCGCTATCAAATATAAATTATATGCGATACATAAACTATTCCTATTATGAGATACCTCTTTTTCCATTTACAGGGTATCTGGAAATTTTTGCAAAATATTGAGATTAGATAAAGTTAGAAACATCTGTTTCCTACGTTCTATTACAAATATCGTAAATGTCATTTACGATGTTTTGATTCTATTATTCGTTCATCCGAACATAAATAATATTAGTAACTATTCCCATATCAGGTTCATGTTGTAGATTTTGATGCGATGAAAATAAAAAAAATTGCCGAAATTGATTAAGTAAATCATGTTACAGAATTGACAATACTTTTAGACAGAAGCAGAATGTTAATATTTTCTGTCGGTATTGATCGTATATATTGAAGTATCAATTAGGTATTTTTTCAAAAAGTTTAAAAAAATTGCAATAAAATTACTTTGACTAGTGATGAAATTCTACAAATGTAGTAAACTCATTTTAGATGGGCTTTTTTGAAAGTTTTTGGAAATAGATGCAATAGAACAGTCTTGCAAATTCATCTCAATTTTTCTCCCAAATAGTTACTGCGCTAATAATTTACAAAGAAATAACGATACTTACCCCATATTTGATAGGTAGGTACATACTCCATGAGGGCTTGAAATGGAATTATTTGTGACGAAAGATTTTCTAACCGCAATATTGTGGAGGTCGGCCCCTCAATACGTTATGAAAATTAAAATTCTCCGCTCCCATACTCTGTACTTCCACCGAAATGGACTAAAACATGTGAATATACTTTTAGTTTTTTCAATTTTCCTCGATAATTTACAATAAAAACGTACTTCACTATAAAAATAATGTTGGTAAAATTTGAAACGAAAGAGTTTCTGAACATTTTTCATTGAAGCTGATAAATACGTGGTCTTAATGAATGGTATTTGTCAAAGTCGTAATAATATGCATTATTTTCTTATTGAGAATCTTAAAATTAATATGGGTATAGAGATAATCAAATAAATTAGCTTAAGTACCGATATTTCCCATTAATATGCAGATTATACAATCATATTTCATGCTTGTACATGAATAATGCACCAAATAAAGGAAATATACAAACAAACCATCAGAAAATAATCTGAAAATTAAAATTTTTACATAATTTTTCTGATTGTTTATTTCTATTATCCGGAATAAGATTATAGACCACATATTGATGGAAAATATCAGTAAGTATGTTAATTTTTTGGCATCTTTATATGTATATTGTTTCAATAAAAAATTTTTCACGATTATTATGAACTTAAAATAATGAACTTTTTTTACGACATTGTATTTCAGCTCTATACATGAAAAAGTTTTTATTTTAAATTTTATGTACATCAATTTTATACTGAAGTAGGTAATTTACTTTTATTTTATATCGTTTATCTATTGAGGAAAATTTAAAAAACTAAAAATGGTCGCATGTTGTAGCCCTTCCTTTTAGAAGCGCAGAGTATGAAGTCAGTGCATTCAATTATAGCTTATTGAAGATTCCACCAAAACATATTGCAGCCATAAAACATTAATTCATTACTATTAATTCCATGTCAACCAAATTTTTTACCTTATACTTGGCCATTAATTGACATTAAAAAAACAATACCAAGGCAATAAAGCTTAGTCTATTTAACATTGCAAAATGCTTATGCCAGTTTCCATTGCATTTCTTAACAAATTATCCTTAAATATCGAATATAATTATGTAAGGTCGAACAAAAATCTGCTTTTACAATTACTCGGTACGAGTCGAAGTGAAAAAAGTCCACTATTTATGATTTTTGAGTTAAGGCTAGTTTTAGGTTGACATAAATGAATGTTTCTCCTTACAAGACAAACGAAATCGTAATTCACTTTTTCTTTGTGATATACGTATTCTAAAATGGGCTTAATTTAAATAAATCTTTACAGAATCAATAAAGAAAAGTAGAATTTTGCTACATCTGCCTATTTGTAATCAGTAGTCTTCATTTGACTGTAAAAGATTCTCTATCTGATTATAAAAACAAGATGAATTAATACCAAACAAAAAACGTGGGAAGATAATTTTAGGTACAATATTCAAACACGAAATTAACGTGTCAAAAACCAACGAAACTTTGAATATAATTTTATTATCATCTCCTTCAGAAAGCTTCAAATATGTTGGTAATTTGTACTCCTTCTAAATTCTGTTAGGCAACTCTTACAACATTTTCAAATTACGATTTCAATTCATACAGTAGGTATGTTTTTTTCAACACGGCTTTTTCTCTTTTTTTTTATGGTACTGCAGAAGCACATTTTAAGGCCTGTAAGCTCTAACGACGACTTGAGGCTTCGCAATTTGAGAAAATAAGATAGAGAGAAAAACTCTCAAAAAAAAAAAATTGTAGTGGTTAATGCCCTGACCTAACGTTTTATGTTGCTTCGAACTTTGCAGCTCCTAAGGCTGATTATTTCAAACATCAAAAACCATAGCCCGCATTATGGGAAAATTTTCTAAAAATACCAATGGTACGATCTGTGGAAGGTCATTCTCTAATGAATACTTCAAAATTTGAAAACTGTTGTAAGCACCTAGGTATCGTGAATTTGTTATTGAAATTTTATAAATTAATTAACTGAGGAACAAACGTCACGGCAGATTATGAATTGACACCATAATCCTGAACAAATAAGCTTTGCTGTATATTATTACGAAATTTAAAAATAAACAACTCTAGCGCAGCAAGCTTCGCAAGAAACAGTAGATTTTGTTTGTTTATAAAAATCACCTCATCACCAACATTTCTTCTAATAAAGTAATATATAAAATATTTATATTTTTTTCAAAGAATTACCAATATCACACAAGTAAGAAGCATGCAATAAAATATACCTACTGATTTAGTATCATGTTTTCAAATGTGAAATGAAAAAATAATTCTAAGTTCTAACTAGCACGAATTTAGGAAATAATTCGATGGTTATCTTTTCTGCAGCAACAAGAATTGTGAATTATATAAAAAACAAAAAAAAAATTGTGAAAAATATCTCCCACATTGCAAATTGAAGTAGGTAGGGTACAGTTGTTTACGTGTTGGTTACGAAAATATTAGAGGAAATTTTAGTATCCGGGTTCAAATCTAGTGAACGGAATCGGGTAAGGTGTGGGCGAAAATTAACCTTTTGCTGCGATTATGTTGTTTTAAGAGTAAAATGATTGTTTTTCTCGATGAATTCTTGAAAATGAATTTTTTAGGACTATTGTCAGAAGGGTAAAAGAGGGAAAATCACACTAAATAGCTAATAAGTTGGGAACAAATAGACCAATAATTGGTAGATCTGGTCTTTGTATGAGAGGTATTGTTTGTACTAAATTCTGTGACTATCTAAAGAGAGAATTGCAACTTTTATTGAAATAACATGAAAAATTAGCAGCTCCAACTGCCCCAGGGCATGAACCATAATACCAATGGAAACCAAATTTAAAAATATGTTAGACGTACTTTAGGTCAATATTTGTATCAAATTTTGTGAATATAGATTGAAAATTACTCCTATTAGAACCATTAATCTGCCTAAAATGTAACAAAATCGCCCCCACCAGACGTACCGTACAGCCTATCCAGACCAAACTTGGTAGGTATTGTTCTTGACCTAAAACACGTATGTATACCAAACTTCATGCCTATCGATTGAAAATTTCGACGTATACGCTGTTCAATAAAAAATTCATATAAACTGATCTACCGGACGGACTATGAGCCCGATCCGGATCAAAGACAATAGGATTCTTTCTTAGGTGGATCCAAATGTGTGTGTCAAATTTCGAAACCATCCGATCAAAATAACGCCCGGAAACTGACTCATCACAAAAGGGGTACATATAGGAAAAAAAAAGGTATTCTCAAAAACGGTCAAATCCTCAGATCATGAAACGAAAAACGTACCCACTTCCTCCCCTGTGTCCTAATACTCAGGCAATTTTAATAAGTAGATTTTTCTCAAAAATCTACTTAAAAACAATTTCGTAAGTAAGTACTCGAAATTTGTAGATCAATCAAAGAAATATTCGAGTAGATAGGTTGACGTGGAAAGAAAAACAATAAATAATAAGATTAAGTTCTGTCAAGAAATCAATCGTCTCTGATTACAGAAAAACTAATTCCACTTTCAATAATCCTATTATTCATATTTACAATACTTACCTTCTTCGGAGTATTTATGACCCCGTCAGATTGTGATAAAATGGAGATCCAATAACCCTGACATTTCTACAGCGCTAAATTATTAATTACTAACATTAATTATTGAACACTAGCTGATTAACCCGGCTTCGAACTGGTGAGAGGTATAATATTTTATCTTGTAATTTTTCATCCTATATTTTAGGGACTTTTTTTTACTAAAGTATCTCTGTAGTATATTTTTCATTCATTTGCAAAACATAAAAAAACCAAAAGTAGTTGCACGTTTGAGCCCCCCAGATGAAGCAGATGGTACAGGGTTCGTGCATTTTCATCACTTATTCAAAAGTTCAGCCCCATTACCTTTCGGGCTTAAAACTTTCAATTAATTTTAATTTCATAGTTGCCTGAAATAGATATAATTTCAAATTATGTTCGTTACAGGTTGCGTTGATTATAGAATTTAAGATTTTTGTTCTACAATGAAAACTTAAAAAATATGTAATTTGAAAACTAATGAACGGATTTGGTCCATCTTTGAACTTAACCAAGATATAGACTCATACTACCCACGTGCAAAATTTTATCTTAATCCGTAAAAAATTAAGCCCCGTTCCCACTGTCTGAATATTTTTAATTCAAATAGCCATCATCCAAAAACTAATATTCGGATTGGGCATTCGGATTGAGCTCACATTCAAACTTGACCGAGACAGAATGACCAAAATCAAAGTCACATATTAGCCTATGTAACTCCAAAGTTGAAAAACAGAAAAAAGGAATAAACAAAATTGCAACTAATCTCATCTGCAAAAGATGATCAACATATCTTCAACCTTTGAGTAATATAAAAAAAAAAGCTTATGATTAAAAACTCGTTTTTAAAAGATAAACTTTTATTTTCATTTTTTTTAGTTCTAGCTTAATGCGAAATAAATATTATTTCGTTGCGGAAGGTTGGCTGCAGTATTGGTGTATTTTAAAATCACAGTAGTGAGTAGAATAAACGCTTATAATAAAATTCAAGAAATCGTATAAAGTTGTTTTAAAGTTTTTTTATTCATACGATCTTTCCCCGAAAACATCAAATGGCTCATTTTGGTGGGAGCAGTAAATAAGCTCATTTGGCGTAGAACTCGGAATTCTTTTTACGAGAAAATTCTGCAGACTGTTTCTTTTTCCTTTATTCCCTTTATTTAGTTTACTTTGGGTTTTTGGACATTTATAGTATAATATTTTATATTCATATGATTCTTTTGGCTGTCATAATTAGACTTAGAAATTTTAGTGGCAGGATGAGGGGTTTAGGGGCTCGATAGCCTTTATATCATACATTTATGATAGGCATGGTGATGAGATTATGTTTCTTCTTGCAGATGAGAAATTATATAATAGATAACAGGTAATAAATAATGGATAATATTTGAAAAATAATTTGAAAAAAAATCAAATTTTATTTGCTTAGCATTATGCATTCTTACAATTTTTAAATGTACGTAAAGATATGCTAAATGAAATTGACGGATGAAATAATTAATTATAATTTACACATTTTATTCAGAAAGCTAAAACTTCAATTTATTTACAATTCTATTTTTCAAATGATTGTAACTAAATTTTTGCTTCTATGCTGGAAATTAGTGAAGATTTAATATTTCATTGCAGAGTTTTTAGTGGTGCTTCTGGATTTTTTTCGGGGGTAGGCCAAAGTAGACGGCAATAGAACATTGAACAAAAAAATTGATTTTAAAGGTAGTGTGGGGACTCACTGGTATGAGGTTAGGGGCTCGGACCCCTCGGCGACAGTCGAGGCCCCATACGGCTGGAAAATAATTGTCCTTGCGACATTAAACCAAATACACACGAACGTTTGAGTGTTTGTACTTGTACATACGTACAAGTACGATACATTGCACGGGCTGTGATCAATTACGAGATAACAATCTCTGTGATGTCACAACCCAATACCAAATGCATTGCATCATTTCTTATCACCTTACAAAAGCAGGAAAAGACAACTGATGACATAATTTCATACGTACGCGTATGTATGTGTGTGTGTGTGCGTGTACCAAATCCGGTATATAAACTCTCAGAATCGGCTCTAAAATTGTCAGTGTTCACCGAGGATTTGGCTCTCCCATACTTACGTATGAAGTGGCAGAACATGCAATTAATTCTGTACAATTTACCTTCTGGTGAAAATACTTCCTCACAACAAGGTATTCCACAGGTGGCCTTTGCTTCTTTGTAATTTCTTCATCAGTTTAGAAATCATAATCGCACTGTTTAGCCGTATATTCAAGTCATTTTCAAAAATATTCAATTTACACGTTTTGACTATTTTTTTGGACCAGGACCCACCTATAAAACCATCTCATAGAATGTTGTTATTATAATTTTTCTCATAATGAATAAATCATAAATCAAACACTGCTAAATTCTGCTTTTTTATTTTTATCATTTAAATATCATCATAACCCATTAGCTCATCATTTATTAATAATTGACTTTTTTTAGTCATAAATCTAGACGCAATGAATTTCCTTTCTTTTTTTTTTTCAAATCCAAGGCCTTATGTAATTTTTACAGAAACATATCTATTGTCTTTTTCTTACATTCTAAAAACAAGTACATTGATAATAAAGAATAATTAGAGTGTAACTGATTTATTAAGAATAATCAAGAGAGCCAAAATTAATTTGCAAGTTAACAAGGCCTTTCTTCATTTTTTTTTTTTTTTGTTAACTATTACCCTGTTATATATATTATGAAGTGTTGGCTTTAAGTACAATTTCATATTGAGCTCATTTTTAAGAATTTTTTATAATTTGTTGTCAGGATGAAGTTGTAGAAGAATTCAAAAGTTTGGTTAGTCATTATTAATTAATTCTTACCAAAACTAGTATCAGACATTTTTTTAGGCAGTTTAATAGACTCTGAATCGAAAGATTTTATTCACGAAAATAAAAACCTGTCATTAAAATTAGGTACTTTGATGAGATAACTTTAATTTGATTCAAATTGCGAATCATTTTGCATCTAATTACTTTTAAATTTCTACTAAACAACTTTTCTGAAAATTTTTTTCTAAAAACTGTAATATCGAAAAAATTCTCAAATGTGCTAAACTTTGTAATTTATTTTTTCCTCTGGACTCCAAATGAATCAGTCATTATCTGAAAAGATACTGAATTAATTATAAAATTATTTGAATCATAAATTACGAATAAATATTCATTAAATTTTATTCAAATTGCTGATCTCAGATACAAAGTTTAAAAATTATTAGAATCATCAATAGGATCATTCATTTTTAATACGGATCATTCCCATCCCTGACGGAGTTTCTGGAAGTTATGAAACGTAACTTAATTTTTCAAGTCGAACAATCAAAAAAGATCCTGCTGAAAAATGTTAGGAAATATTTCTTTTCCGAGTTAAAGTCCTCCCAATTAAGAAAAAAAAACAATAAAACCAATAACCTGGGCATATCCCCATTTGTCTGGAATTTTATTTATGTCTTATCAGTGCCAGAAATCGGATTTTTGAAAAAACAATCTGGCAGCCCTGCTTTGGACCAGGATTGTCTTCCATTATTATTATTACCGTTATTTCTAGATCTAGATCTTTGGCGCCAGTTGCCATTTGATTTATTTGAATTCTGACTTTTATTTTTTTTCTGAATTTCAGTCATCAACTGAGCTATCTGGGCTCAAAGTTGTGAGATCTCCCCAGTCTCTGCAGACACTGCACTTACCTAAGGCTTGGACCTGGTATTGAAGGTTTGTTGTCCCCTATCTTCATACCACCCATCACATCATCAATTATTTGGTTTTTTGTTTTCCCAAATACGTTCTTAATCTTCTTGACAAACCAGGCATAATTGTTCTCTTCTGTCGAAGGGCATTCTATGAAATCCAGAATGTGGTGGATTATCTGGGGTGGCATGCCATCACAGATGTGTAGGTACAGCTGGTTCGACTATATGTTCTCTGTCTTGAACCTGCCTTCTAATAGTGTCAACCACAATTCTATCTCATTGGGCAGAAATTCCAGGATCTTTATCATTCATCTGTAGAAGTTGATTATTATTATTATTATTATTGTTATTATTATTATTATTATTTTAGGTATTCAGATGGTATAGGGATTCAAACCCATGCCAACTGAATCCCTAAACTCCCCTCCTCACCACCACCCAAAATATGGTACCATTTTCACTCAGCCATGGCGCCGGGTTGTAGTGTTCAAGGAAGACAAATATTTGTACAGCCGATGTATGGTAGCCGCCACAATTATTATTATTATTATTATTATTATTATTATTATTATTATTATTTAGTAGTAGTAGAAGTACAACAACATTAGACCTCCATTAGGCTATCATTATACACTATACATGGAATAAACAGATGATAGGGTAGAAAGTAAAAATGTTGTAGTATTTTATGAAAGTAAGTACCTATAATATGCAGAGGTTCTAGATTTTAGCGAAGGAAAATTCTAGGAAATGAACCAAAAATTACAAAAATGAAAATTTTGACAGTATCTTATTTACACTAGGTATCAAAAAAATTGTAAGTGATATTTTTTTTCTTTGTTTTTTTTAACTCTGAATTTTATGTACCTACCAACGTACCATGATATTGTTCCGTAAAATATAGCGTCGTTCATTGATACTTCTCATGTGAAATTGACGTCGAACGAACAAAAATTGATATATAAGTAATCAAACGAGAAACTGTTTAAAACATACTGAAATATGAAAGTGTCCACGTCATCAGTGACCTAAGCCAAAGTGGGACTAAAGAACTCACAACCAATTATCGATTTATTAGTGGTGCTTACTAGCCAGAATTTTTTTTTTTTTTTTTAAATATTTCATCTCTCGGCCAAATTTTTATATCATCCGAAAATTTTCCATTAGAAATGATAAGTATATCTACCTACTTAACAAATCTGAAACCTAACTGAGCCAACAGAATTATAATTTTTTGACATGCATCCAAATTTACCAATTAAGCTTCTTCCTTTCTGAAACGTTATAAGTATACTTGCCACGTTCTTCTTCGATGTGATTATTGTTCAATTTAAGGGACATGATATGAACTATATCGTAGAGAAGAGAGTTGAGTTGAAGTAACTCCATTCGTTCATTGGACGTTACTTTATCCAGCTGTTTACGAGTACAACAAAGACTATAACTTTTACATTCTTTACTTGCTTGTTTTCTGGGTGAATACTACGTGGAAAAAAATAAAACAATTTCTGGCTGGAAGCATACCCTATGTGAAGGTTTTAAAAATTCTCTAATGTATTGCCCGCGCGATTCAAAAAATTTGAGAATTTTGTTTACTTAAAAATACAAATTAATCACAATAATTGCATCAGTAACCATAAGCGCAAACAGAGTTGTCTTTGGCGAGGCTTAACCTCCCCAAATTTCCAAAAAGCCCCCAGTTTTGACAATAAATGGCATACGTACATACAACCAGAATTGGAAATAAATTTAAAAGCAAAAAGTTTGAAAATTTAGGAAGTGAAAAACAAAAGTGGAAAACGAAATAAACGTTGGAAAAGCAAAAAGCAAAAATTTTATTTTTGAAGGTCAGATGGAAAATTGAAAAGCTGGAGTATTATTGATTTGTGTTTATGAAGAAAACAAAAACAATCAGTTTCGAAAATTTGGAAAGTGAAAAGCTAAAGTGAAAAGTGAAATGAATGTTGAAAAAATGAGAGGCAAAACAAATGTTGTAAAAAAAGAAAAACGGAAGTGAAAAACAAAATAAATGTTGAAAAAACTAAAAAGCAAAAGTAAAAAGCGAAATAAAAGTTAGAAAAGCAAAAAAGAAAAAGTTCTATTTTGAAAATCTGAAGCAAAATTGAAAAGCTGAAATTTACTTCATTTTTATGATAGTAAGCGGAAAAAAAAAAGTTATGAAAATTAGGCAAGTGAAAATCAAAATAAATGTTGAAAAAAGTGAAAAGCAAAAAGCAATAGTTTTATTTTTCATAATTAGAAGCAAAATTGAAAAGAGGAAGTGCGTTTCACCGCTGCATACAACAAGCATTGTGGTGACACTTTTTGAGCAAGTTTTCTTTGAACATTTCCTTAAACATTAAGATTTTTCTCATGGAATAACCTATGGCAGGGAGAAAGTTGGGAGCAATCCTAGGAGCAAAACTTTTTTTGTTTCATAACACAAGAATACTTTCGGTACCAAAAGTTCGAATTCATATGTATTTATGCATATATGTATATGCAATACTTGTGAAATTTGGACCAAACATTAGTATAACTACCTATTTACTATGACAATCACCAATCTATTTTAATTTTGGGTGGATTACCTTGATGATACTTATGATAGATTTATTTTAGCTCCGATTTTGTAGGCTTAATAAAATGGGTAATTTTTTATTAACTGTTAGGAAATTCAGAACATATATTGACTATGATCTATGCTGATATCCAAATTTCGGTTGTAATTGGTACAATGGTTCATGCTTTGGAAAAATTTTTCTTCTGCTTTGAAGTTTTCATGGCTATAAAAAATATAATTTTCGATCATATTAACCAGTTTTGGTCGCAATTGGTATTATGGTTCATGACATTAATTTATTTCTTACTTGAAGCTTTATTGGTTATAAAATGACCACTTTTTTGATGTGTGAACATCTTAGCGTTTGGTGTCTACGGTAGAGACTAAACAGTAAACAAGAATTACGATCGTCAGATTCGCGTAACTGTAACTCTTAGAATCATAACTCTTGTTTGTGTGTGTTATAGGACGTCTAATTGTGTGGTTGTGTACATGGGCAATGCGTCTCAGACACACACAACCACACTATTTTATGTTTACCCATCAAACCTTCGTGAGTATGCCCTAGCAGAAATCCTGTCTTTTAAAAAAAAAAAAAGTTGAACATTGGTACGCAGATAGCCTTTAGAATGTGATAAACTTCATTGGTTTTGGATTTGATTCATCCATTTGTTCTTGAATTATCTGCTATTTAATTTGATTTTTTGCAATTGGTTTTTTTTTTTTCAATCGTTAGTTAGGTACAGTAGGTACACCTACCTACTTAATATTGAAAAATGTCAATTTTTCAAGGGTGATATAGAAAAACTCTTGTTTCAGCCTAAAACAAATTTAATGACCTGAAAATGTAAATTTTCTACTCCCTTCCTTCTGTGGATGCGAACTAAGGATCTCTTTTTTCACTTGCATGCACCTTCATGCTTAATCATCTAATTTATTTTCAAGTACTTTTGTTCTTCTAGTGTATTTTTCTTTTATTTTTTAATTTTCTCGAATAAACTTGAAAAATGAAATTGTATGGCTGTTAATGTAGTGGGCTAATAGTTCCTTATAAATATATGTTCGGTTAACGTCCAAAGGACAACAAATTAAATAATGATCTCTCACACAAGTCAGAGCTCATACTGCTACAACTACCTCAGCGTCAGTGTCTTCCCGGCGCACGTTTGTGCGCGGTTACTAACCACTCCTGCGTATTGCATGGTGCGCAGGGGTTGGGGCCCAGCCCACGACAGTTAATATCAAAATGAAATTTTTTTTGATTTTTTTTTTCTTCTCTCATTTTATTTATTAAATATTATTTATTTTCTTGAAAATATGCTTATTAACATTAATTTTATGAACCAACTTGGAGTTGGCACCCAATACCTTGTACACTATTCGTTGAATGGCCCAAGAAAACTTTTGACACCAAAGTTCAAATTCGTACGTCTATAAAGTACAGGTATTTCTTTGTACAAATGTTCCGTTTTAATGTTATCACAGTACAAGTCGCAATTTTCATCCAATAGTCACCAACATTAGTACTAAGTCGGGGGGGGGGACTAAATATATTGATTTTAGTGTGAATAGGTCAAATGGTCATTTTCCCATTCTGAAGGTTTTGCAGCTGTAAAATTCGAAATTTTTGATCAGTTGCTACAAAATATGGAAAAGATATTTACCTACTACGATTTATTCTAACATGCAACTAATTTTGGTGTCGATCTGTCAGATGGTACATCTGGAGTCTCTAATTTTATTCCAATTGTGTGTTTCAAACAATATAATTTAAGATCAACTTCTTCGAAACTTAGCAGGAACAGTCATCAATACATTCGTGATCTATATGAACTTACTTATTACCTAACAGTTTTGGTCCCAGTAGGCTGGTTTTTGAAAACCTGTTTTTTCTGTAGCTGTTGTTTGGATATTGTTTTTTTTTTTTCAATTTTTGTTTTTCTGAAGATGAACATTTTAAAAGTAATTGAATTCTGTACAAAATGAAGGTTTGTGGTACGTCTTTCCATGGGATGTGGGGCGGAGCCCCATAGATTAGTATGAATTTTCAATCAAAAAGGGCTTGAACGAACCCTATTTTCATCTGTGTCAGTAAGTATATGTTTATGTATTAATTTATGGGCCCAAGAGCAGTGGAAAATCATTTTCTTACTACAGAGCATCAGATGAAGTGGATTTTTTTATAAAATATTTCCAGTTCAGAATTACGTTTCTCAATATTCTATTGAACTGAGAAAATAACAATTTCAAGTAGGTACTTTAAAAGGGGAACATATTGTGAAACTAACTATTTAAGTTTGCATGTTGTAAGACATTTTTTTTCTCTAATGAAATCAATGTACCTCCATTTCAGACTAAGGTACAGGTAGTCCATACACGTCCAACTTTTGATTCGACAAAAGTGACACAATATTTCTTTTCGTGAATAATGGGTGGGGAAGGACTACCCAACCGCAGACTAGCTTGCCATACTTTAACAAATGTGGGACGTGCGGTCTTCAATTAATTTTTATTGGTGATGTCATCGGTATAGTTAATTTTTATCGGAAAGGTATTTCAGTAAATAATGAATGTTTAACAATTAATTTTCTGCGAAAAAATTAATAAGTCATTATATTTACGGTAGGTACCTATTATGCACTTAACGGCTGTAGAATTAGATGAAATTAAAGTACCCAGCTTTTTGTATAGAAGGATGCGGATATAAAGCTTCAATGAACAACAGAAGAGTTTATCTGAAAACCTACCAATACACTTAGGTAATTAGAAAAATTTTATTAATGAAAAGTTTGCAGAAATTTGAATTAAATGGGACAAATCTCATTCACTCATAAATTTTTCAAATTTTATCAGATCTTCAGTCAGTGCTCACAACACTCTACAAGCATTTTATTATTTGAATAATATTAAATTTTTTCAATATTCAATCCATTGTAGGGAAAAATTATTGATCATTTTTTACATAAAATTTTCTATTCTTACTTGCTGAACATTTTTTACAAAGCTATTTTACCGATTAAATGAAATTAGTAATGACTGAGATGTATTCGAAATTTTTTGTAGAAGGGAATTTTCACGATGTGACCAGAAGCAAGTCCTTTCTCGATTTATCTTTACCTGTTCATAAAGAAAAAATTGTGAATCAATTGTAACATATATTATTACTCCTAACATATAATATAGTCACACCTTGTATTCACTATCTATTGTCTATTATACTCTCTCTATGTACAACTCGTACCAGGTATTTAGGTACAGATAGAATGATGGATGGAACGAAATTCTATTTACATATTATTTTAGCTTATAGAGCGAGAAAATAAACATGATCATTTTTTGTTTGTAATCTTTTTGAGTGGACAGAGCCGCATTTAAATAAACATATTTTTAAATATTTCTGAATAAATACCTATGTGGAATACCTTGTTGTGAGAGATATTCTCACCAGAAGGAAATTCAACAGAATTTAAGCGTGTTCAGCCACTTCGTACACAAGTACGGGTAAGCCAGAACCAGACCGAACACTGGCGATTTTAGAGCCGATTCGGGTGGTTTACAAACGACTTATTTACACGCACAAAAACACACGTACGTAAGAGAATACGTACGTTGGTGAGAACGGCCAGGTCGCATCATCCCCTATCAAGATAAGAGATGGCTGGCCAGTTCGTGTACAAATCGTGACATCATATTATTGTGTCACGATTCGGTACTTGTACATTACCTGCAAGTACATACAGGTAATTACGATCGAACGAGTTTTGTGTGTTTAACGTCACGAGGACGATTATTTGCCTGCCCTATGGGGCGGCGACTGTCATTGAGGGGTCTGAGCCCCTTTACCACATAACAGTGAGTCCCCACAGCTACTCCCCCACAGTTTTTGCGCTGCAAAAATGATCAAATCGCGCAGGCCTGGGGGGACTTGCGGGTTTATGAGCGCCTCTTCTGGTCTGCCTCCCACTTGGCCAGTTAGCTTCCAACTGCAGCCCCGACGCATTCGTACGATTGTCGCCTTGCGTCAGCACGCGCCTGGTATTGGGCGCAACTGCCTTCTCCCCTACACCTAGGTGGACGATTTTTTGTATAGGTGTATGGGTAGTGGTGGGAGTGAGGGGGCAGCTGTCATTTGAAGAGTGGCTTTCTCAGCATCAGGGAGTTTGACGTCTCTGATGCTAAGGCGGCTATCTTTGCCTTTTCATTTGCTTCCCGCTCAGCCGTGAAAAGGAACTTCATTGGCTCCCTGGTCTCTGCGGGTTTTGGCTCCAATCTCGGGGATTCCGGAATCGGGGTTGGTTCTGGCAGTGACCAGGGAGGACAGACTATTGGGGGAAGTGGAGTCGTCATCTCCGCTGGGGCTTCATCTACGGGAGGAGCTGTGTCCATGAGCAGCTCCTCCTCTATCCGATCCAGCTCCGTCTTCTGCTCGGTCTTCCACTGAGTTTGTGAAAACTCAGCAGTTTTCCGGGTGATTTGGGAGGTGGCGGATTTCAGGATGGTATTGAGTGGCAGCGACATTAGAATAGGTTATTTGAGGAAAAGGAACCAAAAATATTATTTCAGAAAACAAGTCCAAGATTTATGGCAGTTCTGAAACGGGTGAATTTACTGCTGTTTTCGATTTACCATTACAGTTTTGTTTCATTATTTTCACCTCTTCTTATCAGCATGTAGAGGGGATAGCGCTTAAAATTCTCGGCTATATGCAAGTTTTCCAGTTAAGTTCTGATCGGTTTAAGCAGAGTTATGCCTGAAATAAACTCATAGAATATTATATTCGAATTTTATTACAAAAATCAAATGTTTTAGTGGTAACATCGTCCGAAAATCTTACAGACTTTTTTGATGTTTTCAGTTGTGAGTTTTTTATTTCACATTTTTTGACGGATTCTTCTGTGTTTATTGGTGAATCCGTCTGTATATTTTCTATGTTCTCCCTCTGCAAACTTTTTATTCTTTTATCGTCACTTACCATATATGCAGGCTTCAATCTGTCGATTGAAATTGTTCTAGGTTCGCCTGCAATGAGTATCACAAAGTTTTTCTCATCTCGTGATACTACTTTGTAAGGACCGGCGTATGGTTTGTCCAGCGCATATCTCATTTTTTTGTCCCTGACAAATACGTGTGAAGTATTGGCCAAATGTTTCGAGACGTAAATCTTGGGCTGGCCATGGCGAGCTACTTGTTTTAGGAAATAGTTGGCATCATCTCTTATATTTTGTACCATGATTTTGGGGCTAACTTCCTTCGATTCTGTGAAGAAGTCCCCTGGGAGGCGTAGCTCTTTGCCGAATGCTAGTTGCGCTGCAGAGTGACCTGTATCCGTTTGTAGGGCAGATCAAAGACCTAAGAGGATGGTAGGAAGTACTTCTACCCATCTCTTTGTGTCGTGAGACATAATAGAGGCTTTGAGGGCTCTATGCCATCTCTCAATTTTGCCATTGGCTTGAGGATGGTAAGCTGTGGTATGACTGTGTTGAACACCAATCTTATTGGACAGCTCTTTAAAGAGCGAGCTCTCGAATTGGCGACCTTGGTCTGTAATTATGACTTCCGGTACGCCATACCTCGCAATCCTGGTATCGTATAACCTTGCAGATATTGTAGGAGCTGACATCTCGTATAGAGGGATTGCTTCTGGCCATCATGTTGCCCTGTCTATTATCGTCAACAGGTATCTGTGTCCTTGAGATGGTGGCAATGGGCCTACCAAGTCCATATGTACAGTTTTAAACCGCTCTGTTTGTTTGAAGGATTTGAGGGGCGAGCGAGTATGTCTTCTTACTTTGGACTCTTGACAGTTCAGGCAACTGCGAGCCCATTTGTTGCGGTCAGACTTCATTCGTGGCCATAAAAACCTTGCCAAAATCATTTTAGCACTACATTTTGGCCCAGCATATGACTGATTATGTACACTGTTGAAAGCCAACCTGCGATATTTTACTGGTAAAAATGGCCTATTCTTACCTGTACTGATGTCACATGTTAATAAAACATCAGTACCGGGAATTTTTCGCTGTCTCAATTTGAGAGTAGTATTATCGTTCGATAACAACTCTTGCAATTCTGCATCTTTAAGCTGTGCTTTAGCTATTTCAGCATAAGGTAATTAGATAGGAGCTGAGATAGCTTTGATTCTACTCAAGGCATCAGCTGGAGTGTTAAGTTCTCCACTTATATACTGAATGTCGGTAGTCAATTGACAATGTAGTCTAATTGTCATGCTCTTCTCGGTGATGCCGGATCTGCTTTTTGTGTGAAGGCATATGTTAGGGGTTTATGGTCAGTATACACAGAAAAACATCTACCCTCTAATTGGTGCCTGAAATGCTTCAACGCAGCAAAAATTCCGAGGAATTCCCTATCGTATGTGCTATAGTTCTTTTCTGTTTTTGAGAGCTTCCTCGAGAAGAAAGCTAGCGGTAACTTCTTGTTGTCTTTATCAAGTTGGTAAAAGGTTGCACCAATAGCAAAATCAGATGCATCGGTACTCACGCATGACGGCAGACTTTTGTCTGGAAGAGCCAATAGAGTTGCATTTGCCAGTGTATCTTTGATTTTCTCAAAGGCCTGTTCGGCTTCTTCATTCCATTCGAGTGGAGTCTTATCTTTCTTTTTACTTGTCTTAATTAGTGCAAACAGCTTACTTTGTTCGGCTGCTGCATTCTTCATGCTACGTTTATAGAAGTTCACCATCCCCAAGAAACGCCTAAGTTCAGCGACATTTGAGGGCTTCGGGAAGTTCAATATTGGCTCTACTTTGGTCTTCAATGGGGAAATGCCTTTGGTCGAGACTTTTTAGCCGAGGAAGTTAATTTCGGTCTGTGCATAATAATTCCCACTTCAGCCGACTCTACTTCAACAACCTGAAAAGTGTCTTAGTCTGCAAAAAAAAATTTTTTTTTATTTGCCTAGCAAGCGAGTTTCTTGCCAGCGCACCGCGCTGAATTTTTGAAAAAGCGCAACGCGCCTCAAGACACCTCACGACGTAGCCTAAAAATCACGTCGAGGTCACCACTGTGGAATACCTTGTCGTGAGAGATATTCTCACCAGAAGGAAATTCAACAGAATTTATGCGTGTTCAGCCACTCCGTACACAAGTACGGGTAAGCCAGAACCAGACCTAACACTGGCGATTTTAGAGCCGATGCGGGTGGTTTATATACGGCTTATTTACACGCACACAAACACACATACGTAAGAGAATACGTACGTTGGTGAAAATGGCCAGGTCACATCATCCCCTATCAAGATAAGAGATGACTGGCTGGTTCGTGTACGAATCGTGACATCATCTTATTGTGTCACGATTTGGTACTCGTACATTACCTGCAAGTACATACAGGTAATTACGATTGAACGAGTTTTGTGTGTTTAACGTCACGAGGACGATTATTTGCCTCCCCTATGGGGCGGCAACTGTCGTCAAGGGGTCCGAGCCCCTTTACCTCATACCAGTGAGTCCCCACAACCTATATTTTCAAATATTTTAGAATAAGCACATATTTTTAAATATTACAATGTAAAAACAGAGGGATACAAATAGATAGATATTTATTCGTAACTAGGATTTATTCAAGGGTGGCAAAAAAATTATTTGATGACCTTTTTATTTTTTTGGGTCACTTTTGAAAATTTTAAAAATTCAGGGAAATTTAGCATCTGTAAAACCAGCTGTCGTATATTATTTTATTACAAAAATTTTTTCTTAATTTTAAAAGTGACGATCAAAAGAAAAATAAAAAAGCTGACGCAGCAAGCTTTGCAAAAAAATGTAGATTTTCTTTGTTTAAAAATCACATCTATCACCAACATACTTCTAGTAAAGTAATACATAAAATATTTATATTTTTTGCAAAAAATTACCAATATCACACAAATACGAAACATGCAATAAAATAATACTAATTCGGGATCATGTTTTCAAAAATTTTTATGAATAAATTTGTCATAAAAAAAATGAATTTTCAAAAATAGTTCCGAAATACTCAGAAGATCATGAAACGAAAAAGTACCCATTTCCACCTTTGGGCCCGAATACTCAGACAATTTTAATAAGGTCCCTGTCGACTGATCCCCACTGATGCCAATGACAGTGGAGAATATTGCGGATAGTCTAGAGCTCAAGGTTTAATATTCCCACCGACCAAACCATTTTAATATTTTTGTTCGAAAGAGAAGGGATGGGAAGTGACATTCACATAGGTACAATAAATCTTGATCGCAGCCCTCATTAAAAGCCTACAATGCTACCAGTTTCTCTGCCTAATGAATCAAACTTTAAAAATTTTCAACAACAATACCTTCGAACGCAGATTTTTCTGATAAAACTACAACATTATTCTCCCACCGCATTGGTAAAATGTTCTTACTTGACGCTCTACCATAGGTAAGTACTGAATTACGAGTCAACTAATGAAGAAAAAAAAAATCTTATTAAAAAGTATAAATGTTTGCGTACTCATCAAGCGTAAAATAGAAGAATAATAAATTGGTCCCAATAACACGGATTCAAGGTTTCTGGTTTTCAATTAATTTAGTCAGAATTTCGCATTCTAAATTGTTCAACAAAAATTAAAGTTTTCGCAATCCCAAATGAGTTAGTTTCTTACCATGTGAATTTATTTAAATCTGTTTTTGGAGTAAAATATTTTAGTTTTGGGCCCAAACAATACGAATAAGTAAGTAAATGAGATCACACTGCACTATTTTATAGAATAGACACAGCAATTATTATTTTATATAGGTACTTACGTTGAATGAAATAAAAGGGAATCAAAAGACAAAATTAGAACAAAAAGAAAAGGCTTGATTCCCAATTAATATATAAAATATAAGAATAAAATGCAGGATTATCCATACATTCAGGTCTACTGGAACGCATTATTTGTTTTGTACCTAATTCTATTTTCCTTATCCCTCTGGCATTAAGCAATTTTAAACTTTTGTTTACAGACAGAAATTTATATTAAATTTAATGTTAGCCCGTCTGAACTATCATTTAATTACCCCCTTGATATTTCATATTTAATATGAACCGACTGGTCTTTCAAAATCTCGTTTCAATTTTTGTTTTTGTTTTTGCTCAATTAGTAACATAACCATTATTTAAGCAGCGAGAATCATGTGAGTTCATCTTCAAGCTATGTTTACAAATACTATATATTATGATAAAAATAAGCATCCATTTAAATGCACTTCACATAGGTATTCCTGCTAATTTATGAAATATTTCGTAACCGGGTAGAAAGGGTTGCAAAAAGCATAGAACTCACTTTAGAAATTCTCTTTTTGCTTTTTTATTCAATTTACCAGCCATGACTTGAAGCCTAAAAATTTTTAAAGTAATAAAATAACTATAGAATTTCTCAAACATCATTATTTTTCTTAATTATCTGTAACTCAAAAACGGTACTATTTGATTACTTGCCTATTTTCCTCTTTCAAACCCGCTTCAATATTATCCATATTAACTTAAGGAAGTACTATGGAACAGTAGGTAACATGGTTTTCTTAAAATTTGAAAATATGTTTCCTCTCTTTTTTCCTATTAACTACTTGTACGACCCATTTGACTATATAGTACTTTGGGTTAGACATGCCGGCGCTAAATAGGCAACCATTGTGTACCCTTTGACGTATTTCGCACTACGTTTATGTACGCTCGTATATTTAAGGGATGACTTTATCGAATGTATTCTTAATTGGTGAACTCAAGCAAAAAATCGAAAATATGCAGAAGGTATTCTGAGGTTGCCGACTTTTGCGTCGGTACGTCTTGATATTAAAAGGTACATTGGTCTCATGGAGCTTTACTAGACCAGTACTATATAGTCAAAGTACGACCCATTCGCAATATTTATATCTATTTTGACCTAAAATGAAGTAAAACTAATTTTTTATTTCATAATACTTAACAATTTGATTTTTTTTCGTTTACCTACGTGTAAAACTGATCTCGATTTCATATGTTTTTAAAACAACTCTCTCCGATTAATTTTCTTCCAAACTTCTTTGGTGGAGAATTCTGTATGTATTATGTGGAAAATAGTTTTTATGGAACTTTACAATGAATAACTAAACAGTACATGCTTAGGCAGCTACGATGCAATAAACACAAAAAACTTTAGAGCACATTCAGCCATATTTTAAGACGATACGTAAGTAAAAATCTAATTCTTTATTTCATTGGTGGTTTCCGTGGGTAAGTGTAAAGAAAGAAAACCATACTTAGGTATTTCACTTATGTGAACTGAACGTTAAAGAATATGGCTCCTTGTAGCCAAGGAATGTTTCATTACTAGACCTAATCAAAAAATAAAAAACGTCGAAGCAAATAGATATTCAAGGAATACCACTACAGTGCATCAAAAACATAAAGACACACGTGGCAAAAAACAAAATTGCAAATGAGAAAAAATAATTAGGTACTTATAGCAACTATATTGGCTATCATATGAATACAAGAGGAACAGTTTCAAGTCGAAACAATGGTGGGAAGATGAAACAGACTAAGTTGTAATTGAATATGTATGGAACTAATGTGAAAAAGAAAAGACAAGAGCGAAGGGGGTAGAGGAGAATTGCAGAAAAAAACAAAAAAAAAAAAACAAATTGGGCCTATCGACTATAATGAACATAATGATAATAAATAATATAACGATATACCTCGGCAATTATAAACAATAATTTAATAATTTATTACATGTTCGAATCGAGAATAAAAAATATTTCTAAATTAAAATATAATTTTCAATTTCAGATTGGTACAACAACGTACCCTGTGCGATAAAATGAAAGTTTCGTGGTTTGGTAAGATTTTTTCAAATTTTCTTACGCCCAAGTAAAACGAAAGTATTTTACTGATGTGAATCGTTCTTTGTTTTGTGTTTGAATAATCAAAATTAAATATCTAAGTTACCTAACTCTACTGGTTTAATATTCACAGGCTTAATTTGGTGCAAAATTTTCACGTCTTTGATCAGTGTCAGCCAATGCACGTTTGAACAGAGGATTCAAGTGAGAAAAGATGAGTTGTTCATCAAATACGAGCATCAATTACATGGTTTATCATATTAATATACTTCCTTTATTTCATTAAATTAACTGACCCACTTCTTCAATAAATTCAAGAAAAAATATCCAGTACCTCGCCAATAACTATCCAGGGTGACTACATTTTATGGAATTACTTCCGAGTCGATTAAAAGTCTAGAAAGCAGTATCTACCACTTTTCCTCTCGAAATAATTTATCAGTTTTTTCAATGATCCATGAAATTGAAAAGTCCATCATTTGGTGACTAACTAACCCTTTGATGCGAAGAATAATGCTACGTAATTACAGTTTTTCCTAAGAAACGTAATAACTTTGTTGAAAAAAGTCTCATTGACGCAATAGCGTACCCTGGAGCCTGGGAGTTGTTTACTTGCGGTCTCCTCTATGCTTTCTTTCTCACTATTTCATATTTGGCACCAATCAATAAGCGAAGGGAGATATTTCCCTCTCCCCAAACAGAAATTTTGCGAATTTCCTGCACGTATCAATTAAAAAGGAAGTGGATTTTTTCTGTTGTCTCATCGCTGTGTCTAACTTGCATAAATCGACTTCAGATTTTGCAGACAAACTCACACGAATTCCCAGATTAACCTTAGCCAAAAAAATTTGTGAAAATTCGATCGTTTGGTGGTGATCTACTCGATGAAGTTACTAAGTGTTTTACACACTTAATGACGTCATGCGACTTGATGGACGGTTGAGGAGGAGTGACTCGTTAGGCAGTAAGGTGGAGTCCTACCTTCGAATCCAACCTTCTGATACTTCGTTCTTGAAATTTATTTATTTTTCCAAACTATAAAGGCATTAGTTTATGTCTTCATGTAAAGTGCCAGAAATATGTTGTTTTTTTTGGATCTGTTCGGATGAAAGTTAGCCCCGTGCTCGGCTTTAGGGTTGTACTGTCATCTCTGAACTGAAATCTGTACAAACAAGTTACAAAGTTTATACAACAAATTTTCGTTTTGAATCTGCTTTTTGAAAGACAGTTCTCATTTCTGCTTTAGGAGTGTAGTGCGAGTTTTGACAAGTGAAAAGTGAAACACTAGGAGTAGTAAACAAGTTAAAAAGTTTTATTTGAGAACTTGTTCTTTTAAAAGTTAGTTTTTTGCTCTGCTTTAGGATTGCAGTGTGAGTTCCGAGGAGTGAAAATTCAAAAAACTTTGAGCTGTAAGAAATTTCATTGAAAATTTTAGTTGTGAACCAGTTCTGTTGGAAGTTAGTTCTTAGTTCTGCTTTAGGGTTGTAGTGCGAATTTGGAGAAGTAGAAACTCCAAAAACTAGGAGCTATAAGTCAATTAAGTCGAAAAGTTTTTACTAAAAGTTATACTTTTTTTTTTCCTATCATCATTGATTGATTTTTTTTTAACATTAGAAATGTTTAACCTAAGGTACGTGGTACAAAGATGACTCACATGCAACGAAAAGTGATAAAATGTAAGGAACCCTACATGAAAATTCAATAGGTATCTATCCTATATATTCAAAATTAAATTCGCCAAATCCAAACGGTTTTTAAAATAGGCTACTAGGTACCTACCTACAAATAGAAAAACTACGTAATCCATTTTAAAGCCTCCATCAAATTGGATAGTAGGCCTAACAAAAGTGAAAACAAAGTTCACGAAAAATCATGATCATGATCATGAAATACTTTCAAGTGGGGATAGCGTTTTTTTAACAAAATGAAACTTAAATACAAAAATCATTTCTAATGTATCCTCGACTGTGCAGGAAATGCAAATCGAGTAAATTTTTTCTTTCAAATGAACAGTGATCTTGGCTTAGACCTGGCCAAAGGACGGGTAATATTTGCCAACAATACATACAGACAGATATTCATCAAATAACCCAATAAACACCCATCTACTTTCATGGATACTTCTAAACCTACAGATTACACTTACCCACTACACCCTTGGAATTTTCCGTCTCATTTTCATTTCTTTTTGTCAGTTCATTTCTTTTTAGTCTGCGGTTTAACCTCCGAATCCGACCGCCCCTCTCGAGATTGGGTCCCTACACTGATTGATGCAAAATATCGATAATTTTTCGTATCATAAAGAGACCGTTTTCCTGAATTTCTTTCTGGTCATCCGTTTCACTTCAATTTAGAAGATGGTAATTGGTAATTCCCTTACCTCCTCGCAAAATCACCCAAGTATTTCGACCCAACGTTAGATCTGCGCGTGTAAAACGGTGAAATCAATAATCGCCTTACTGTCACGTTGCAGATAACACTTGCGATTTCACCCAAACCATAAACACGACAATGTTCCACGGCGTGGCGCCAGCCAACTGCTCCACCTCCGACCGTACTTTCTGTCTCCGGTGGGGCGGTTTTGCCGAATTCGCGCTGACCACCCTCGACGAAAGCTGCGACAGCTACGACTACAAAACCGAACTGGACGCGCCGCTGACCGTCGTCTTCAACCTGTCGACCATCCATCTGTACGGCGGCGACGAAGTCGAAAACCAATCGTGGCCGCTGAAGACCGCCCACCGGACAGAGGAGCCGTTCGTCGCCAAGCAGTACAACAGCGAGGGTGCCCTCGAGCCCATTTGGTACACGAGCACCGGATTCTACCTGCACGTCGCCCAAAACGTGCCGCTGTTCGTTCGGCTCCACCGCGACGCGCTGCACCTGGTCGCCGAGCGCCGAGCGCCGTACGCTCGCCGCAACGTCACCCGCTTCAGCTACAAAATCTGCAAATACGAAAACGTGAGAGTGGCGTTCGAACGCGCCATCGGCGACACCCTCGGCCGGCCGGCGGCGCCGCCCAACTACAAAACGATCGAACTGCCCACCTGGTCGACGTGGGCCAAATACAAGGGCGACGTCAACGAGTCGACGGTGCAGCAGTTCGCCGACCTCGTCAGTTCGCATCTGTTCCCTGGCAGCCAGCTGGCCATCGACGACAGATGGGAGACGTGCCGCGGCAGTCTGACTGTGGACCGCAGCCGATTCCCGCTCATGCGACGTCTGGTACGCCGTTTGCACGCCAAAGGCTACGCGGTCACCCTGTGGGCGCATCCGTTCGTCGACGTCGACTGTCGGCCGTATTTCGCGGACGGAGTGCGCGGCGGCTACTTCGTGGGCGGCGCCAACGGATCGGCGGTGACCGCGTGGTCGAATGGCCGGGGCGCGTGCGTCGACTTCGCCAACGCGCAGGCCGCCGACTGGTACGCGACGCGGCTGAAAAAGGTGATCGCCGAGACGGGCGTCGATTCGTTCAAATTCGACGCCGGCGAGGGCGGCTGGCGGCCGCGGCCGTCGATTTTGGGCGCGACGGCCGACGACCAACCGGAGGCGAACCTTCGGCGCTACATTCAGGTGGCCGCCTCGTTCGGACGCATGGTCGAGGTGCGATCTGCGCGCCAAACGCAACGGTATCCGATTTTCGTTCGCATGCTGGACCGCGAAACGCAGTGGACCGGTCGGCGGGCGGCGTCCACCCTCATACCGACACTGTTGCACCTGAACGTGATCGGATATCCGTTTGTGTTGCCGGACGTGATCGGTGGCAACGGTTACGGCGCGGACGCACTCACCGAGGAGATGTTTGTGCGGTGGCTGCAGATCACCGTTTTTATGCCGGCCTTGCAGTTTTCGTACCCGCCTTGGGATTTCAGCGATAAGGTAAACGCGAGCTGTTTGGGCGCGGCAGAGATGGTATGAGCCGGAAAGTACGACCTTGAACGTGCTTCAGAGTACGTGCACACCCTTTTGTTGGGCACATTAATGCAGTTTAGTCTGATGAAAACGTTGTCAGGTGCACGTTGCGTTGTGGCCTTTGACTGTGGGTATTGTAGAGGAGAGACCGCGGTACAATGGAACATTTTTTTGCTTTTTGTTTCTGGTGTGAGCTAGAATTAAGTTAGAAATTTGGGACCAATAAATTCGAAGAGAACGAACCTTCATCTACAAAACAAAACCAACAGAAATAATTAAAATGTGATACTTTTTTTCTAATTCTATCTTAAAGGGGGTAATCTTTTTAGTTCCGTGGTACACCACCCTAATATATCATGATACATCTTAAATTCCATAAGAAAAAAAGTTTTCAAACCAAAAAATTTAATTTATTTTATCTAATACAATACGAAATGCACTGCATCTAAAAGTAATTACACTTCTCAGATGACATCTTCTATTTTTTAATTATAATAATATAATTGTTATTTGGAAAATTAATTATTTTTCAACTGTGGTAATTTCCTCATGAATTTGCTAATTCAAGACATCTTTCACGGTATCCTAAATTTTATCAAGATCCAATGTTTTATGTTTTATGTTTTTTGGCAGTTCTAATTAGGAAAATGATTTGCAAAAAACTGAATGGTATTTCTATTATGTTCCATGGTACACCAGAGGATTTACACCATGGTACACTAGGTTCACCTTTTTACTACAAATTACCATTGTATTTAATAAACGTGTTTTTGAGTATTGATAACTCTGAATAATTAATTGCTGCCTATCAAACTTCTTTGAAACACATCCAAAAATATGAATGCTCAACTTCTGTTCAATTGGTCACACTTTTTATGAGTTATCAAAATTTTACTTTAGATATAATTTTGATGAATATTTCAATAACTTTTGAACAACAAACTGGATAACGATAGTAAATGAATGAAGTATTTACCAGGTGTATGATGCATAATGCTATGGGACCAGTTTGTCCAAAAATTAAAGGGAAGTCAGTTTCATCCATGGTTCACTTGTTCCATGGTACCCCAGTCTTACCTACTGGACCATTAAAGAATGATGAATTGAATTCTGGTTAAACAACTACGTTTATGTATGCTATCCTTGTGAATTTAACGGATGACTTTATCAAATGTATTCTAAATTTGTGAACTCAAACAAAAAGTTGAAAGTATGCACAAGGTACACTAGGGTTGCTTACTTTTACACCAGATGTCTTGACATTAAAAAGTACCTACGTTGGTCTTATAGAGCCTTCCTGGTGCAGTACTATATTCTTAGTCAAAAATTATGGCCAATAAATTGCAAATCTTTTATTTTCTCTTACATCTTAATTGAATATACAATCTGGCTAATCCA
Source organism: Ericerus pela (assembly GCA_011428145.1). NCBI lineage: Eukaryota > Metazoa > Arthropoda > Insecta > Hemiptera > Coccidae > Ericerus > Ericerus pela. The sequence goes on along the minus strand of WOFM01000526.1, from coordinate 1,261,869 downwards.
CTCTGAAAGATACAACGCAAAAATTAAAAAAATATAAAAAAAAAATAATAAAAAAATAAAATTACAAAAAACTTTTTACTCAAAGATTTAAACACGGTTTCCATACACTACATACAACACCATCCTAAAAACATATATTATAACCTATGATAACACAAATAAAAATATCTTCTCTAACTTAACACAGACAGTTTTCAAAAATATGCCGAACAACTCTAGTTGAAATTACTCAGAATTTTATAAAATATAAAAACATGAAAATCCTTTCCCTCCTAATTATACTGTCTCAGCATTACTCGATTCTTCAGGACCAAGACAATAACCATGGTCACAGACTGGCCTGGCTTTACCTCATCACAGTGCAAATAAATTATTTGTCCACTCTACGATTACACTTATTCGAATGAAACAAACTGAAGATAGCCTCCTAGTGGCAACCCTTGGGTCCCTCATTTTTCAAATTGAATTATAAGCTGTATCCCAAGTCTGATAAATTGTTTTAAAATCCAATTGGTACCCACAAAAGACACAATTTTTCCTAGCCTAGGCCCATAAAAATGATAGAAAAATATATAAAATTTTCTTTTTAGGAGCCGAGTCAGAATAGTCACCTGATTTGAATAATTGTAACATTGAAATTCTGTCTTAGAAAGAATTATTTTCTTTTTGGAGTGGGGACTGAAGACAAAATATGAAAATCTTTTGGTTCACATTCAACCTAGACCTCTTTTTTGAATTCTTTAACACGAAAAATGTTTGTTTAATTTGTATACTACTACATATCATTATACTTATTACAAAATTATTATGGAAAAAACACAGAAAAATATATTATACCGAACAGCTGAATAATTTTTAAGGTTCACACATGACAAATGGAAAATATTGGTATCAAAATACTACCCATTTAATGGAGAAAAGGTGTACTTTGCGACATTAACATGGAAAAAGCGCACAACCGACTTTTAACAATTTTAAAGGAAAATAAACGCTAATTTAGCATAATCGACCATTTTAGAATCGAGACGTGAGTTCCCGATGCATTGTGATGAGGCAAACGAACGAAACTGAAGTTGTGCTGAAACAAAACACTGAAGAAACCAAAAGCCAAAATGACTAAGATATAATTTTTTGGCCAAGTTGTTTTCATCTCTCAATTCGTCGTTAATTGCGCCAGGGTACCGTTTACAAACTATCTAAAGGACCATAAAGAAATCATGACTATAAAAAAGTGTTTATTGGTTGTCTATATAAATGAAACCCAAATGCATGCGCAGAAGTGAACCGTTTGTTGATAAGAAGCAATTTTTTTATTATAAACATAAAAATCCACAGAAAAAATTACAAATACCAACATTCCCAAATCTTTATAGCTCTTATTGACTTATATAGACACCTACGGACATGGTCGTATAGATTGATGAAGTAGTGATAAGCAAGAATTATACATATAGCCCTTATAGCTGCTTTATAGACATAGCTATAAAACTTATAGACAGTTCGTAAACGGCCTCCAGCTGAAAAGAACATAAAACAGATTAATTTTAGGTCGTGAGAATCGAGGTTGCACCACTAATCTGCGTGATAAAAACTGAAACGAGAAAATAATTAAAAGAAAAATGAAAAAAGGAATTTAATAAATTAATAATAGATAATATATGGCTACGCACATTATAACCTTATCTACACCCTTGTAGAGGCTCACTATTCAGGATCATTTTGAAACCATTGACCCTGAAAGGGATAGATTTGAAAAATATTGGAATTAAACCAAATAATGAATCGCAACTTATCCAGCAACTATCTTTTTTATCAACATTTTTTTTTGACACTTACCGAAAAATTTAGCAATACAATAAGTATACTACTAGAGTTTGCAACCGCAACCATAACCAGAATAATAACCGAAAAATTTAAAATAAATTTTAAATGTTGATTTGGAAACCAATGACTAAAAAATATTTCGATAACCAATAACCAATTTCCACAAAATTCGGAAACCGAACAATACCCAGAAAAAATTGGTTTTTCTAAAATATCTATACTTTTGATTATTTTCACAAAAATTACTGATTATTTCCGGGAAAATTAGAGATTATGGATCATTTGACTAGTGGTGTCTATTTTTCAAAATTTTTCGATCGTTTTTAATCGATTTATTGGAAAATAAAATAATAAATATTGTTGAGACCACCAATCCTTCTCCCCTCTCACTCCTACGAACACACGATCACATATCGAATACATTTATTTATATCTGTTCGCGGCTACACTGATATACCACTTCCGCCACTCACTCGTTCATTTCCGTTACCATTCGTTCATTACTCTAAAAATGTACTTTGCTTAAATTATGTAACTTATGAAATAAACATTCGCTTCTTGGACGTAACTTCACTCAAATCTTTCTTTTCTGTTACAACTCAAGTCCTCAACCTCTATATGGTAGCATCGCTCGGTAACAATCCTTGTACCTGTAACAGATTTTGAAAAATAATAATTTAAATTTTTTATATATTGTGAATTCTTTTGTGTTTAAGTCAAACTTTTAAAATTTTCGTGAATAATTGTGTTTTTAATACTTTTCGTAATTTTATTTTGTGTTGGGTAACTTAGTTCCAACCTACTATTTTTTTTTCGAGTCATAAAATTTTTTTGTTCTCGAAAAATTTAATTCCACCTTGAATGCTGTAAACGTTCAATGAGTTTCGTCGTTTGCTGAAAAGGATTTGCCCTGTTTGTGTATAATCCAGCCAAGTGTATTGAAAATTCCAGGACTCGTCGATTGCTAAGTTGTTTGGGAACCCTGCTTGTGTTGCCCAAAAACTAGTAAATTCATTAGTGTCTGCCCTGCTTGTGTATGAACTAATTCGTCGAAGTCATTAACCGGAAATAAATCGCATAGAGCTGTCACAAATTGATCTGAAACCAACGTAAAAGCTTCAATTCAACAACATCAAAATTGGTATTCATCATCTTAATTCAACTTCACTTTTGGTATCATCTTTAAAACTCAAAAAAAAACTTAACTCAAACTCTCATCGAAGTACGTTCAAAACAACCGAAGCGCAATTTAAACAGCAGTTCCAGAGCACCACCTTCATCAATTCCAGAAAACGAACCTGAAAACAAAAAATCAACGATTGAAAAGGTATAACTTGAAAATTTTCTGCTAAAAAAAAAAGGTAATAAAAAAACATATTTTTCGTAATTTTTCGTATTTTTTGTATATTTTTGTGTTCAATTTCGTGTTTTTCGTGTAATTTAACTCTTTCGATTCAAAATTTAACCTGTATATTTAAAAATATCGTTAATTTCAAATAATTTTGGCCTTTTCAAAATTTTTCTAAGTACAAATTTCGGCAAGTCGTGTGCAAATTTTTGCAGCCACTTTTGTCTTGGAGTGTACAACTCGTGACGTATGCACGGCTCGTTTCGTTCTTTCGTTCGAACTTGTACATTAACCTTTTGTTAAGTGCAACGAACCTACGAACGCTTATCTACGCCCATTCATTAAATACGTTGGCGCGGTTTTTCAGTTTCAAACCACCATTTTGTTGCAACTTGAAAAATTTTGCCGTTGCACAATTTTGTCGAAAATACTTAACGTTTTTTTTTTTTTTTTTGAATTTTTTTTTTCTTATACGAACACTTAAATTAAATTAAATTATTTTTTTCTCTCACTTTGCTCTTTTCTCTCGTGCAACTTTAATTATTTATTCGAATATATTTTACTTTTTTAAAATTTTTTTTTTTTTCATTCACTTTTTCTACTGTGAATCCTTTTTATTATTCTTTCGTGTTACCAGTAGAATTTATTTTGCGTAATACTTGGTGAAATTTAAATTTTTTTTCTCTCATATCATCTACAATTTTTTTTCATTTCTTCAATTTTATTTCGAATTATTTTTGTGGGTATACTATTTCAAACAAAATTTCCCCTGTTTTCAATAATTTTATTCCTTTCTAATTCCCTCGATCTGAAGGTAGCTAATTTCATATTCACCCTCACACTTTCATTTTTTTTATTGATTTTAATTAATCATCTTATCGAATTTTGAATTCTAATACGAATTATTTTTTGGGTTAAAAAGTCTTGTTATTTTTATTTTTATTTTTTTTTATTGGGAAGCGTCCAGTCTCAACTTTAACGTGTGTGATCTCTTGCCCGCAGTGGACCTACTCGAGACACACACAAGGACAACCTAAATACTATCGTTATATTTTCAAATTGTTTGGTTAACACAGGTACGGCAATCCTAGTCTTGCGGCATTTGCTGGGGATTGACATCCGTTTTTATTTTTTTTATTTTTTTTATTTTTTTTATTTTTTTTAAGTTCAGTCAATTCATTAATTATGAACACTGAAAATAATGATAGGATCTCAAACGTCTTCCGTGGAAATGGCTATGAGGGATGGCGTGCAACCGTCATCAGCACCCTTATAGGTAAAGGCTGCCATTCCACAATTTTTCCTACTGCTCGCGAAACTAGTTACATTTATACATCATCCGAGGAACGCCCAACATCTAAATGGCTTAAATTCTTTCAAACTCAGGAACGGGCCAAAGCCCACATATTCGAAAGACTTGACAAAAGAATCCTTCATCATGTCAAAACTTGTGATGTAGTTTCTCAAATTTTTGAAATATTGGATGCTCGATATAGAAATCAAACTGCTACTAACATCATGGTATTAAAGGCAAAATTTCAGTCCCTTCGCTTCGATCCAAGGAGAGGTACCATCCGTAGATTCTTGGAATATTTTTCATCCATTGTGGAAGAACTACGTGATGCTAATTACCCCCTATCGGAAGCCGATGAAATAGATCAATTAATGATGTCGTTGCCCGAAAAATTTGATACTGTTTTCTCAGAATTCCGCCAATTAGAAATAGAAAAACGAACTACTGTCAGACTTACAAAAATGATATTAGAAAAATGTGATCGAATTGAATATTCTAACAAAACTTTTCCCGGGTTTGATCAGCCCAAATCATCCTATCAACCAATGAATAATAATAATAAAAGAAATTTTAGAAATTTTCGTAATAATAATAATAACTCAAATTCCTCCAAACCAAATTATAATACAACGAGTTATCTAAACGATCACAGAAATAACCAAAACAAACAAAATAATTATCCTTCCAAAGATAATGTGTCCCAAATGGATATTACGTGCTTTAGATGTAACAAAAAAGGACACATGTCAAGGACATGCCCTAATGAGACATCTACTGCAAGTAATACTCCACAAACCCAGAATCAGAACAGTAGCTCGAAACCCCAAACTTCAAATAACACGAACTCCCAAAAAAAGTTAGAAGATAAATCCAATTTTCGTGTCAAATATTCTATGATGCTACATTCAAATCTTAATCATTTAAGTTTTGATGACATCGAAGACGAATTTCAATGGCCTAAACCCCGTACAGTATCAAAGTCCGCCCCCCCAAAAAATCAACTCCACACGATGTTACTAGACAATGGAGCAGATGACCATATGGTCAATGATATCTCAAAATTAAGAAACATACGCAAAGTTGACAATTCTCGTAGAGCACTTTGTGCCAAAAAAGGTGTATTCGTAAACCCCACCCATGTTGGATCAATGTATGTTAATGTCTGCAATTCCAACGCAGAGTTTTCCACTATTCACCTAAAAGAGGTATATTATGATCCTGATTTAAGCCTTGATATTTGGTCAGGTGCTAAAATCATGGAGTCTGGCATTTTCAAAATCATAACGGACACGGATCACGCAGACATCATAAATAAAAATACTGGTGAAATTACTATAACCGCTCCAAAGAGAGGTTCTATGTACTACATTGATTACGAAATAGTTGATGAAGATGAGGAAAATAAGGTCTATCAGGAGCTTGTGTGTATGCCTGTACCTAGTACGTCTGCAGAACAGGAAGATCATATAGATGATCCTCAACAAAATTTTGAAGAATTGAATGAGGCTGAAACAAGCAATCCACAAAGAGAGCAGGAAAACATTGACCACCCCCAAAATTTTCAAGATACTGAAGTGGATACAGTCACTCAGGAGATTTATTCCGAATCTGAGGACGAATTTAACGGAGAGAGTGTCGGAATAAATAGAAAGCATAAGAAAAACATAAACAAAACTAAAACTCTTTGGCATAGAAGATTAGGTCATCTAAGTGGCAAAAGCCTAAAAGCATTATCAAAAGTAGTGGTAGGTATGCCCCAAAATTTGGTATTTAAGGACGATGACTTTGCCACTTGTGAAATCTGTATAAAGGCAAAATCCACCCAACTTGGTCACCATGGCGTGAGAACTCGACCAACGAGAAGAATGGAAGTAGTCTCATCAGACATCATGGGACCCTTTCAAGAAGCATATAACGGAGAAAAATTCATTATAACTTTTATTGATCATTATTCGAAATATACTCTTGCCTTCCCAATATTAAGAAAATCCCAGGCTTTTGATAAATTTAAAGAGTACTATTTATCTTTCAACACAAAATTTCCCAATGATCCTATCTCAGTATTAAGAACTGATCAAGCTAAAGAATACTCCGACTCCAAAATGACACAATTTTGCTCCGAAAAAGGAATCACTTTAGATGATGGCGTGGCGTACACCCCCGAATTAAATGCAATAGCCGAAAGGCAAAACAGAACCCTGCTCGAAAGAGTTAGAGCCATATTATATGACGCAAAAATTGATTTTAAATTATGGTCAACAATTGTATTAGCCGCCGCCCATATAATTAATAGAAGTCCGACCCGCGTCAATTTAGGAAACATGACCCCTTATGAAAAATTATACGGAACTAAACCCGATATTTCCCATCTTCGAGTCTTTGGTGCTATTGCATATAAACATGTTCCTATAGAACAGAGACAGCAATCAGCCGTCAAAGCCAAGAAGAACGAAGAGGAGCATCTCAACCCACAATTCTTACCCCGAGCCCTTAAAACTATTCTGATCGGCTTTTCGAATGTAGGTTATCAGATACTAGATCCAATCAAAATGAAATCCTACAAATCCTGCGATGTTAAATTTGATGAGACGAAAACATTAGCCGACTTCACAAATAAACCAGAGGAACTACAAGTAAAACCCTTAGAAGAGGAAATTGAGGCAATCTATAGGGTCAATGTACTAAAACAAGCCTCATCTGAAGACTTATTGTTTATAGAAGATTGCATGCCAGTAAGTTTCAGTGACATCTTCCAGAATCCTTTTAAGAAAGAGTGGCTTAAGGCAATCAATGATGAACTGCAATCCATGTCAGACCTTAATGTGTGGAAAATTGTAGACCGTCCACATAATATCAAACCTATTGACACACGATGGATATTCACGGCCAAAGCCAATGAAAGAAGAGTAATGTGCCCAAAAGCTAGACTCGTTGCCAAAGGCTTTATGGACAGATCCGAATATACCATGACAGAGACTTATGCACCTGTTGTGCAACTCTGGCTAATTAGGTGGATCTTATCCGTAACTAATCTATTGAATCTACAACTCGTTCAATACGATGTCAAAACAGCCTACTTGAACTCAAAAATCAAAAATGACATCTTTCTTAATATTCCCCAAGGTTGCAACGTCGAAAAATCAAAATTACTTAAACTTGAAAAATCCATCTACGGCCTGAAAACATCTAGTAAAAATTGGATTGAGTTACTGGATTCTCACCTTCAAACTTCCAATTTTACAAGGTCAAAAATCGACAGATGCGTATATACACGTAAAGATGAATCAGATGGTATTGCCTTCATGATAATTTACGTAGACGACATCCTCCTTGCAACTAATCGTCCCGAATGGGTTAATGAAATAACCACTCATTTTGAAACTCGTTTCACTATGAAAGTTATAAACAACCCAACCCATTTTGTAGGTTTCGAAATAGAAAGAAATCGTGAATCACAAATAATTAAACTCACCCAAAAACAGCAAATCCAAAAGATTCTCCAGAAATTCAAAATGTGTGATTCAAATCCTTCCAAAACGCCTATGGAGACAGGCCTCAAATTAAGCAAATCTGAAGGCACAGACAACAAAGAATACAGATCTATGATTGGTGCACTATTATATGTATCTAGAGGCACAAGGCCAGACATATCTTTCTCAGTCAATTACCTGTCAAGATTCCAAAATTGTTCCGATGATACAAAAAAGAATTATGTACGGCGCATCATCCGGTACTTGAAATCCACGATCGATCTTGCAATTGTCTATAGATCTAACTCAGAAGGCATATCAGCCTATGTCGATGCATCTTATGCCCCCGACATTGACGATCAACCTATAAACATGTCTGAACTAGAAAAAGGAAAATCAATAACTGGTTACCTTATTACCATGTATGGTGACCTGATAAATTGGGGCGTTCATCGCCAAAATATTCATGCTTCTTCATCAACAGCAGCTGAATTAATTGCTCTTCACGATTCTTTTGAGGACATAGAACTTGCTTGGCTCCTCAATCGTGAATTTTTCGCAATTGACACTCCAGTAATTGTCTACGAAGACAATATCTCTGTTATTCATGTAATCTCTGGAGGAGGTCAAAAACGTCTTCGAGCTCTTATGATCAAATGTTATGGACTTGCTCAAGCCTATAATGACAAAATTTTCATATTCAAACAAATAGCTACTGAAGATCAATTAGCTGACTTACTCACAAAAGCCTTATCCAGTAAGCAGCATATCTCACTTACCCATAAAATCCTAGAATCCCCAAATTGTGATCCCTAAAAAGTCAACTCCATTACCAAAATTTTGTCTGAAACATCACAAAAAAATAATTTATTTATATTTATCTTATTTTGCATGTTATTTGTCTCGTTACCTTTATATAAATTATTTTGCATGTTACCATATTTATCATATTTTATTCATATTTATTAATCAACATACTTACCACAAGCGTCCAAATCAGTTACCATTTTATATATACATGTTTTCATTTTTTTTTTAAATTTATATTTTTGTAATTTCTTTTTTAACCTAATTAAATGTAATAAACACATATTTTGAAACACTTTTGTAACACCCGCAATCATGATCGGTTCAAAAGATTGTAGGGGGGTGTTGAGACCACCAATCCTTCTCCCCTCTCACTCCTACGAACACACGATCACATATCAAATACATTTATTTATATCTGTTCGCGGCTGCACTGATATACCACTTCCGCCGCTCACTCGTTCATTTCCGTTACCATTTGTTCATTACTCTAAAAATGTACTTTGCTTAAATTATGTAACTTATGAAATAAACATTCGCTTCTTGGATGTAACTTCACTCAAATCTTTCTTTTCTGTTACAACTCAAGTCCTCAACCTCTATAAATATGATCAATAATCGACTGTTGAAAAATCGAGAATTAATTTTTCGATCTTATATTTCGTTTACGTACCTAAGAAACCTTAAAAACAACTGAAAAACAAATTCTGAAAATTGAAAATTGATCAATATTCTCTTTTTCCATTTCCTTTCTCTTTTCACCTTGAAAAATAAAAATTGAATTTTGAATCAGCAAAATTACCTATTTTTAAGCGATTTCAAAAAAAAAAAAAAAAAAGAGATCAATTCGATCCGTATATATTATAGGTTAGTTTTTTTTTTTAAGTTTGTTCCAGGCACCGATTTTACTGAACATTTTTTCAAATGATAGAGAATGATCCTATGGTGGTCCCATTAAATTTTTTTCAGAATCGATGAAGGAGTTAGGAGTTATTTTTAAATAAAAAAACTGCTAGTTTTAAAGAAATATTACCGCTAACACTAGAAATAAAAAGTTGTTAAAAAACTTTTTTTCAAAAAATAGAACCAACCTCAAAATAAATCAATAAAAAAGGCAGTAAAAAGTGAAAAATAACTATTTTAAAATTTCTCCAGCAAGATCTAGATCTAGGAACTGAAATTATTGAAGTCGGCGCTCATTTCCTTTAACCCATATGTATACAATTCCTTCCAGTTTTATGATAGAACGTTTTAATTAGATCTGACTGCAGAAATTCCAATCCCTAGACATAGATTTTGCTGGAGAAATTTTAAAAGAATTATTTTTCACTTTTTAATGCTTTTGTTATTGCTTTTTTTTTTCCATTAATTTTTAAAAAAATTAAAAATAATATTAATTTTGCCAAAATTGTCTGAGCGATCAAAACAGGTCGAAATTTTAAAAATCAGTTTTTTCAAGGTCCAGTTTTATCGATCATCCATTGATCAAAAACAAATCAACACCACTACATTTGACCTACGAAAAATGTTTTCTTTTTCCTTGTTTTCCATAAACTCTGTCTACACCAATGACTACTAACCACAAGCAATAACCAAAAAAATCGTTTTGGTTAACACACAGATTATTAAATATAATAGTGGACACAGGTGAAACAAAAAAAGGGAACACCTTCACGATCAAAATATCCTCACCACTTAAGGTACTGACAATTTTCAATCTCATTTTTATCTACAAAATTCGTACTGACTGTGATTTCTAAATTAATAATTATATTTACTCACTCGTTTAATTAAATTATTTGAAAAAATATTTCTGATTATTGCCCATGGGCCCGAATGAGGGGCGAGAAAATTTGAATTTGTTACTAAAGAAGTGGGGATAATACCTTCGAAAGTGATACCGTTTTTCTTCGTACCTAACTATGACGGTTATATATTGTAACAGAACAATCAAATACACAAGTTGGTTAAAAGAGTGTATTAGATAGTAACTTTTATAAAACATTAACAAAGAATTAGTATAACAAAGTACCTAATCAAAAGGTAAACTTGATTGAAGTAGAATTAGAGTGTAAAAGAATGAATGTAAGAGTACAGAACATGAGTTTATATAGTATTTTGATTATAAGTAAAAATAGGAGGTTCAGGCGAATTTACAGAGTGTTGGAGAAGGGTTTTAATCTTATTAGTTAATAGAAATATATGTAGGTACATGAAGTATGACCAATGGTCTCATAAGAATATGACATAAAGTGGGTGTTCACAAATAAATTACTAGAAATTAGTATATATGCAAGATTGCAAAAATAGTGTAAACAAGAAATGAGTTCATAGATTATGAGTAAACACAGTAACTGTTTATGTAGGAAATGATGTCATCAAGCAAGTCTTGACTTGTAGAGATGACGTGAGAATTAATGAATGGAATAATAAGAGAAAATAGATTGAATGTAATGATGGTGATGATAATTAGTAATACAAATTTAGGAAGTCTTATGAACGATTCAAAAATATCGTTACACAACAAATAAGTGAGTTCATTTTTAATCAATAACCATTAACCAGTAACTAATATAACTCTCTATTGGTTCTCAGAAACCATTAACCCCAAAAACGTTTTGGTTACAAGCCCTAATACCCACACTCTTCGTAGATGGTTTATACTCCTCTTTCCCCTTTGAAAAAATGTAGAAAACTAAAACAATATGAATAATTGTGTACTCTTAATACATTCTAGCGCACGTTTTTCAAAATAGTTAAACATCACTACTGTTTTTGAAAGTCTGTACAATATCCGGATTCAAGGTTATTTTTAATTTCCCATTTCTTCAAATGCTAAGATCTTGAAACTTGATGACTTCCATTTTCATTTTTCTTAGGTGGTGAACATAACCCGTGGATTCGTCGACCTTCATAAAAGTTACGCTCCCACAATCTACAAGTTGATGAAACGAGCCACCAAAGAAGCTACGATGGTGAATGCACCTCTCTGGTGGATCGACCCCACAGACCCAATTACATTCACAATCGATTCTGGTAAATCCATTAAAAACATATATTTATACCCCCATTCAAATTTTCACTTTGAGTCTAACTTCAAGGATACATAGGCTACCTTCCTCTACATTTTTTTATAATTTCAGAATTTTTATTAGGAGATGAAATTCTTGTTGCACCAATACTCGAAAAAGGAGCAACCAGTCGCAATATTTATTTTCCAAAAGGATTGTGGAGGGATGAAACGAACAAGAGTTCTCCACTAATCATAGGACCAACGTGGGTGCACAACTATCCAGCAGACTTGGAGGTTTTGCCATATTTTACCAGACTGTCCAACGGTGTATCCTGTGTTTCTTCAATATTCCGTTTTATTCAGCTCGTCCTTCTGTCATTAGTCATTTAACGAATGAATAATTTTGAATTACACTCGGTAAAATGCCAACAATTTTACACGTTTTCTCTACTGATAGACCTGTAACAAAACAAAGAAAATTATTTAGTCTTCTTTTGTCTCAAATTGGTATCTTTAAAACTTTGGAAAACAAACAGAAATAGAACTGCGAGTTTTTTTTTTTAAACAAAACCTAATTTTTACATTTTAGATTCTTATTGTTCTAGTGTTCTCTGTAAATATTTTAAGATACTTGAAAAGAACACAAAGACAAACATTAAAATTATTGTTTTTATTTTATTTCAATTTTTCTTTTCAGTTAACTCGACTTCTGATCGTCAAATTTGGCTGTTTAATGACGCTTTATACACCAATCGTCAGATTATATCTTACTTATTAATTTAATTCATTGACCATAATTATGTATATACTCAGTCAACGATATAATTCCATAAAAAAGAAAACCTTTTTTTTTATATACCTAAGCTATTAAAACTATTTTTTTTTGTTTTTTTTTTACTACAGAAAGTAATTATGAATGGAAGATGAACCTGTGTGATTTGTAGACTGTAAAAATAAAAATATAATTATTTCATCTACACCTCAAAGACGATGCTTTTGTTGACTATGGTGTCGTGGCTCCGCCCACGAGTCCCCTGCGCACTAGCGATGCGCAGGGAACTGGCCACAACTGGAAGATACTGGGCTGAGGCGTCGCTGTTCAGTTGTTGTCTGAACACGGAGGTGAGAGCTAGGTGTGTGACGATGACTTATTTTATCGTCCTTATGACGTTAAACCAACTATTCTAAACTCCTACCACTACATATGGAACCAACCAAACTTGCAGGAGCTCAATTGGCGGCATCACTCCATCACATTTTATGATATGCTTCGAAAACATTGCATACATTTCATGTTAACTAAATGTCCAGACCCATTCACTCTTTTAATCTTCCATCTTACACACGGTGATGCTGTTGATAGTGAGTCAATGTTTTCAGATGTTCGTTAGTTTTCACTCTATAACTGGAACAAAGTTCGCATAAAATTTCGAGGGCAGGAGGCTACAAAGTCTTGTATTTTTTTCTCAAATAATGAAAATAAAGAATTGTCTTTTTATTTTCTTTCAACAGCAATTATTTTAGAATATTTTCGGGCAATGCTTAACTAGGTTTTAAGAGGTAAACCTCCTCATGACTCCCCGTTGCAGCTTACTTCAATTCCACCAATGCCTGCACTTTCTAACTGGTAGTTCGAGTATCGTAAATATTATTTAAATTTTACCTCCACACATGGAAGTTTTAAACTTTTCCTGAAAGTATCCCAGATTCGTAACCAGCAGCCAAAAAAACTCCCAAATATACCAATATACCAATTTGCACAGAAATTGGTTGACTTTTAACCTTTATGTTCGTAATTTCTGATCCGATAGGGATCCAATACTGATCCGATAGGGATCCAGTACTGATCCGATCTCAATAAAAATTTATTTGGATTCCCTCTAGACTACCTTCTTTTAAATGAAAACTGAATCATCAGAATCAGTTCAGCCGTTGTAGAGTAATCACCGTACATAAATTAAAAATGTGTATGTAATATATAGCTAAAACCTCAACAGGACGCCCTTTAAACCACTAACAATACCCCAAAATTTCCAAGTCCAGAATCATGACGTCATTAACCTTACTCTGCATTTTAACATGTTCAAATCAATATGATATAAATCTATTTATTTAAATTTATTTTATTTAAGCAGGTACCTATCTATTTATTAACTTTATTAATTAATTAATTCACATATTTAAAAATACAATGCACTGGTCATCATTTTGGACCTGAAAATTTTATCAGCTAGAAGGGCTGATGACGTCATAATTTTGGACTGATTATGAGAAACTTTTAGGATTGGAAATTTTAGCAACTGAAAGGGATGATGACTTCACAATTTTGAACTTAGAAACTTTGGCAGGAAGAGGGACTGATGACGTCATAATTTTGGCTGTTACATTTTGTCTGTTACCTTTTTCTTATGAGATATCCCTCTTTAAAAAAAATTTTCCATAAAAAAAAAATGGGAGAATTCTCTTTAAATGGGTAGGTTATTCCAGAGCATAAACTGGGAATCCAGTGGCAACGAAATGTTGGTAGAATTTTAAAATAGAACAAAATCAACGTCTGTTCCAAAGTTTAGAACTAAATGCACCCAGGCCCACTCCCAAGTTGTTTTTTGAGATCAATTTTAATAAATAGATTTTTACAGAAAACGAAGATAGGTACCTACCTGAAAAATTTTTATCCAAAATTTTTCTGGTGAAATTATACCCATCCTGTACCCCTGTCCCGGTTTGGAATTTCGTAATTATAGTAAGCCTATATAAGACATCTGACGAATAAACAACCTCCTACTTTATTTAAATCAGTTAAAAATTCAGTTCTCTAACAAGTGAATATGAATATCCGTATTCGTTTTTAAAACATTGAATAAAATCGTATTTATAAAGAGCTAGGGAGCTACATCTCCTTAACCCTAAGGTAAAACTTGGAGCATCATGGAGCTCAAAAAAAAAATTATTATTTTTTCACATTAAGAAAGAAAAATGTTCGGGGATAGCCTTAAAAAGTTTATTGTCCCATGGTGCCAAAATGATAACTCTGCCTCTTTAACTGAATGTAACATTCAGCCATAAACACTCCAACCTCTAAATCGTCCTCATTTCTAAATTTAAACCAAAAAATTAGCCATCTTTTGTTCATTTTTACCAACAAAAGATCATAGTATTTCTGTTCGAGGAACTGGGAAAAAAACAATAGAAACCTGCTAAAAATATGTAGGTAATAAATATTTAGGTTAAAATAAATAGATAAAAATGCAGTCGCTTTACCTTTCATTCTCGACTCTTCCAATCCTTATTCATTTGCTATTAATTCAAATATGTTTTTTCAGACGATATTAGTATTAGTTCGTGCCAAAAAAATAATACATTTAAATGCAAGTAGGTATAATATGTTTTTTGTCAGGTTCCTATTTTCAAATACTTATTGCAAAAAAAAAAATACCATAATCACCCTGAGTAATAGTCTCTCATAATTATTCTCTGCTCTGACAAAGCAACTATTCTACTATTTTCTTTCACGGAAAAGTGTCAAAAAGTAGAATTATTTCGTACATGATAGCATTGCTTTCCATTCGTTAGTTAATCCAACAGAAAATATCTCTTAAACTGCACTTGTTATCTTTACCTGTTATATTTTTAAATAATAATATTATGTCAATAAATTCAAGCATTATTATTCTCATCAAATTCTTCATATAATTTACTGCAGAATAAAATGATAGAACAATAGCAGTGATCATCAGTTTTCTTCAGACTAATTTTGTGGACGTTACAAGTAAACTTCAAAATACAGATAAGTTGAATTAGAAGGTGTACTAACTTTTAATTGTGAATAATACATAAGTATTTTTCTTTTTTTAGCAATTATTGCAAAAAATTTGTAAGCCCAACTGAAAAAAGTAACATTATTTAATAGATACAGTGTGAAATTAATTTTATTGGCAGAAATATACTTTTACTTTGTAAATTATTAATGTAAGAATAGGTAGGTACTTGGAGCCTAGTAAAAAAGTGTTCCAAAGAAACTTCCTTATAATTATTTCGTAAATGTCCTAAAATAAAATTGTATCTTTTTCTAAATTTATCAGAATGACGCATTGAAATGCAAATACAAGTCGATAAGGTATTTCAGTGCCTATTTTTCGAATTTTTTTTTATTTAAAGAGTTTATACGTTAGTGTAAAAATTAAATAGCGTGGAGTGTTTTTTGTATAAATGCTAGGTATTGAATTTTTTATTTCACTTTTATTCATAAACCCCTTCTTGGATCTTTGGGTAAGTACTTTTTTTTAAATGATTAAGCGATAAGAAAAAAGCATTTTTCTGCTGCTCAGCCATTTTAAGTCACCTATGTGAACTTAAAATGAAATTTTAGATTGAAATTGTCGAAAATTTGGATTTTGTGATATTTTTCGTAAATAAATTACAGCTTTTGATACTTTTCAATAGATGTACCCATTACGTAAAACTTGGAGAAAAAAAACAACATAACGTCGAAGAATTTTTTTTTTTTTTTGATTTTTTAAAGTTATTTGTAATTGTTTATAATTTAAAACTCAACATTTAAATTGCATGAATTGTTATAAAATGATACAACTTTTACATAAATTTTGTGTTAAAATTAAGATTTAAAAAAGACATTCTTGTTTGAAATATCACAAGATTTAATCAGTACAGAGGTTATAGTGAAATTATTGAGCGATTTGATTTATTTTTCGCTACAATTTAATCAATTTTTGGAAACAAATTCTTCAAAAATACTAAAAACTGACCTCCAGATAGCTAATTCGAAGGAGTTTGGTTTAATTTTTTATTTGACCCTAATCGAAATTTTCTCAGTGAGTTAGATTCTAGCTACAGATGTTTTACTGTAATCATTTCAACGGAACAGAGGAACTCAGCTGGTCTTCTTCCATCACCTTCAAAGGTGAAGCTAAGAGGTGCATGGGGGACTAGTTCACTCTAAAATCTGATTATGCCCTACAGAAAATATTCGAAAATACATAATATGGAAAACAACCAAAACTATATCCTGTTTTATTTTCATACCAGAGAAAATTGGCAGAAATTTAAGCAGCCCCTCCTCAAATTTCATTCAACCACGAATAAGCTGTAAACAGAAAAATTTAATTTATGCCTTTTTTTTGCTTTTTATTTCGATTTACGAAATAAATCCGTAAAACTTATTACGAAAATATTTCATTGCTTGCTGATAACTGGTTCACAAAAATCTATTAAATGATTTTCCACAGAAAATTAATTCAGTTTTTATAGTTTTTGACGCAATGTTATTCAACTCAGCTCTATGGTTTTTTCAATGAATGCATTATTGGCAGCTAAATTTCATATTAAATACGTTTCTTTACAATCACTCCTCAATTTTTTTGTCATCATGTCTCTTACACCTAATTAAGGCTAATCGACAGAATCGAAAAAAATTAAAAATATAAAAAACAATTTATAATTTTGTTTTTTCTGAATTGTTTATTTGTTTTATTTTCACGTTGTGTCTGAGAGTGAATTATCCAAATTGTATATCACCTTTAAAAGTAATAATAATAATAATAATCATAATAATAATAATAATAATAATAATAATAATAATAATAATAATAATAATAATAATAATAATAATAATAATAATAATAATAATAATAATAATAATCATAATAATCATAATAATCATAATAATAATAATAATAATAATAATAATAATAACAACAATAATGCTAAGAAAGGTATTATTACTCTCGTCTCGTACACTCTTTCTGAAATCCTCTTTCTCTGATCACAGACGCTTGTCTAAAAATAAACTTATAAGCAGATGCAGAAAATAAACATGATCCAGTTGATAATCATTATCACCTTTTCTACAGCAGTCAGCTGCATTCTTATTATTCATCAAGTATTGATTAGTTTTAGATTTGTTTTGTTTTTTGTTTTTTTTGCCTATGTTTTTTTTTTATTTATTTTTTTATCTATGAAACAGGAAAATTATATTTTATTGTTGTATAATTTGTAATAAGGTATGTTTTTTGAGGCACTGAGTTTGACTTTGACATTCATTTTTATAATTTGACCCATTCGTTGACCACCAGATATTTCATTGTATGGTACTTCATAGGGTATGCTTCTTGAAGAGCTAAATCAAAATTTCAGGTTAATTTTTTAATTTGACCCATTTCTTGAACCTAGGGGCTTCAAAATGAGGCCAAATTTTGACTTTTCATATTTTGATGTGCGATATATCATAGAAATGTTTTTTTAGTTGCTGAGTTTGTTTTTGATACTCATTTTGTCATTTTACCCATTCTTCAATGTCCAGGGATTTCAAAAGGGGCCCAATTTTGACTATTCATATTTTTTTTTGCAAAAAACAGTCATCCAATTTTTTTTTTATAATGGCCATGAGCCCTAAATTCCAAACCTCATCAACAACGTTATCATGTTTTTGACATTCTTTGAAGACTTTTTTCCCCTCATTTCCCATTACAAAATACTCAACCTAGTATGAATGCAGAGCAGTACCAGGGTTTTTCATTTAATTCTCTAAATATTAAAATGTATTAAATCTGATCGTCTACTGTGTTTTCAGATTTCATTTTTTGGTTTGTATTTGCATTATTGATCACTGTCAACCAGTGCTCATATGAAGAACGAATTAGCGTATCACCCGGTAAAATCAGCATTAGATATGAACATCAAATAAAAGGTACTGGCATTAATCAGTGTAATTCCATTCTTGTTACTTCTCAATAAAAACCATTTTTCCGGAGATATAAATTGGGGTTGGAAAATGGGAAGTGGTTGAGATCCTATACGGCAAATGTTCCCCAGTGTGAAACTCCAACAAAAGAAAACACACTACTTAGAAGAAAATATGGTTAACCCTACTAGTTTGCCCACATTAGAGAAAATTCAGCACAACACAAAAAGTAAAAAACACAAGTTTATAGTTATTTGAATCAATTCTTCAATAGTCAAACATAGTAATTGAAAACAAAGGTGAATGATGGCAAAAAAGTAGACAAAATAATATGAGGTGAAAATGAGGCTAAAGGCCAGAACAAACAAGAACATGAAACCTTGTAATACCAAGCTAGTATAGAAATCAAACAGAGTGATTGTTCGAATTTCCTGTGATGGTGGGCACGCTGCTATTGATGGAGATTAGACCAGATCAAGATAAAAATTTCCCTCTTTCAAGTACATTCATGAACTTGAAAGAGAGAAATTTTTATTAGTATTTTTTTGACCTGGTTATTTGTAAAGATTCAAGAGACCTTTAATTTTGACAGTAAAAGCTACGAATTTCATAGAAGTACCTCAGATTTTTTATCAAACCAAGATTTTCCACCATTAAAATTCTAATCAGAGGGGGAACATTTCATTCATTTTATTTGTCTCTCTACAATTATAGGCAGGAATCTACTACTATTAGTATTATATAATTTCGATAAAGACTCTCCCTCTAGTCCATTTGATAACAATTGAGATAATTGTTATGAGCTCAGGTGGTAGCAAAAACTTTTCTAATAAAAACATCGGTCGATTAAGAAAATTTCTTTATCGAGAAAATTTTTCAATTATCAAAACAAACAAAATAATGCTATTTGGATAGTGATGTAAATCATCGCTCAATTATGACAAAATATCAATTAATAGGGACATCTAATCTGTATAATTTTATTTGCCGTGGGTTGATTATGACGATTGAGTTTTTCCTTCAAGACCCAAAGAAAAGCCCTTGAATACTTCAGATGTTTGCTCCATTACAGTCAATCCAAGGAGATAAGAATAAGCCTTACATAAATTAATTTTACATCCCTGAATTTATAGATATGTTAGACTCAATGAGCAAAATTGCTCATCGAAGGTAGAATGTGTTTTGGCTTTTAAAAATTACCAGATTGTGAAATATTGTGTTGTGATAGTTTTCAAATATTCAGAAAATATTCGGTGCTATAACCTATTGCAACAATGCAACCGACAAATGAACAGAATATGTTATGAAGATAACAAAATCCATAATACATTCTACATGTTTATTCCAATACTACATCTTACTTAGCTTGACAACTTTTGTGGTAGTAAAATGAACAGAATCAAAATTAGGCTCCTCATTAGATATTTTTCTGGTTATTCTTAATGTGAACTGGCAGCGAACTCAAATTATCACCTTTACAACATTTCAGTATCAAACCTAGTTCTAAACACATTTATTTTAACACCACCAAAGGAGTTTGGCTAAATTTGATATGAGCTTAATAAATGAACAGAACACATTGTGGAATTCTTAATTTTTATTGACATGTTCAGTTGAGTGAAATTGGTTCTTAATATAACTAATTATATTGTGCTTTCTTTTCCAAATCAGTTGCATTTCTTTTTGAATACTTAAACTTTTTATAAACTCATAAAAATGTGTTAGCTTTATTTAAAATGAAATTGTGAGTAGTGCAGATTGAAGATAAAAGGCCTTATCAGCAAAATATGAAAAGGGCATGCACAAATGGTAACTTTTTGAGCGTGGAGCGAGCAAAATAGTTTTTATACCCTGGTGATGGTGGCTAAAGTACCATCCCCTCACAAATGGGTTGAAACTATAGTTCTTCTAAACCAAAGTTTCTGCTTTTATTGGAGTTTTTTTTTTTTACTATTTACATGGTCCGATGCATAATTTATCTGTGGAAAAGATTTGATAATTATATTTAATGAAAAAAACAATTTTATTAGCCTAGAGGGTAAAAAAATTGTGTTCCAGAACATAATCATATTCTAGTACTCTACTAGTACCTACCTATCTCCACATATTATGAAATTTTATGGGAAGAAAACTGTTGGAAACACTATCACTCCAGAACCACTGGACGGATTGTATGAGATTTTCCAGAAATAATTTTGTTAATCCAAGGAAGGTTTATTGCCATCAAGGACTTCTGTAGCCCTCTTGGGGCAAAATTGCCAATTTTTTCCACCGATGAAAACAGAAAATAGACAAAACATATCTTCAACCAAACAAAATGGAGTAGAAAAGAGAATTGAAAATAAGTGCTAAAACTTCCTCTCTCTTTTTTCATCACCAACACAATGTAACTACTGCTGGTTGATGAGGTGGATATGGTTCTCTCTGTCTTACTCTTTTAATTTTTTTATTCATCAAGTTTTAAAAAGGGGTTATAACAATTATTAGACACTACACAAGTGAAGTCGCGGGTAACAGCCTGTAATACACAATATTATAATATGTTTATAGCTTCTTTTTGGATTTTTGAAGCTTTATGGGCAACTTGTCATACATTTCTCACTCTTGAATTTACTTAAATATGACCCTTACTGGGTATTTCTTGTCTCGATATTAGCATTAGTATGTAGTGTATAGTGTCTTATGACCTTGCAAGAGTGAAAAATGTTTGAATATGTATCTAGGTACCTATAGTATATGAATAATACGATATTCATTACTTATCCTCTAGAACATGATAATTATTGTTTAAATTCAAGGTTTTATATAGCCGAAAATTAGTCCATCATTGTAGAGACCCACCAGGTTCCTATGGACCAGACTGGGCCTAGACCCAGCCAGCATAAGTCCACATGCTGACAATTGAGTAAATCTACCCCAAATTGTAGTGTCCTTAAATTCGAGTCAGTATTTACACTAGGTAATATTTTTCATTTATTTGTCTAAATTAAAAAGTAAGGCTATATAGTGTCCTGAAAACATTGACTTGATTTCTTTCATTATACCTGTGAAATTGTGAATATATTGTCTTCACTTACCGGGCTTAGGCACACTACATTCTGATCACAGTAATTGATTGTTCTTGGTTTTAATATGTTTGTGGTAAATATCCTCTAATTTCACGAGGGTTTATTCTTATTGATTAATTATCTTTGAACTAATGCCTAAATAT